>JALPQD010000001.1:14587835-15100335 GCA_023101885.1 Typhlomys cinereus
CTGGAGAGATGGCTCAGGGGTTAAGACTCTGCCTTCTAAGCATGAAAGTTCGGATTCCACATTCCACATAAAAATGCCAGGTGGAAAAGGCTGAGGCCCTGGTAGGTGAAGTCTGGGAACTCCCAGAGCAAAGCAAAAAGAAGGTAGAAGCAATCTAGGATATTCCCAAAATCACCCTTGGTCCTTCATAAGAACACACAGTGTCCTCTGACACACACACACACACACACACACACACACACACACACACACACACACAGAGTAAATAAATTTAAAAAGTTAAAGGATTGGAAGAGGATGTATTTTAATGATTAAAATACAACATATTTAGACAAAAAGAATATGTTAAGTATTCAGAATGATGAACGGAGAATGGAGAAGATTCATATCTAGCTACGTCACCATAAGAGTAATACAGATCTAAGGACATGTCTCTGGGAAACTGTGGTCAGGATCTACATCCCTCAGGGTGGCGTGATCCATTCTTTGGAAGCCATGTGGTAAGGCTCTGCAACGGGCTATAGGCACAGAAAAAGCTGAAGGCGTGTAGGAAATAGATTCGATAGAGTCTTGACGTGGGTCTGAAGTACGAACATTGCATCAAAACACAAGAGAGGGAGTTTCTAGGAAAAGAAAAGCAATGCTCTGATTTTAGCTTCTGTCCACTTCCCAAACTCATGCTGGACAAATAGTGCCTCAGTGTTGTGGGACAGGAAGCATTAGCTCTTGAGGGCTCTGTGCCAATGAATGGGTTGGTGATGTCATCGTAGATGTGGGTCAGTTATGAGAACAGCTTCTTGTGGGTAAGGATGAATTCCAGCTTTTTCTCCTATTCCTCTCTTTCGACCCTCGCAAGCCTCTCTAAGAGCCACTCAGAGGCTCTTACCAAATATTCCTTCTTGATCTTCAACTTCTAAGTTGCCTGAGCCATAAGTCAAATCAATTTCTATTTTTTATTGGGCTGGGGAGATGACTCAAGGCTTAAAGCTTTTGCTTTGCAAGCAGAAGGATCTAAGTTTATATCTCCGAATCCTATCTAAAAATGCCAGGTGGAAATGTCAATCGTCTATAGTTCAGACCTTAGAAGACAGAGCTTGGGAAGGCCCAGAATAAAACCATAAGGAGGCAGAGTGAACCAAGATAATTCCTGATGTAAATTGGGCCTCCACAGGCACACACACTCAAGTGCCTTGTGTACACACACACACACACACACACACACACACACACACACACACTTCTATTATCATGTATTTAATTTGAAGCATTTTATTATTGCAGTAAAGCACAGACTAAAATATTGATTAATAAGTACTAGATTGTGAGCTCTTCTCGATGATGAGAACAGAGTTAAGACAGGCAAACAAATGTACAGAAAGATAACTAAACACATCCTCAAATAAACCAAGAAAAAAATCAAAATGAGAAGTTGTCAAGGTAGAGAGATCAGCTGCCAGAGGAAGATAAGTTATCGCTTAGTGGTTATAGTTATAAAATTTCTTCTTTTCTCTTTCCCTTCTCTGTTGGTTTTCTGTCATTTGTTTCAAATTCTTTCCCATGTTTTGCATGTAAATCAAACCACATGGAGTAGGCTCCCGCAATAGGCCCAGTATAGGACCTGTGGAAAAGTATTTTTACAAACTGCAACTGTTAAATGTTGTTCACTGATTTTCACCTTTAAGGTTCTTTGATGAGTCAGTCACACTTAAAAGCCACAGAACAAAATGAGAGAACAGATGAAGTAGATGTTTACAGAAACGAATTTGTCACAGGAAGGAGTAATTAGCCATCTAATGTTAATAAGGTAAGAAAGAGTGCTTAGCATGTCACTGACAAGAAAATTATTGAAAGACACTAAGAATCAATGCTGTTACATAATTACACTTATTTTACGGTAAGATATGAAAAGAGCTTAGCTCTTTTGTTGAACTTATTTTGTGTAGTTTCATTGTTGTATGTACATATATTGCTGTTTGTTTTACTAAGTGCTGTTTTATCATAGGTATAGAAAGAATAGCAGTTTTGATTTATCTGTGTTTGTGTTTGCATTTTCATGCTTATCTTCAACCATTGACTTCATGGAAGAACAATTTTTTTTTGAGGTGACATATGCTCCTCTGTGCTTATAGCATTGAAGTGTTAGTGTGAAGTATGAATTGAATGTATAATTATGTTTTTCTTTTGTCCCAAAGAAACACATGGAAAAGAAAAAACTATTGGATCATACATAGGTGGGTTTCCTCAGATAAATAGAAAAAGGCATAATGTTTTCTCCTACTTAATATGGCCAAACTGTCATAGATGAATAATAAATCCTACCATTTTTATATTTTCCTAATTTGGTTGATTGATTTCAACCTTGTTGTAAACAAGTTGGAGCATTCGAACCTCTTTGACCATTTTGTAGTAGCTTAAAAACGATTTCAATGCATGCTATAGATAGAAATATCATGAAATCTTTATCCTTGAATAGATTCACAAACTGGAATTTGGAAATGGTATTAAGTATTCTGGGGAAGTATTCACAGATCGTATTGAAGCATAGTTGTAGCTTCCCAGGTTTTAGAAGAGGAAATTTGTCTTGAGAAGCATATTCCTTAGAAACGACTTGTTTCAGTGGTTTTAAAGTAATCTGTGAGTTTCTGTTTGAGTGTGCTGACCTTTAACTTGAGACAATTTCTTGTAGGAAATTGATTTTTCACAGATCCCTCAGGAGGTCCCAAAAGGTGCATACCAGTGCCTGGATGTTGAAAGAAGACCGGTATGCATCAGGAATGTGGTCAGTGTCTAAAGAGGGTTTCAGAACTGCTTTAAAGTGAATATTCAACAGTCAATATAATACCAAGGGACAACCATTCTGTTTTCATTTATTTATGGTAAACTAAATGAGAGACTGGTTTGCTTGCTAAATGCTAGGTACTGGGTTGCCATGTCAAGTGACATAGCATCTCTTTTCCAGAAAGGCTCATAAACTGATGGAGGACACAGGAAAACCATTAATTACAGAAAACTGAAATAAGAATAGTAAGAGACACACAATGCTCCATGCCTTGAAGGGATGGAGAAGGCTTCCTGGAACTTTGGAACACATTGCTTTGGAACATGGATGGGGAGACTCTGGTTCAAAGCAAAGAAAGTGAACGTGTAAGTTTGAGAGATCAAGTGGTTCATCAGGACAGACAGGAGGTTTGCATCATTTATTTTTGACTTATTTTTACCATTAATTTAACAAGTATTTGTTGATACCATATGCCAGGTAATATATTACAAGTTAATATCACAACTGAATAATAGAAATGGAAAAGGTTACAATCTAGTAGTGGATGTTAAAATGCTAGCAAAGAAGAGATGGCGAGGGCTCTCACTCTGAATTTGTGGAGTCTGGGAATGAAGTTATGTGTAAGCTGATATATAGCAAAGGGCACCTATTCAAGGTCTAGAGAAGGAAGGATGTCAGATATGGAGGGAAATATCAGACAAGAGGTCATTGATAAAGTGTGGCATCCAGAGACCCAGAATGTCTCCAGAGCCAAGAATAGAAGTTAGAAGAGTTTCCTATTCGAATCCCATGATCTTGCATTCTATTTTGCGTACCTGTTACACATTTTTCTCCTATCTAAAGTATGACTCCATAAGGATAATCTTCAACATCCTAGCATAGGTTTAGCAAATACACAGCAAATGATAGACGCAAACTCAGCGAGAGACCACTAGGAAGCATGAAACCTTGCAAGACTATAAGTCACAAGGAGCACTACTCTTCACTAGCTCTTGTCTTGAGTAAGGTACTGCATGATCCACTGTGTGGATGATGGTTTGGTTTGACATTGAGTCACGTTAGGCTGAATGCTCTTTGAAACCCTGAAATCTACATGTGGATGACCCCATGAATTTTCCTGTCAAGCAACTAGTGTTTCTGTGGGGTTCAGAGGTGAGGACTGATTTTCTATCTTTTCAAGGTAATTAACATAGAAGGATTTTAACACTGGGTTGCTTTGAAGTCAGAAATCCTCAGTTTCCACTTTTCAGTATTATTTTGAAGATGAAATGAGATAATTGAAAAAAGTGTCAAATATTTAATCCAGCCTTAAGAGCTAGCATTGCAAACTCTGCTTTTTAGCTAATACATCTCGTTTACTTAATAAATGTTGACTGCTAACCATAGGTAATCCTTTAGAGCAAAAGTACATGATAAAGTTAAGCAGAAACGGGCTGAAGAGATGGCTTAGGGGTTATGACTCTGTTTCACAAGCAGACGGTCTTGAGTTTGGATCCCAGGTCCCAGGTAAAAACACCAGGCAAAAATGGCAGCGACCTGTACTTCTGGCCCTGTTGATGGAGTCTGGGAAATCCCAGAATGAAGTAAAAAGGAGGTAGAAGCAATCCAGGATGATTCCTGAAGTCACCCTTGGTCCTCCAGAGGGACACACAGTGCCCTATACTACACACACACACACACACACACACACACACACACACACACACACATACACACACACACACACACACACACACACACACACACTCTCACTAAATAAAATATTTTTTAAAAAGTTTGTCAGAAACTAAAGTCTCTTGTCTTTGCCCTGAGAAAACTGAAAGAGTTCTTGTGTTTTGTCTTGTTTTATTCACATGCCTCTTCTCAGTAGCAGAATTTCAATGTCTATTTAACAAAACAAATTTTCAGGGCATCAACTCTATGAAAGTATCTGGATTACATTTTCTAGTATAAAACCAGTTTGTCTAAAGCACTCAGAAGTAAGATGAATAGTTAGAGGCAAAATTGCATGAAACACAAATAAGGAAACATAACCTGACAAACCCCATCGTTCTTCAGTGAGAGTGTTCAAAACGATTGTCGCAGAAACGAGAACAGGGATGTATAAGGGGGTCATTTTCTGCCCCAGGTTCCTGTCACATTCACTTTGCTAACCCATTCCTCCTTCTTAGCCAAAGGTAAGATCTTTTCTACAGTCGTTTCCTAAACCTTCTGAGACATGAAAGTGGCAGCCATGTACAAACCCTTTCAATATCAGGGTGAAAGTGATTCTTGCCCAAAAAAGAGGAAAAAGATTAGTGCCCTTATAAGAAGTGACAGCAGAGTTTTTACTCCCTCTCACTGGAATGTGAAAACACAAGAGAAGATGGATGTCGAGCCTGCATCAGAAAACAACCACGACTGAAATTGGACTGATTAGGACTTCCAGCCACCAGGACTGCGAGAAGTGAATACTTAGGCAGTAGAATACAGTTCCTTCTTCCGTTTGGGTGGATGTGTTAAATTTCCAACTTGGAAATCAAGCATAGAGCTCTGCAGTTGAGTCACTCCCCGGGAGGGTCATGAAAAGTTGTGTAAGTTTCATGCTGCTCTCCTGATGTCTGAAGACATAGATTTTTTTCGGTGTGTCCTGAGACACACAGAGGGAAACAGCATTTGCTTCTCCACAGCCCCTCGCAAGCTGGCTTCCCTTGAGAACTGCCTTGAGCCAGTCTCAAAAACTGGTGGCCGGGGTATAGCAGGGCCCCACTGAAAGATGATGCTAATTCTTCACATTTCATAGACTATAGATCCAGGAATTTCTCTTTCCCCTGCCCACTGCCTCCAAGTCAGTTTCTCTGCCAAGATGTAAAATAGAGAAACAGACCAAGAAGTATTAACCTGGGTACTTTTTAATGCCCATCTGGTGTTCTGTTGATGGTTTTCGTCCATCTTAACAGTCTGCAGTATCCTGTCATTCTGCACATTTTGCCTTTACAGTTGTGCAGCGTGAGGCTTGTGGAGAGATGGATGATGTGTGGTCACTCTCACCCAGGGTATTTCTCTTTCACCTGCCAAACCACCCTCACACTCATTTTCCTTCAGTGAGAAGTGAGCTTTCATCCTGGGAAACCACTAACGCTCACAAAGCCATGATGTTAAAGGGAAAGTTTTGTGCTCAGTGGGTGGAACAAAAATACCAGCTCTTACATAGAGCTGCTGTCTTTGACTTTTCCATGATTCATTGAAAATCATTCCCAGTTAGGAGTAAAAACAGCCAAAGTTTGCTGTTCTGTAATATGTACTTTCTCTTCTCCTATATTCTTGGAAGGAACTTTTAAGTGTGAACTTAAACAATGGTAGGTTTAGTTAGCACAAAATGTTTTATGTGTTCAACTAAAATATGGAGCATATCTCTGAATATGCAAACCAATGATACTGTTAGAGTGAGAAATCAAGCAGTTCCTCATTAGAGTGGGGAAATTTTGACACGTCAGTAGCCAGTCAATATATATGACTTAATCAATACAAGTAAAAACTACTACCTAAGGAATATGTAGAAAGTACTGCATTATGTGATCAGAAAAATATATATATTTTGCAAAGATAATTTATCTAATAAGCTGTTTACTTGATCATAGAACAAGTGTCAATGAATTTCAATCTTGAACCTATGTAATGTTTACTATAAAGCAATTGACTTAGAAATTGGTAGCAAAAGAGTAGAATAATATCATTTATTTAGAAAATTAAAAAATCATTAAATCATTGAAAAATCTTCCATGTAATTAATAGAGAATTCATTTAAGACGTCTTGTGTTATTTAAAATTAAATAATAAATACTCCATGACTAATCCTGTGCATATTTTGAGAATGGCATGAAGTAAAAATAGTATTAAAAGAAAAACAGAAGAAATTATTGGATGTATAGCTTGTTGGCAGGGTGTTTTGTATCATGTGAAAAGATCTGGTTTTGATCCTTATCACAGAAAACTAACAAACAAATGAAAATAAACAGGAAGAAAGAAAAAAATTGAAAATTAATGAGCTAAACATTTAAAATCAAAAATCAATAATTTCAGGAGACTTTTGGCCCTAGTTACTATTCGTAGCTATCAGACACCTGACTCTGAGTTTACTAGGTAGTAGCCCAGAAGGGGCTGGAAGAGTGAATTCTTGGAGGATTATTCCCTTGAAGGTGTTAGAATAATGATTGTAGGTAGACAAATCACAGCAATTGTGGAGGCATATCTGCTGACCATTCAGAGCATGAACCCAGGGGAGATGTTCAGGCATAAACACTATAGAAATTAGTAAGGTATTTAGTATGCTCCTATGTTATTCTGTGTTTATCTTTTAAAGCATTCTATTGGTTTTTATATACTGCGAAATTGTCTAGTATATTCATTGTTTGCTGCCTGACTTGGTTTTTTTTTTTTTACATTTTTTATTATTATGTTAGTTCATACAAACTTAATAGGTTTTGACTGTGGGCTTCATGAATAATGATCTTTTCTATGCTAGCATATACCTATAATCAGTATTTATTTATGAACTGAACACCTTTAATTTCACCAGATCTAAACTGTAGGTATTATGCCCCGCAACTTCTCTGAAACTTCCAAAGTATGGTGCCTGGACAAACATTTTTCCTGTTACTGTTTTTCATAAAGATAGACAGTCAGATTGGACCCAATAATAAAGAGATCTTATTTTATGCACTTTCTTTTCAGCTTATTTTTATGTTGAAGGTAACATGCAGAATAATATATTTAGCACTTTTGTAAACTCAGATCTCTTATAAGTAACTGTCTTTCTTAGTAGCTAACAATGCTTCTTATTAATATGAGTTCAGACCAATGGAGTGTTTCTCTGTGTACGTGTGTGTTAAAGTGTTGTGTGTCACAGAAGAGAGAGGAAGACAAACATGAACTTTTATAGATATGTCAAAAATATCTGTGGTTATTGTCTTTGAAGCAAATATCAATATCTTCTTATTTATTAATTTATTCTGTTTTATTTTGATGAAGGGTCTCATGTAACCAGTCTAGTCTCAAACTCACTATGTAGTTGAAACTGGACCTGAACTCCAGATCCTCTTTCCTCAACTTCCAAGTACCAATTATTACCATGGTAACTGTTAAAACTCTCAAAAGTATTATAGCTTCATATTTTCTACACACAGACCTTCTAAAAATGGGGACCTTTTAGATATTTAGTTTCCTTGACTTTTATTTCTGGTTGCCCTATATGTTATTTTATACAATGAAAGAAAATAGAGGCTTGTATTAATATAGTGGTTGATGCATCTTTATCACTCATAAATGAAGGCTTGGTTTATATTTCAATGGAAAAATGCCTACTCTGAAATATCAGCAGAATGATTATTATATCCTGAATAATTCTTCTAATTTAAACCACATTGTTTATTTTCTGCTTGAAGGATGCTGTTTCCGCTATAGCATAATTGGAATTTTAAATATCTCATATGATAGGAATTATGACAATGTTGTCAAAACATTATAGAAATCAGACTATATTATAGATATTTTACCACCTTTTTATTTAAAAATATTGCAAGTTGCATGCTGAGACAAAATTTATAAAGCATACTTGGAATGTTCAGAACTAGAAGCTCTGTCTTTTGTTACTATGATATACTACGAAGACCGGATGTCTGGAGAGCTGAAATCCATTTGGTTCTTCCTGCCATGCATAATATTTTCCCATGATGCCTACATTTGTACAATATGTCTTTGGCCAAACATGATAATGGATGATAAAACAGTACATTAGTTGTTGGCAATATTGTTTTCATAGCAATGGTCACTTAAAACCACAGGGCTGTGCTGATTTTCCTCCCTTTAAACCTTATTATTTTGAATTTTTTACTTGTCGAACAAGCTATTTCTGGCTTAGAAATGAAGAGAAATTTTCTGTGACCCCGTAGTGTTCAGCTTGTTATTTTTAAGTCTTCCCATTCCTGAAGGCAAACTGAATGTGAAATAATAAATAACAGGGTTATGTGGCCTGCAAAGGCAAATTCTGAAGACGGCAGGAAGTTATGTCAAACACGGCCTTGCCTCATCAAAAAATTATACATCCATGCGACAGGAAACGAGTCTGGCTCCTGCTCGCAGATGTCTTTCATCTGTTTCAGAGCTATTACCTAACAGGCAGAATATGTGATATTTAGTGAAAACTTCCCTGAACATCAGTTTTTATCCAAGTAAAATCAGAAAGCCTTCCAAGATAAACAATTGATAAAGTTTAACTGTCTAAGATTATTTCATGTGTAGAACAGACAAACAGGATAATGAAAACATCTGGTGCTTGGAGATTGAGCACACGCATTTGTTGGTTGGAAGTTGTATTAGGGTCCTTTACTCTCTGTCTCCAATTTCAGTTCCTCCAAGAAAACTCTCCAAATTACTCTTTGATTTGAATTAACATTTCTACCTCAACTACTTCCAAAAACACTTTATTCATATCCACGCATCATAAATGTTTGCTGTTCATTATTATGTACATATATTATTCTACCACCATCAATCTTGGATACCACCTGTGTGCCAACCATGTTGGTAGACATCAGGGAGTAGACTTTCCAATGTTTCATTCATCTACTTATTCTTCAGTGTGCAATCTAGCACAGTAAATGACACCTACTCATTGTTCAGTTAAAAAAAAAAAGATAAGAATTGAATGTAGATATTTAACTCCTGCAAACTCAGAAAACCCCAGTGCTAGAATCATGTGTGCTTGACTTTGATGAAACAGACATGTCCCACTTTAATGGATCATGTTGGTGTACTGGCTTCTTGAGTAAATATGTGTTCAGACTTAGTGTTTAGCTGGATCGCTTACATAGCACCAAGGAATACTGTAGAACCTGTGGGGGGAGAGGAATAACCACAACTCCATCGACAGCATGAGATCTGTAAGTGCAATACAAATAATCATGGCAACGGGTGACCACCAGTGTAATAGTGGCATGAGTATTAAGGAGAAAACCAACAACTTTCTGATTGGATTCGAGACTCACTTATCAGAATGGTACCCATCCCTGTTACTATAAACTAGAACTAGAACCTAAAAAAAGGTGAGGGAATAGATAAATAGGGAAGATATCCAATAAACCTCTAGGTGGGAAGACAGTACATCAAAGTGCTCTTTAGGTAGCTGTTATTAAACTAATAGAATGGAACTCATAGTGGAAGTCTTTGGGTCAAAGCTGGGTGAGTGAAGGGAAATGCATACATCAGTGTGGTGGCTGGAAGAGAGGTAACTTGATATACCTTGGAGGTCTGAGCCCCATAACAGTAGAAAAGCCAGAGTGAACCTGGGGGTCATAGAAGCACCCAGGCAGAAGGGTGAGTGGAAGTGGGAGGGAACGTGAAGGGAAAGGAGGGACTGGCAAGGAGAGGCAAGGAAGGGAAGTTGGGATGAGCACTCAATATCCTTTTAAAAGTAGAAAAATAAATAAGAAAAGAAAGAAAATATCAAATAAGAGTTGACTAATACTCAAAGCACCAGGGATTTATCAGGTGGAGTGACAGATAAATAGACTGTATTGGATTAGTAGGATTAGCTTAGGATCTTCTGCTAGGAGTCATGGTAATAGAGTAATATTAGCAGAAACAGCCACCTCCATATTTATTAATCTAGTATCTGTGCTTATGCTTCCTTTGAATTCCCTTATTTAATCATCTTAACAATTTTCTAGATTTGCCTCATCATTAGCCTCCTTCTATAGGAGAGGATTCATCACTGCTGATGTTAGTGGTCTATATTACCTTTGTTTCCTGATTTTCCCTTGTACACCTATCTTCAGCACAACCCAATTTATCTCCTGGAAAGTGACTGCCACGCCAGTTCTCAGAGAGGTCTTACTGATAGGATGGTTCTTCCATTCCTGTCCAATGATGTGTTCAGGAACTCAGCCTAGAATCTTCTGCTTGAGATACTGTCCAGTTCTATGAAGTGTTGAGACATAAACACGTGATATAATTTGGCCACAGTTTGCCTGGAGACTGCCAGCAAGGAAAATCCTTCAGTCTGTGTATGAGTCTGAGCTTGGAAGTAAATGTATGGTTTCCTCTGAATATGAGAGTGAGCAGATATGAAGAATTTTGGTACAGACATTTTACTACCAAGGCACATTCAGGAACAACTTCTATTCAGATTACACTGTTCTCACCATTTTTACGCTGTCCATTAAGTCAGAGTTTTGGCAGAGAGTTCACTTGTGAGCTTCTGCTTGAAACATACTGAATCGCACAAATAGGAACATCCGACATGCTAAAAGTCACACATACGCCAAGTTAAGGACCTGCTTCAAACAGCCCATTCTGGAAGCACATTCGAGCATTCTTCTCTGTGGCAATGTGGAGAAATTCTATGAGAATCTTCTGCAGGCATTCTGCAGGCACGTTTGTATTTTTGCTGAGTCAGTTCTGGCTACCTTCACATATTCTCGCTTCTCTCTCTCTGCTACTGGGAGACTAGCAACTTCTCTACAGCATTGAGACTTTTTTGTTTGAACCCCAGTCCAGTATGACTAGCAATCATTTCTTCCCAGTCCCCGTGCCAGATGAGTGTCTCAGATGTGGAGGACATACTCACCTGTGCTTTCTTTAGATTGCCCATAAGTGCCTGTACTTACTGATCTGTGGTACTCGGCAGCCCAAGAAATGCCATTCATGATTTGATTTGGGCTCAAGACAAAGTGATTTGGACTGCTGCTGTTCTTTTTCTTGATTTTTAACAGATTATATTCTTGGAGATTCATCTCAATCCAGACAGATTGTCAAACACAGTGCATTTATTTTCACAGTGCAGTTTTATGGTCAAAGAATAGCCATCAACTACGATAAAAGGTATCATGTAATTAGAAATCCTAATTAATATCTAAAAAACAGTTAACATATAAAGGAGAGTAATCTAAATTTTATTGACAAGAAGAATAGATGAAATTAATTAATCCACTGGATGATAATAGCGTACAATATTCAATGTTCTTTCTCCCTCTGTCCTGCCCTCAATTCTACCTGCTGAAAGTTTATACTGGCCTGTCTTAAGATTAGACATTCTTTTTTTGGTGAACCTGAAAAAGGAGACACAAATGGTGTATTAAATTGCCTCAAGGACATAATGAAATTATCTTGGCAGATGAATCAAATGATAGTTCTTGAGTAAAATCAGGACACTAATCTAATGTTTATGCAGTACTGCCAAGAGTCACATCTTTTAAGATTTCAAAGGAAACTGCCTGGAAACATTGATAAATGCGTGTTGACATCCCAGGGAAGTTTGGCTGTTCAATTACTTCCATACTATATCAGCTGAACCAAGAGATGAAAAGCAAATGGTTGAAAAGTGCCCTCTAGTTCATGACAGCCTTCGGCTGTTTCTGAAGTATTTGATATTAATGTACTTTACAAGTTGGTCTTAAAAGGCTTATTTTCAGACAAGATACCAAGGGCAGTATTAGCACACATTAGGGACCAATTCAATTACAACACAGAAGTTTATTTCTTTATATATTACAATGTCAGTGAGTCATAAACTGCATATGTTTATAGGGCACCGCCTTGGATAGATTCTGTTAGCTCCAAGTTTGAAACAATGAATGGAAGAAGATAGTTTTAAGATTCTTATGGTATGGCAGATTATGGAGTGGGGGGGGGGAGCTTGGGCCCTGCAGTCTCTGCAACGCTTAGTGAATGAGGCTGGGAAGATTATGGAGGGGCAAAGACAGGAAAGTAAACTATCAAGGGGAAAGGGCATCAGTAAAATGACGTGCCTACACAAGCACAAAGGAAGCCTATGTTTTTACCGTGCAGACAGAGGGAAAAATATAGGACGCAAGAAAATGGTGTGCATGCGAACATGTAGTTAGGATCCTGGTGATGCTGACCGAGGAATCCCTACATGGAAGAAGCATGCATGAGGCTGGACAGGTCAACAGGACTGGAGAACAAAGACCAGGGACAGGACAGCTTGACATTTTTTTCTAGATGCAGTTTATCTAGTTCTGAAAGACTTGGTTTTGTGAATAGTAGTATGAAATGATATCTATGAGATGTCTGTCAAACATTGTCACATAAGTGACTCACTTATTTCTGAAGAATCATCTCTTCATTATTTTTGGTTCATAGAACACATTTTTGATGGGAATGACTTCAGCTTCTGAATTTGGGGCAACATATGAGACCCAGCCCTTATCAACACTACATAGCCAGCCATCCCTATAGTCTGCATAGAATACAGCAGTCATTTAAATATTCAGATTCTCAGCTTGTCTCTTCTACTTTATATAATGTGTTTTGAAGGTAAAGGATGGCAATTAAAATTGAAAAAAAAAACTTAGTGGGTTTTCTTTTCCAATTAGAATTAGACCATGCTCTGAGTGAATTTAAATGTTGCTTATATTTAGATGAATTCCATGAGGCAGAAGGAGCAATACCCAGGGCAAAGGAAGTTGTTGCTGGTTACTGTCTTTTATAGACTCTTACAATCAAAATTTGATTGGAGAAATGCTCAAAAAGAGGAAAGTATGGGAAGATTTTATGGTATGCCCAGCTCTTGTTCCTTTTGTGTACTGAAGGGAGAAGTTTGCATTCACTGTTTGAGTTGAATTTCATCCCATATAGTCACTATGAGCATACATGGTAATGTACATGGAATGCTATCAAATGTAAAAATGCTATTTAGTTCATTTCTTATTAGTTGGGTTACATTTAGGGGAAGAAAAGTGGAATGTAAAGATTACCTGAATCATCAGCTTTAACTTTTTTTAGTTTTAACTTTTTAATTAGTATACTTACTTAGATCTGAATTCATTTCAAAGTTGAAACTGAATCATTTACACAAGAAGAAATTAGCGACAGAGTATGTTCAGGGTCACTTCGGGTACGCTTCTAGGAGATCTTGTCTCAAAATTTTATAAAAAATGTAATAAATACACTGGGAACAGTTCTATGGAAGAAAGAGTATTTGCCTAGCATGTGTGAGGCCACGTACAAAAGAAGAAGAAAGAAAAAAACTAAGAGAAGTTCACACACTGTCCTAGGTTTACATATCTATTTTGTGCTAAAGCTCAGCCTCAAATCTATGTGGTTAGAATATGGACCCTTCTTCCCTCAGTTCTAGTTTAAAGAAAGCAAAATCAACAGCAACTTGCACGAATCAGCTGGGATGTTGATTCCATAAGGTCAGAGTCGCCTCAGAGATTTTCCTGGTGAGTCTTCAGCTGATTTTAAGCACAATCAACATCCTACACAGACATGGTCAGTAATGTAGAAGCCAAGAAGTCATAGGCACAGGTTAGCTTGCTTGGTCTTCAGGAGCTCACAGGTACCATAGAACTACAGCAAGACTGGCTGAGCAGTGACAAGTCAGACCAGAAGCTGGCAGTCACTTCTCCCTGTCAATCAGAAATAGTCAGACAAGGAAATGGCAGGAGACCTGCTTGAGGTGGAGCAGGGAAAAGAAAGAGCAAAACATATTGGAAGCTGATTATATAAAGTGATGATTTTCCCTGGCTAAATGGAGAAATGCTCAAAAAGAGGAAAGTATGGGAAGAAGATTTTATGGTATGCCCAGCTCTTGTTCCTTTTGTGTACTGGAAGGGAGAAGTTTACATTCACTGTTTGAGTCATTCATATCCCTCCAGTCCATTAGAATGGACCCCACTTACTCTCATAATGAACGGTAGAAATGACAGGGCTTTGTTATGGTTTGAATGCAAAGTGTCTGTCAGAAAGGCTAACGCCCTGAAGGTGCGTTTCCCAGTGAAAATGGTATTCAGAAACGGGACTTACAGGTAGTGGTTGGATCTAAGAGCTCTGCCTTCACCAATGGGTTAATTGATCAGTGGATTAAAAATTTGAATCCACTTGGGGAAGGTGAAGCAACTCTGGCAGGTGGGACCCTCTTGGGGAAAGTTTATCACTGATGGAATGTCAGCCCTTTTCTTTCTGTCACCTCTTGTATCTACAGACCACAACCACAAAGCAAGCATTGGACACCTCTTCACTCTCTCTTCTGTGATGTTCAGTCTCACACGTCCACAGCAATGGAGTCAGGGGAACTCTCCAAAACCGTGAGCCAAAATAAATCTTTACTCATATAGAATTGATTCTTCCAGGTATTAGACTAACACAAGCTTCAAGGTACCTTTTCACATTGGAAGCTAGTGAGAATCTCTAAACACTGCCAAGCACAAAATACTGGCACCATGCCCAAAGATTTCAAATGGAAGAACTTTGTGCTAAGTGAACACCTGGAGTAGATCCATTCAACTTATACTGAAGAAATCACAGCTAGCTCTGTAACCTAATTAAAGATTATGGCTTTTAATAGTATAGTGTGGACCACTGCTGCCAACATTGTAATATAAGCTGTGTTTACAATTCTTCTAAGAGTCATTGTTCTGTTAGCTATTTGTTCATTCTAAATACCCTGCATATTCTCTAGGTAAGTGATGAATATGCTGTCTGCCCTTGCAGGTTGATCCGTTTAATCATTTCTCTTGGACAAGTGGACAGAAATCAGTTGCTGAAAGATGGTGATGAATGATGTCATGAGTAGTTGAGAATATGCTTTTTACTTATTCCATGCAACTGTGAAAGATATTAGATATGCATGTCATATAAGGGTCTACTGCTTTTGAAATAATACTTCTTTTCCAATTAGAATTAGACCATGCTATGAGTGAATTTAAATGTTGCTTATATTTAGATGAATTCCATGAGCAGAAGGAGCAATACCCAGGGCAAAGGAAGTTGTTGCTGGTTACTTACTGTCTTTTATAGACTCTTACAATCAAAATTTGATAGCCACAGAAATTGATTCCTCACTATGCAGGGAGCATTGCTGAGACATAGAAGGAAGTGGGCCCCGGGATGTTGGCACAGAGCTCATGTCATTTCCAGGTAGAGTGAAGTCTGGATCTCTTCAGTTTAGAATTGAGGTCCGTGTTCCATTTACTTCCGTGTTCTATTTACTAATTTATTGTTACACACCATTTTTTTCTCTTGTTTGTCTTTTATAGCTGCAGTGAGGTTGTTTATTGGCTTGTCAATTTTCATTTTTGAATTTTTTTCTTTCAGTGATTTCCTTGCCACTTAACAAAATAGATTTATTACAAAATTGATGAACTGGAGGATGTTGAAGTTGACTTTCACGCCATGTGCATTTTCTTGATTGGCTTAGGGACTAAAACTGAGACTATAATTTTTCTTTCCCAGCATGTCAAAATAAGCATACTTTTGTCTACTTCTACATCACACATGCCAATAATTATATGATATGGACAGAGGTCCTGGCATAAGACATTAAAGCTAAACTATTTACATTTTATCCAAGATTAACGTATTTTAGGTTTCAATTTTTTTTAAATGAGTAGTTAAAACACAGTGTAGGAAAAACAGTATGAAAGGATAAAAAGAAAGTAGGAAGGAAGGAAAAGAAAGAAAGAAAGAAAAAAGAAAGAAAGTAGGAAAAAAATGAAGGAAGGAAGGAAGGAGAAAGAAAGAAAGAGAGAGAGAAAGAAAGAAGGAAAAGGAGAGAGAAGAGAGAAAGAGAAAAAAGAGAAGAGATAAAGAAGAAAGAAGAAAAAAGAAGGAGGAAGGCAGGAAGAAAGAAAAGAAAGAAAAAAAGAAAGAAAGAAAGAAAAAAGGAAAGAAAGAGAGGAGAGAGAGGAAAAGAGGAAGAGAGAAAGAAAAGAAGAGAAAGAGAGAGAGGAAGGAAGGAAGGAAGGAATAAAGAGAAAGAAAAGAAAGAAAGAAGAAAGAAAGGAAAAGAGGAAGAGAGGAAGAGAGAAAGAGAGAAAGAGAAAGAGGAAGGGTGGAAGAGAGGAAGAGAGAAAGAGAGAAAGAGAAAGAGAGAGAGGAAGAAAGGAAGTAAATAAGGAAGGAAGTAAGGAAGGAAGAGAACGAAAGAAAGAAAGAAAGAGAGAGGAAGAGAGAAAGAGAGAGAGACAGAAGACAGCACGAAGAAGAAGAAGAAAAAGAAAGAAAGAAAGAAAGAAAGAAAGAAAGAAAGAAAGAAAGAAAGAAGAAGAAAGGAAGAAAGAAAGACTTTCTAATTTTGATCCCCGTTTCAATCTAAGGTCTGTTAGATGAGCAGTTACTTGGAGGGCACAGTTAGCAACCTCCTCTCCCGACAGTCTGATACAAGCTCTCTCCATCGCTTTGCATGGCTTTTTCCATCTTCCAGCTCTCATTGCTGTGGCTTCATTTATTTCATCTACATTGGTGAAAACGAATCACAAAAAAAATTTCTTGTTGACAGCAGCAAACATGTAATAAGAAGAGAAAGTGCTTGGAAGGAGAGATTTTCCTGATCTTTCGTTTCAAGTGTGTGTATTTAAGTGTGTATGTCCAGGTCCACGTATGTGTAATATCCATATTTGATCGTGTCAATGTACTTATATATGTGCATTTAACATGTATGCATACATATTTTTCTAGATGGATGGATATGTGTATGTGTACATGAGTGTATGTGTATCTTCAGATTAGTTTATGGTCTATGATCTGCATTTCTATCCTGTTTTGCCTGCTAATTTGTAGTGCAGTTTTGCATGCTAGTACAGTTCCTAACTTCTTTGAAATGTTGTTTTCTTTAATCTGTTGTGGTCATCTTAATCACCTGCCTAAGTTCACAATTGAACTGCCTCACTGGTAGCTTTCCTGAACATCTTAGATGAGTCAGGAGATATTTTTAGTAAAGTTGACTCTAGAGATGGATTAAATTATCTGTGATTTTTCTCGTTGCTCAGAAATTCCTAGCTCTATGTTTCCTTGCCTTCCCTTTGTAGACACCAGTGACTTTGTGTGTTGGGGGTGTCTGTAGAAGAGGATACTTGAGTGTATTGTGTGCCTTTGGAGGCACAAGGGTGACATCAGGATTGTTCTACTTCCTTATTGCTTTACTCCGGGGTTTCCCAAGCTCTGCCTTTCATGCTTAAAAGTACAGGCTGCTGCTCTTTTTACCCACTGTTTTTACGTGGGATCTAGTATCCAAACTCAGATTGTTTTGCTCCTGAGGAAAAGACCTTAGCCCCTTAGCTACCTTCAGGCTACCCCTGATATTTTAACTACTTTATAACAAATAGAAAAAGATTGCGTTGAATGTAATTGGATATATTTTATCATAATTGTTGTAAAAGATCTCTAATGATAGATAACAAGGATATGCTAAGGATATGCTTTTTGGTGTGCAAGGAAATTTTATTAACACTTTTCAAAGAAACTAGCATTAATTCCAAGAGAGTATTGTTCCAGAGAGAACACATAAACCTAAGCAGAAAAGTAATTGTACCCTAGGCACTTGGAAAGGAAACTTGTGAGAACTTGGAAGAAGGAGATTAAAAACAAATTCATTTCTCCAGAGATGAAAAGAGGCGTTGGTGGCTGACGTACATGTTGTAATACTCATTATAACAGCATTTTAAACTATTTATTCATTCATTGTGTGTGTGTGTGTGTGTGTGTGTGTGTGTGTGCACATGTGTCCCTTTGGAGGGCCAAGGGTGACTTTGGGGATCATTCTGGATTGCTTCTACTGCCTTCTGCTTTGCTCTGGGACTCGCCAGGTTCCGCTCATCAGGACTAGAAATGCAGGCAGCTGCTGTTTCTGCCTGGCGTTTTTACATGGTTACTGGGACCTGAATTGAGGACCTCCTGCTTGTGAAACAGAGTCTTAACCCCTAAAGCCATCTTTCCAGCTCCATAACAACTTTTTAATAAGAAATAGAAATTAAAATTTGAAACTCACAAAATGTTCCAGATATAGAGACTAACAGGCTGTTGAAGGCATCATAAATACTTGCCGACCACAGTATTTATTGTTGCAGACACCAGTGTGGACTATTCTGCAGAGCGTCAATATTCAGCCCGCCCTCCTTAATTGACGGAATTCAAAGGAAGGAGAAAAACTTGGTGTGCGCCATTTGCAACAGTAATGGTGTTTCAGAACATAGTGTAACTTTCCTTGACTTTCTGCCAAGAGTTCTACGAATTCATTTGGAGAGATAAAGGAAAGTTATGGGAGTTGGGAGGGAGAATAGGAGAGTGTAATGAGGCCGAATAAGAATAAAACATATTTATATATGTATATATGTATATAAATACAAGTATCATAAGGAAATAAATTATTTTGCACAACTGATATGCACTAATAAAAAGGGGGGACTCTCAAGTTCAGCATGGGCGACAGTAAAAAATTCAAACTACTGAAATGTGCAGTTCAGAGATTATCTAGAGAGATCCAAGTCCAGTAAAGCACCAAGGAGGCAGAGGAGCGGCCTGGGGAGCAGGCTTGGGCAGTTCTGACCAATTTCAAAGGAACCCTAGTTGTTCACATTCTGAGAGACGGTGACATTTGCCAAGTAAAAGATGTATTGTAAATACATGAGAGCAGGGCCATTGCACTGCATTGCAGGAGAAAATGAGGAGGAGGAGATCAGAGAGCAAGGATGTGCCAGCTTTGATGACCTGGGCGAAATTCAATCTTGCCAGGGCTGGCGAGGCAACAACTGAGGAGAGAATGGAGGATGGGCAGAGGTGGTGCACAGGGGGCCGTGTGCAGTGCTCAGGGGGGGCATGTACAGGGGGCCGTGTGCAGGGGGCTGTATGCAGGGGCCGTGTGCAGTGTGCAGGGGGCCATGTGCAGTGTGCAGGGGGCTGTATGCAGTGTTCAGGATGGGGGGCGTGTGCAGTGTGCAGTGTGCAGGGGCCGTGTGCAGTGTGCAGTGTTCAGGGGGCCGTGTGCAGTGTGCAGTGTTCAGGGGGCCGTGTGCAGTGTGCAGTGTGCAGTGTGCAGGGGGCCGTGTGCAGTGTGCAGGGGGCCGTGTGCAGTGTGCAGTGTTCAGGGGGCCGTGTGCAGTGTGCAGTGTGCAGTGTGCAGGGGGCCGTGTGCAGTGTGCAGGGGGCCGTGTGCAGTGTGCAGGGGGCCGTGTGCAGTGTTCAGGGGGCCGTGTGCAGTGTGCAGTGTGCAGTGTGCAGTGGTGCAAGGGGGCCGTGTGCAGTGCTCAAGGGGGGCGTGTGCAGGGGCCGTGTGCAGTGTGCAGGGGGCCGTGTGCAGTGTTCAGGGGGCCGTGTGCAGTGTGCAGTGTGCAGGGGGCCGTGTGCAGTGTGCAGTGTGCAGGGGGCCGTGTGCAGTGTGGCAGTGTGCAAGTGTGGCAGTGTGCAGGGGGCCATGTGCCGTTGTGCAGGGGGCCGTGTGCAGTGTGCAGTGTGCAGGGGGCCGTGTGCAGTGTGCAGTGTGCAGTGTGCAGGGGGCCATGTGCCGTGTGCAGGGGGCCGTGTGCCGTGTGCAGGGGGCCGTGTGCAGTGTGCAGTGTGCAGGGGGCCGTGTGCAGTGTGCAGAGGGCCGTGTGCAGTGTGCAGGGAGCCGTGTGCAGTGTGCAGGGAGCCGTGTGCAGTGTGCAGTGTGCAGGGGGCCGTGTGCAGTGTGCAGTGTGCAGGGGGCCGTGTGCAGTGTGCAGGGGGCCGTGTGCAGTGTGCAGTGTGCAGGGGGCCGTGTGCAGTGTGCAGAGGGCCGTGTGCAGTGTGCAGTGTGCAGGGGGCCGTGTGCATGGGGCCGTGTGCAGGGGGCCGTGTGCAGTGTGCAGGGGGCCGTGTGCAGTGTGCAGGGAGCCGTGTGCAGTGTGCAGGGGCCGTGTGCAGTGTGCAGTGTGCAGTGTGCAGGGGGCCGTGTGCAGTGTGCAGGGGACCTGTAAGAAACCTCTTCTCAACTCCATCCAGTATACATGGCTACATCCTTGAGCACATGTTCGGCAGCCCAAGTTTTTGATTAGAAAAAAAAAATGCTCTTTTTGGGGTCTGAACGTTGCTGGCACTGCAGAGGGACTTCACTTTGGTCTTTGGCTGTCGAGGAAAGGAGACAGGGTCTTGAAGTCTATGAAGGAAGCTGCTGACTTTGACTTACAGAGAATCCTTACTTCAACCAAGAAGGACTGCAACACTGGGTGCTGAGTTTGCCAAAGCAATAGCAAACAAACAAACAAACAAACAAACAAAAAACTGTCCATGAAGAATAGCTTTTCAGGAGGTGTTGGGCCTTCATATCCTTGCCAAGATTCTGTGGGCACCAGATACTGGAAAAAGAAATAGACCATCAGAACAGGCTGATAATTCAATATGAGGTGCCGACATGGTAGTGCGCCTCAAGACTCTTCCCTGGGACAAGGTTGTTTCATGAATGGGATGTCTTTTAGTATTTCTTTGGTGTGACTTAAAAATCCATGTTTATTAATCTGTCTGCTAGACTTAATCAAACAGATCCAATATGCTGGCTCATTAAATGCAAACTAGAGCACTCTATTGTATTTAAATTAACTATGTCTAGGTTCCCAAGAATTCCATATGTAGCTACAGAAACTACCTTGGGCTATTGCATACTTTGTAAGAAACAAAAGCTTTAAATGTAATATTGTGTGCAAGTTATGTTTATTAATACTCTTCCACTGACTGCTATTGGATCCATTATGAAGGATCGACGACACGGGAAGACTCTATGGGATACAATAAGTACATAAAATATTGTTACTTTAGCCTGGAAGGGGGATGAAAGCTTCCTTCTTTAAGGCCATAGATAGTGAGTTGAGAGTTTTCTAATAAAAGAAGTTATGTAAAAGTTTAAAGCATAAAATCAGATATTAAAAAGGTTTTTTTTTTGCTTGTGTTTTAATATTGGGGACTGAGTGTGTAGCCAGAGTTAACCTCAAACTCTCAGTCCTTTCTTTTTCACCTCTCGAGTGCTGGGATTATAAGTGAGTGCTGGGATTATAGGTGAGTGCTGGGATTATAGGTGAGTGCTGGGATTATAGGTGGTGACGATCACCACATATGGTTAAAATGTTTTCGTTTTTCTCTTAAAATCAAAATCCCAAGTTTCTTTTTTTTTTATTTCAGATAGCAGCAAGAACATTTTAACTCCTTGTTGATTTGTTTTCAGTCTTTTTATTATTTATTTATTTATTTAGAGAGTGTGTGTGTGTGTGTGTGTGTGTGTGTGTGTGTGTTTCAGTGGGCATTGTATGTCCTTGTAGAGGACCAAGGGTGACTTCGGGAATCATCCTGGATTGCTTCTACCTCCTTTTTACTTCTCCCTGGGATTTCCCAGGCTCTGCTCACCAGGGCCAGAAGTACAGGCCACAGCCACTTCCGCCGGGCATTTTTACCTGGGACCTGGGATCCAAACTCATGACCTTCTGTTTGTGAGGCAGAGTCCTATCCCCTGAGCCGTCCTCCAGCCCTGTTTTGAGTCTTTTTATGGCTGGTTGGATCATATCTCCTCAAAAGGTATGCTACATTTTTAACCCCAGAGACACAGAATATAACCTTTATTTAAAAATAGTATTGTAGCAGATGCAATTTGATCTCCGTGGAGTAGGTGGACCCCAAATCCAATATAACTAGTGTCTCTATGAAAATGAAGGATACACAGGAAGGGCACGTGAAGATACAGAAAGGGATTAGAGTTATCAACTTCAACCCTATCAGGCATCCCTATCGTCATCCGGAGAGAGGCAGGACATGATCACTGGCATCTACAGAATCATCTAGCCCCTCTGGCACCTTAACTTTGGTCACAGAGACTTTCAGAAACCTCAGACAGTGCCTTTGTGCTCCTTTAAGCATGTAGCTTACAGTTCTTTATAACACAACCCTGGTAAATTAAGACAAAGAGTTTGAGCAAAACTGGAGTTGCCTAATAAGACTTAGTAAATGAAAAAGAATGTGATGGAAGCCTGCATTATAACCTAGTTGTTGTTGGTTTTGCCTGGTAAGAATTGCTTCCTTGTTTGACATAGAGGATATTCAATCAATTTTCCTTTGTACTTGGGCCATTTCTCTTCTTTTCCAGACATGAAGCCACAGAGCACTCGCAGTATTCTCACTGAGACCTGTGGCTGACAGTCTGATTTGTCTCTTTGATTATAATGCAGATGAAAATGGTCCAGGTCAGTGTGTGTCAGCACCATTCTCAGACTAGTAAAATGATGAGAATCCAGGAGATCATGGGAAGGTTTGAAGATACCTGCCCTGGAGCGTAGGAGCCTGGTGACTTGGAATGTGCCAGTCACAGATATCAACTGGGCTTTGTAAGCCCTGTCGTTTCTACTCGCTTTGAGTTTCAGTTAATTTCCCAAGCCTTTGTTCACCTCGGCTGATGATGTGTGTTGTGAACAGTTACCACATCGTCTTCCCCTTTGAAGCTTAGAAGCTAACTTCTGCAAAGCAATGAAGAACATACCCTCACATAGCTGGAAAGAGAAAAAAAGAGGCTTAACCCTTTCTTTCCAATCACTATTCATTGTTCTGGGGATGTTGAGACGGCTCCGTGGATAAGAGGACTTGCTGTCCAAGCATGAAGACCCAAGTTCAGATCCTAAGCAGCTATGATACCAGCTAAGCAGGGCACGCATACCTGTAACCACTGTACTAGGTGGCAGGGCCAGGATTTCAGGGATCTTGCTGGCTGCCAGTTTAGATCCAGGTTCAGGAAGAGACCTTGTCTTAGGACAATAAGATAGAAAGTGCTGGAACAGGAATGTAGCATCCTTTCTCACCAGCACATTCTTGACCTACTCACACATACATGAGTGCATACACTACACATATACAGCACTTACACATTATTCTAAGGTTTTGTTGCTACACTATCATAACATGGTACTCAGTCTCACTTGAGGATAAAACAGTTGCTACAAAATCTCTTTAGGAACACTGCCAATAAGCTATTAAAATAGGCATAGACACTTCCTTTCAAATACGTTGCGTGACTCGGAGACTGTGGCTCTTCTTTGTTTAGTTTTTGGCAGGTGAACAGTTTTTTGACAGAACATGAAGATAAAGCTGGATGAGTTTCTTTTATTTCTAGAAATCATAGGCAAGAGGTCTTTGAAGTAGTCAGCAATGCTATGGATGAGAAATGATTTTCATCAGTTTAGTAAAGTTTGAAAACTATATTCAAAGGTGGTACAAAAGATGTTTTAAGACCTTATTAGACTGCTGATATTATTTAATTCATTATTTTAGACTTTGGAGTTTTAAAATACGTATATTTCCTTATTTGATTAAGGAATCTTTGCCTTTGCTATGTCTGGTTTATTGTATGGAGGTCAGGAGAGTTGTAGCCATTGACTAACTATGCCCTTACTTCATGATGCATACCACTGGGGATTTAGAAATCAAAAAGTGCCAGTTTGAGTATCATTGTTATTTACAAAGTGAATAAGTCACCTAAGCAGGATACATTCTTGTTTCTTTATTTGCAAGAATTTGCTAGAATAAAATTTTAATTAGCTGATATATGGCTCTGTGTGTGTGTGTATGTGTGTGTTTACACTGTGAGTGTGGGCATGCATGCATGTATAGTTTTGTGGAGGTCACAGACTGATATTGGGACTCATCTCCATTGCTTTTCCATGAGCTTGGGTCTCTAATTTAACCTAGAATTTGCTGATTAGTTAGTCTGACCTGGAAGCTTTCTGTAGAGATTCTTAGACTTTGTGACTCATGCCGGGTTTATAGAGGGACCACGACACTCACCAGGCATTTTCTATAAGCTCTGATGATCCACATCCTATTCCTCTTCTTTGCATGGCAAATGCTCTAACCATTTCCCCAATCCAAAAGATGCTTCTTTAAGGTTTTCCATTTGTCCTTTGAAAAAAGCAAAGGACTCTAATGGGATAGCTAAAAGAAGAAGAAAAAAAGGTCATTTACTTTAAACCTATTTTCAGTCTATCAGATTGAAAAGATCATTGTTCTAAATGCTCTGATATCTTGCTGCCGTCTATCTACCATCTATCTCTGATCAGACAATCATGGCCCCTTCCTTTACTGTGCGCTTTTCTTTCCTCCTCCTCCAAGGCATGTTTTCCTGTAACTGGCCAGTTGATGCTTCAGCTACTCAGGATTCTGTGTAAGAAACTTTACAGAGAATCAATTCTAATCCTCACCACCTGCCGGAAACTCTTAGACAGACATCCCACATCTTGAATCTTCCTAGAGCTTAAGAACTTTGGAACCAATTGTCAGCTCACCTTTCTGCACAAGCACTCTCTCAAAGCCTCTTAGATCCAACACGTCCACATCCAAAGCCTGGTTGCTATCAGCACACATGGAATTTTCCAGGTGTTCCAACTCCCTCAAGGCTCTTGCTTTCTTTCATGTTGTACAAATGAAATGCTGGAGTCTACCCTGAAGACTTACTCCATCTTGAATTCATGGTCTGTAAATTTCCACCATTATCTTCTGATCCAAACCAGTGTCATGTCTTACTTAAGCCACAACAATTTCATCTTCATTCGTGCTTTTCCTTTATAGCTCAGTTTAGATTTTTGCAGCCAAACTGATTGTTTCATGATATAAATCTGAGTTGTAGCATGCTTTTTGCTCCCCATGTATAGGTGTACATAGGTGCACACAAACACAAAAACCCTCAAGAACCTCATTTCTTTTGGGGTGGAATATCGATTTAAATATATGGCATATAATGCTGCCCCACTCAAAGGTCTGACAGAAAACAGATGCGACATTCAAGTGAATAATTGATACGAGTTTAATTTAAAAATACTATTTTTAAAATGTGAATTGGGTTAAGTGAAAACAGCAAAGGATTAGGAAGCACCCGAGGCTAGCGACAGCAGGAAGTTATTACCTCTCTGAGTTAAAGATGCAAATGAGGGGAACACTACTGGAAATGAAGAATTGAGGAAAGGAAAGGGGAGGGAAGGTGAAGGACTGGAGAAGAGAAGACAGAGGAGGACCACCATGTAGGACTTGTCTTAAGTAGACAGACAGCCATTGCCAGCCCAGTGGGCAGCAAGAGGTGAGATAAAGGTATTTTTCTCTCAATTCCAGCCAATTATCCAGGCTCCTGACGTTCTTCCATTGGGTGAGGCTGGAGGACAGGGAGTGTGCTGAAGGGGTTTTTAGGGTTCCATCTTGCAGGATGCAGGGTGTGTTGGAGAAGCCAGGCAGGCAACGGAAGGCCATCGCAGAGGCATGAGCCAGCTCTTCTGCTGTTATAGCGGGACACAGGTGTCAACTTGATGGTTGAGGAATTTGAGCACATTTGTGGAGAATTAGTGGTTGGGCTAAGCCCAGAGCAAACTTGCAGGAGATTGTCTAGCTGGTGGGGAAGGCCCAGCCTATGGTGGTGGTACTAGGCTCTGAACAGGTGAATAAAATACTGAGAGCTGGTTGAGGAAGTTGGCATCCTTCTGTTCACTTGGCCAGACATGCTGGCCTGACAAGTAGGAATTGTCCCCCTCTCAGTTTCCTCGGCCCTGGTGTTGGTGTATGCTCTCCCTTCAAGCTGAACTGAGAATGTCACTAGGAATTGTAAAAGAGAACAAACCTTTGTTCCCTTAAGCCATTTGATGGTCATTTATCAGCAACCATGCAGGAGGACTGCAACACCTGCCTTGCTTCAAGACACTTCTGCCCAGGCTGCTAGGTTCCTTGAAACTGGTCTCTTTAATTCTGTTATTTGAAAAAATTCCTCACTACACCTGGAAAAAATGCCCCTTAAGGTTTCTACGTGGATGATTTCCCATTCTCCTAAACTGTCTCTTTTTCCTTATGCTTCCAATTATATCTATTTTGATGCCAAACTCCCTGTATTAATGATAGTTTGTATGTGATATTTTTCTGAAAAAAATGAGGATACTTGTTAATTCGTAGTGTGAATTTGCAAAGGAAAAAGAAAGTTTGGAATGGATGACTAAAAAATAACTTTATTTTAACTATTACAACATTTGGGAGGAAAGTTTGCATTCTTTAAATAGTGCATATTGGCTCAGAAATTATGTTACGAGTTAATAAATGCAATACATTGAAATGGAAATAAGATCTTAATTTTCAGAAGATGAGTAAAGTTCCATAAAGAACTTTATTATTGCAAATGCTGCCATAGAACTTTTTAAACTTCTGTCTTTTTGCTTGGCTTTTCTGACAGGAAATCAATCACATAAATGCAGTTTTGATGACAATTTTTCAATTTTTAATTTTTTTCCTAGTTTTACAATTATATTGAGTAATTACCCCTGCCCCCTTCCTGTCCGTCTCTCTCTCTCTCCTCTTCTTCCCTCCCTACTTCCCCTTCCTTCATCAATCCATCCCACTCTCTCACACCTTCCTGTCTATCTGCTTGTATGGGTCCCAGGGTTCCTTCTGGATCATCTGCTTACATCACTACAAGTAGAATCTCTGGTTTGTATCTGTGTAAGTGTGCATATTCTCCTGAAACAAATCTAAAAACACAAAAGTAGTGATTTCCTTTCTGGCTCTGAAGTGGAAATATCCATCTAAGGCAGGTTTGGTTCCACATTGTACAGTGTTTCTAGTCAGCAGTTTAGGAGAAAAATCATCTTCCCACATTCTGTGAGAGACCCTGACTTTTTCGCTGTGTTTCATGGAAGAATGGAGAAAACTGATCTCTGAGCAAAAGAGCAATACAAGTCGTCAGGTGTTGGGCACTTAAAGCCTAAGGACTATTTTTGAGAACTGTGAATTGTGTGGAGAGTTATATCAGGTAGTATTATTCTGCCAGCTGACATTTGTGGTTCAGATCTCACTTAGGTAGGAAATATATGCAATATTGTTCAATTGGCAACAGTATATATTATCATATATTGAAAGCTATATTGAAATCCATGAGACCAAACTGTAAACTGTGGAGTCTGTTAAGTCACTTATATCTCTTTACTCCATTCATACTTTGTTCATGTTATTTTCATGCTACGAAAATCTGCTTTAGCCCAACAGGTTAGCAAAAGCACAATCAAAAAGATTCAATAAAAGGAGAGTGATTTCAACTATGTCCATAAATGAAATTTAAAATTATGCCTTGGTATGTAGCTCAGTGGGATAGCACTTGCTTAGTGTTCATGAAGCTTTATAGTTGTCCCCAGTAGCGTGCACATGCACACACACACATATGCACATATATACCATTGTGCACATACATACACACATACATGCACACACACACACATACACACACACACATACACACACACACAAAACATAAAGAATAAATTAGGAATGTCAGAAAGCAGCATCAACATTTTTGCAGATGTTTTACATATTCTTATTTTTACTATGCTATTTCTATGCTGTAATTCACCACAAATATTACTGGCATGTGCTGAGTGTGGGTTGTGAGCTCTAAGGTGTGCTTGGCAGAGATTCTGCAGAGCTCAGCTTTAGTCACTGATACAAGGGAGACTGATTAGTGATGACTTCCACACCTATCTCTTTACTCCAACCTGGTAATGTTCCTCTGATAATAGCAGAGACGTAAAATAGCAGGTTAGAAACTCTCAAGTTCTCCTAAGACCTGTTTTCTGAATAGGCCTACCACAAGTTCTGACCTGAATTACCAAAGTAAGATTTGAATTCTGAAACCAAGACAAATGGCTACCCCCAGAATCATGGTGGGGAAAGAGTCTCCACTAATTGACTTGGAAACATAATAAAGCTGTGCGTGTGGCAAAGCCCATGAAGGTAAAGAAGAGGAACAAATGAAGAATAAAGAAAAGCATGGAAGAAAGACCCATGCCCTTATCAAGGCCACAACTGCACTAATCAGCTGTTGGATAGAACTCTGGAGACAAATGAGCCTTACACTTCCAGTGGAAGGTTTGGCTAGCAATCTACAGTTAATTTCCAAGTCAACTCAGCACAGTGTGAGTTCCCCATGCTCCAGCCCTGGCTCTGAGGGACAAGGCATGCATGTGTCACTGGAGCAGATTGCAGGACTTGATGGATCCTCAGCCACTGATTACAGGTTCTGAGCAGAAGGTCCAGGTACTGAGACAGTGGCCTGGGCTTTGCATCTCTAACCATTGTTTAGAGTCCTTCTCCCCTTTGACCAGTGACGTCAGAGACTGAAAGGGCTGTCATCTGATCTATTTCATTTTTCTCTTTTCTGCCTTCGGCAGCTAGTAAGTGAAGTTATTCAATGGGATTGGATAAAAAGGGGGTAGAAGTAGCATAAATCCATTGTATTCATGTATAAGTTATGGAAGGGATGAAATTATAAAAAATAAACAAAAGTAAATAATAAAATTTAAAAAATGAGCAGAATCAAAGGCATTTGGACGTAGGGGGGAGGTCAGAATCCCCACACACACCTAGAGAAAGTTAGAAGGTGAGAAAGCATAAAGCAGTCTATAACAATAAAAAAAGCCAAAAAAAAAAAACCCCATAAAACTCCTACAAGTCCAAGGAAGGCAGATAATCTGATTTTTAGATAGACCATACTGTTAGATTCAAATGCCCAGGATTCTAAAACACAGTTGCAAGGAAGTGGGAAAGACACACTTAGTAGGGAAACTACTCACCGACATCTCTAGTTAAAAACAAACACTGGCAGATATGTCGGACATAGATGTTCATCAAGTTATCTAACAGATGCTCACAGAACTGGATGAAAATGTGAAGAAAGTCAAAAAATGATACAAGAAAAACGGAAATGTCAATAAATATACAGAAACTTTGAAACATTAAAATATCACAAAGCTAAAATGCTCAAATATATGAAAGATCAAACAAAATTATATAGACAGCAAAAATGTCCCATAAAGTAGGTTCAAAGTTACCATATTTCCAGACGCAATTTTTTTCATTCTTTTTTTTAATGTTGTATAAATGAATATGATGGGTTTATAATATTTTCTCCTCTTAGTCCTAAATCTCATCATCTTTCCTTTTCCCCTTGCAATCTTTCATCTCTCTCGCCAGACTCCCTCCTATTTTCTAATCTTTTCACCTGTGGGGCTCACTGTGTTTCATCTAGTTTGTTTCTGATGACATATGCCAGCCATGACTAATACTCCTGCAAGTATCATAGATCAGTGAGTATACCATTGAGGAAAGCATCCTCCTTTTCTTTTCTGTAAGCATTAGTCTCTCAGGGAGATGTGGAGTACCCTGATATCTTTTTGCTTTCATGATGAGGTGTTGATATGGCAACTGCCATGAGATTTCTGTGCAAACACACATATCTGACATGAAATCTTGTATCTCACAACACTATCATGTCCAGGAGATAATGTCTGTCCCACACTCTCCCACTTCAGGCTCTTACAATCTTATAGCCCCCTTCTTCTGCAATGTTCTCTGAACTTTGGAGTGGGAGTAGGTGAGGTGTATATGTCATGTTTACAGATAAGCAGTATGTAGTCACTTGTTTCCTGCACTTTGGCAGGTTGTGCTTTTCAGTAATGAATGCCTGTTGTAGAAGAAGATGTCTAGGTTGAGTATTGAGCGTTTTTCCATTCTATGGCTATAATAACAGATATTCAATGTAATCTATTCCCACATGATTCATTTAGAAAATAGTTAGGAGTCTTGCCGTCTTAAATGAATGGATACTAGAATGTAACTTGAAGCTACATGAAAAGAAAATGAGCTCAGTAAAGATAAACAAAATGGGTAATTATACAAAATAAAATGGTGCTCTTCAAAAAAATCAATTAAACAGAAGATACCAGTTGTCATATTTAGGTGCAAGTGTCCACTTGATGGTTAAGGATTCGAACTCTGGGTGTATTAGTAGTTGAGTTCAGCCTGAGAAAGCCTGCAGAAGATTGTCAAATTGATAGGGAAGACCCAACCCATGATAGGCAGGACTAATCCCAGGGCAGGTGAATAAGATGTAAGGAACTGGTTGAGGAAATGGACATCCTTCTGTACACTTGGCCAGACATGCTGATCTGGCAGGTAAGGATTGTCACTTTATCAGCCGTTATGTGAATATGATGTGCCCAGTTCCCTGGAATTTTGGTATTGGTGGGGCTCTCCTACCAAGCTAGACGAGAAACTGTAACGAGACTATCACAGACTGGAATAAATCCCCTCGTACCCTTGAGCCATTTTGTTATTAATTTATCAGCAATATGCAGAGTGGTTGCAGCATAATGATTCAAGACATGGTAAGAAAACAAGGAACGAGGACTTCCTTATTAGCAGTCATTTTACGTGCTAATTGATTAAACGCTCCAGTCAAAAGACAGATAAAGACAATGAAGAGCAACCTTCAAACCACGGTCAGCTAGCTCCCACCTCTAAGAAGCTTACTTTAGATCTCAAGATATAAATAGGTAGAAGTAACAATATAGAAAAGGATGATTCATGCAAATATTAAGTAAAAATAGGTCTCACTGCACTTAATATAAGACAAACTGAACTTTAAATCCATGTCCACAGAAGGTAATATATAGAAATATGTAAAGATTCAAATCCTGACTCTATATTAGTCAAACTTGTGACAAATCCTGACACTAATATTATACAAACAGAACTTTAAATCATGTCCACAGGAGGTACTACAGCTTAAGCTTTAGGGAGCATCAACTACTCTTGTATGATAGGAGCTGCTTTTTATAATTATGTAAATGATAGATATAAAATATATAAATCATATACCCCATTATGTGTGCACTTGCATATTAGGTCGAAAAATATGAAAAATTTTAGCTTCCACCACATTAGTAACTGATTCAGCAAGAGCCATAAAAATCACTGGATGAAAGTTTGAGCAAAGGATTGTTTATGATTTACCAGACACCAGGGACCTATTCTAAAATTTAAACAGATAAAAAGTGGAAGGCAAGCCACTGCCAGTACACAATCCCTGATTGGATGTTGGTCCCACAGAAAAGTTTCTGTAAATTTTATTATGAGAGAGGTTGGTAAACTTGAGTAAGTGACATGTTAGTTATATAGTTAGTATTTTTAATTCAATTATAGGACTGTATGCAGGTAAAGAGATTATCTTTGTTCTAAGGTGATAAATAGTATTTGAGGCTGAATGTCATGATATACTTTCATTACTCATGGATAATAATAATGATGTTGATAGTGATGATGTTGATAAACAGTATAGGCACAGAGTGAAATGAGCTGCTAAAACATCAACATCTTAACAGACCATCAATCTATGTACATTATGGTATCCATTTTGATATTTCCAGTAGGTCTGAAATTTTTTAATTAGAGAAATAATGATAACAATGAACTGAGATAGAAGTTGTGGCCTATGACAATATAAAGCATTTATGCATGATATCTGTGGTTAATTATGGGAATGGCTATATTTCCAGAGGGGCGATACATTTCACATTGTCCACCAGAACCCATAGATATTTGTGCATATGTATATGTAAAATACAGATAATCTTCACAAAATAATATTCTTACTTATTCTGACTTCTTTGCATTACGTTGTTTTCTATTCTATATTCTGATGTATGGTAGTGTATACTATTTGATTTATCTAGATTTTATATTTTAAAACAAAAACTCTTCTTGCCTTTTATGAAGTTTAGTTCATTGTCCTTTAAAGGTCATAAGAAAGGTTTGAAATTTATAAATCCATGTAATAATTTTGAAAATTCGGCAGTGTATACTAAAAGGAATTTAAAGCAGATGGAATCACAGAGTCTATAGTAATCTGACATAATCACCAAGGAGAGAAAATTAGAACTGTGTCTTCAAGAGAGATACAGGATATGCCGACAACATCCTTATGCATGTTGGATAGATAATTGATTCTATTGACTTTGGTGATTTTTGAAATCAATGTGGTTTTACTATCGGGAAAACAAACTAATAGTTTTGTAATGATTTTGCACAAAAGTTATTATCATAGTTAGACAAGTGTCAATTTAATGGTAGAAGGTTTGAGCTCTGGGCACATTTGTAGAGACTTGGAAGTTAAGCCCAGAGCGAATTATAGGAGATCATTGAGTAGATGGGGAAGGCCTAGCCAATGGTGGGTGGCACTATTTCCTAGGCAGGTGAATAAAGTGGAGGGAACTATTTGAGAAAGTAGGCATCCGTGTGTGTACTTGATCAGGCATGCTGGTCTGACAAGTAACGCTCCCTCTCTCAGCTGTTATGTGGGGATAGTGTGACCAGTTCCCTTGGCCCTGGGGTTGATGTGAGTTCTCCTGCCAAGCTGGACTAAGATCTATAACTGGACAACAGTAATTTGTTCCCTTAAGCAGTTTTGGCGTAATATTATTAGTAACATGCAGGCTAACTGCAGCAGTTACTTACATTGAATACTAAAGATAGCAATGATTTCATTGTAATTTCGTGAGTTTTAGTTAATAGAAGTTTTGATACATTAAGTAATTTGCTTGTGGACCATGACACAGCTATAAAGATCAAATTACAGATATAGTTCCAAAGAGCCTATTATTTCTTTTTTTAAAAATCCCCTGAAATGATATCAATAATAAAAAATTGCTATTCAGTTTTTGAAGCTCAACTCAGTATAGGCTAGACGCTGCTCAAGGAAAAACACAAACATCACTTCATTTTATAGACAGATATTAGCTGTCTTGTGAGGGACTGCCTTTGCACAGCTTCACTTACAATGAAGAAACTGATGTTATGAGGGGTGAAGCTCTTGTCAAAATCTACACAAATAGACTGTGAGATGGAAATAAACCCAAGTCTATTCCACGCCAATATGTAAATGTAAAATTTCAAAGAAAATTCAGCACAAGTTGGGATATGTGCTACAGTCATTTCTTCTGGAACTTCTAGAGGCAGTGTGGCTCTATAAACACCTTGATTTCAGATTTCTGGGCCCCAGAAAAATAAGAGAATGGACTGTCACTTTTTAAGTCACCCATGAGGTTGTGATTTGTTATGATGGTCCTAGGAAATTTCATAGGTGCATGACAAAAATAGGGATTATGGACTCAGTAATCATGATTTTTTTCCTACCTTAGTAGAGAAATATTTGAGGATTTGGCAACAAAATGTGAGGTTTAGGAAGGACTTTTCCCAAGGAAATTTGTAAGATGTATATGATTGAATTTGCTAGGTACAAAAATAAATAGTGACAGTCCAGACAAGCAAAATTTTGTGTGTAATACAAAGAAACACATCTCTTAGTTGAGTTAGTGCTTCCTGTGACATGTAATTCAATAACAGCATGGCTATTGATTCTTGGGTAAGTTGTAGAGCAAAGATTAATCTTGGCTTTGTTTCATGTGCACTTTGGTGACCAAGGAAAAATAATACAGCAGTCTAAGCCTTCAGTGTCATTTCTGTCAGGGGTCCAGCACCGACTCAGGGGTAGATTGACATGAAGCCAGGAGCAGGATAAATACGATGGAGATGCTGGACCCACTCCCTGGCTACACTCAGCAGTTCAAATCCAGGAACACAGGCACACTCAGCGTGGGGTGAGTGGAATCAAAAGAATGATCCATGGTGGTCATCATTCAAAATGCAGGGATCCCTTGAAAGAACCTGTCCCTGAAGTCAACAAATCTAAATGGCATCCCAAAGAGATTTGTGCATAGCTTGGCTTTAACGACATATATTGTTTTTTTTTTGTCTATTTTTGTTTACTGTTAAAGCAATGCCAACATTTAGAGCTACACTTACAACTAGTATTTGTGTTATCGAGGGATAGCTACTGGATATGGATCAGAAATATGACTATCTGGCTAATCTTTTAGCTGACAGCTGGATGAGATCATGCCATGTGCATTAAAGTGTTATTTTTCAGATATTAGGAAATATTATGACCTTCTGGGCATGACTTTTAGGTAATAGCAATTTCTTATAAGTGTTTGCTCCACATTTTTTGAGTCGCACTCAAGAATCTGAAGTAACTGATGTCAATGCCTGTCAAAGCAATCTTCATTTAGATGAGAAAATATAATTTCAAATCACAGCAGAAATTATAGTTTTCATGCTACATTAGCTATCTTAATCTGCATAGTATATTTTCTATAATGAATTTCCATGTGATAACACCAAGTCCAGATGTAGCATTTGGATAATCAGTAAGCTTTTTGCATCAATTTATTATGAATAAAAGAGACATTTGTCTCTTCCTCACACAATTTAATTTGCATTCTGTTTCTACAAATCTTTAAAAGCCCAGCAAAGAGAACTGTAATGGACATTAAACCAATTCAAAATCGTAAGTACTTTGCTTCTTTATGTAGTGTGGTTGTCTTTGAATACAAATGGAGGCATTAATTCTGGGAAAAAGTGCCAAATTTGCTTATTGGTAAAGGAGAGATTTGAGCTTATGTTGTTCAGGCAAATGAAGAATCAATTTTTAGAAACTTCTTGTTTTTCAGAAGAAATTCAAATACTGTCAAGTTGAATTTAAATAAAGAAAAGATTGCTATATCTTTTCTGGAAATTTAAATGACTAATATTGCTAAGATATACATATTGTTCTTGCTATAATTCTATATGGAGTGCTATTCAAGTTTTGGTGCCTTTTCTGGTCTAGTAGTCATCCAACGATAATATTAAGTGGCGTTTTATGTGGCAAACTGGGAAATGATAAACTTTAAGAGTTGGAGGGAATAGTCTTGTGATCCAATTCTCCACATAAGGAAGACATTTCAAGGGTGATGTTTCCAGACCATTGTTAGGTGGGTGCTGATGCTTCGAATCCCTAGCATAAGGGAATTCAGAACATCACATCGAACACTCACATTTTACGACACCTTGATGTTTCAGACAATTCTGATGGTTAGTTATGGTTTTCTTTGCAGAGCTTCAAATTTATCCTTCCCCAATACAGATACATAGGAATACTTGACACATACTCTCAAGTGAATATTATCAATATCATCAAAACACATTCTCCTACATATTATTCTACCCAATCAGATGATAAAATATTATATTCTAATGGCTGAAATTCTCTGGCTTGAGAAGGTTTTATAATAGGAAGTTGTATAGCAGGTAAAAATTTGAACAATGATAGAGTCTTACATTTAATGTCTTAGCATTAACATTGATACTTTGTTTTGAGAATATTTGTATAGCACTGTTAGAGACACTGTGCTTTTTTAAAAAAATAATTTATTGGTATATGTTTATTGTACATAGTGATGGGCTCCATAAAGATGTTTTATTGCAGGTATGCTATGTAACTTGACCATGTTGTCTCTCAGGATTAATATCTAAACCATATAGAGAATGCAGGAAACAAAATAACAACCAAATTCAACAAATATGCTAAGGAAATTAACAGACAACAATGAAAAGATGTACTTTGCTAATGAATGTAGGAAAAATGTCTAGCATTCTTAGTTATCAAGGAAACACAAATCAAACCACATGGAGATGCCAAATCACCCCACTCAGTATCTCTGTTCAAATGTTTTCTATTCATATTTCATGTCAGATAGAGACAAATTTTGTTACAGAAAACACAATACTGTAATTTGAAAAACTTGGAGGTATATAATAAAATTGAACTATTTACTTCAGTGAATGGACAGTAGATGGGTATTTGTAGAGGATAAAAAACCTATTTATCATTATTAAGACAGAGTGACATTTTAATAATTCTTGTTATTAGTGTGCTGGGATTGCTATCACTATTAACATAAAGGAGTAGCTAAGGGGTATGGGCCAGGGCAGTGATACAGATGCTAATGGTGGTTACCAATATGGGCTTTGGAGTCTGATTACTTTGATTTCTGTACCCAGTCTAGTCCTTCCTAGCAGTAAGAATCTTGGACAAATCATTTAATGTGACTGTAAAATGGTGATAACAGAGATATTCTTGGCATTTCGAGAAGCATGTGGCATAATGAAGTTTGGGCTAATAATAGGGAATATTTAATTATGAATATCACACATACATTCAGTTCAGCCAAAGGTGGAGGGAAGGGACACTTTAAATAGTGAAGAGCATGAAGAAGGGATAACTAAATGTAGGTAATAATTGTTCGCAGTCCTCTGAATAATTTCAGGCTTTATGCCAGTCTTTAAACAACACTCTGTTTATTAATACATTAATCCTTATAGCACTTAATCCCCACATGACACAAACAGGAGCTAATCTTTTCTGAAATTATGTGGGGAGATGCAAAAGAGTGTTCATTATGATCTATATGATCAAATATCATAGATCTATATCATGTTGCCTATATCTCTTTGTGGTGCTAATGACTATGGTTCTTTCTGGCTAACTCTGAATAGTTTCTCTAGATCACCCATTTCACAACTTCCTCTCAGTAAATCCCAGAATCCCACGTCAACGTGGAGCATAGATGTGCTGAGGTTTGTAGCCTCTCATTCATTACCCTGAAGCAAAGGAATCTGTCTGAGGAACATGAAGCAGGAACCTGGCAGAACACGTTTCCTTCTGAGATGTAAGGTTGTGGAAGCAAGCACCGTCTCACCACCAGAAAATGTCAGAGGACTAATGCTTCCTAAGGAGGCCAGACAAAGACAGTTAGACGAGATTCAGTAGGTGTGGAAAACAAGTGTAAGCGCTGATGTCAGGGAAACAAGCCTGCATTTCTCTGACTTAACCTGAGAAAATCAACTTGTCTTGATAAAGATAGATTTCCCCATCTTTGCAAGTTGGGCTGATGTTTGAATTAAATGATTCCTTCTATTTAGATTAAACTCCCAAACTTTAAAGTAGCCCATCCAACCTCGTTCATTAGTTCCAGGACTGAGCTATACCCTCAGCTCAGTGTCTTGCAATTCTGGAGTGTGACCATTGAGTGCTCGCTGAAGTCTTTGGTTTATGAGCTGAGTCTTTCATGGACAGGGTTTTACCCACTGTTCCTTCTCAATGCTATCCCTTAATCTCCAACTCCATCTCCCCCTCTTTTCCCTTACAACTCTCCATTTCCTTTGCCGGACTCCCTTCTATTTACAAATCTTCTCACTTGTGTGAGTCACTGTACTTCATCTTATTTGTCTTTGATGATTTGTGTGTGACACAATTCTTGTTCCAGCAAGCATCATAAATCAGTGGATAACGTCTTCCTTTTCTTCTCTTTCAGCATTAATCCTTGTCAGTCTATAATGGTTACTCTTTTCTATTGCTGTGAGAAAACACCCAATGTCAATTTAATGGGAGAAGGGAGATTTATTCAGCTTACATTTCCAGAGGGGAGATACAATCTTTGCATGGTGGACGTGGCATGGCCGGTGGCTGAAGCTGGAGGTAGGCTGTCATTGCAAACATCTTAGAAGCTAAGAGCTGCAAGACTGCTTCTTACAAATGCAGACTTCTCCAGGAGGTAGGGTGGGACTAATCTACCTCAAGGCCCACCCCCTGTGACCACCTTGCTTCAGCAAGGCTCCACCTCTCAAAAGTGCCATGACCTTCCCAAACACATGAGACTGTGGGGGACACATTTCAAACCATGACACAGTCTCATAGAGCGGTATGTTGCTTCTTGGGATCTTTCTCTTTCATGGGAGATATTGCTAGAACACATCCAGTGCAGTTCTTGCTTAAGTTCCCATATTTGTCATAAAATCATAAATACTACAGCCTTGTCATGTCAGGAGATAACGTTTGACCCACTGCTATCTCCTTCAGATAGTCTTTTTAATGATTGGATTAGTTTTTAAGTTATTTCTATCTTTCGAATGTTTCAAAATGAATGCAAGTAATTTATATCATTCCGCTTACATCACCCAGTTCCATTCCCTCCCTCTTTACCCAATCAAAACCTTGTTCTTCCTGTCGAGTTCTCCTCTTGCTTCCCTGTCTTTTTGTGTGTTTCTTCAGGGTTGTCTGCATTGGCAGGTTGTCTGAGCATGTGCTAAAAGTTAAGTACAGTTAGTACAGTGTGAGTCAAGGCAACGGTTGCTTGGGGGGATAGGGAGAAGAGAAAAGAGATATAAGGATGAGACAGATGATAAAGGTTTTCAAATGGAGCAAAAGACCATTTCTCTCCCCAAGCAGTTTTGTTAATAATTAAACTATGCATTTGATTTATGTCATAGTCTATATGTATGTTTTATATTACAATAAAAACATTGTGAATAATGTTGAAATTTTACCAATATAATGGCAATAGGTGTACAATTCAAATGCAATGCTAACTACCAAGATTCCAAAGATTCTGCCATCAGTGGCAGTAAAAAGCTATAGATGAAGACCTTAGTTGACTGAAATTTAAGAAAGCCACATGATTTTCTTCACTCTGCTTCCTACTGGACTTTATAAAGGCAAGCTGGAGAGTTTTCTTTAAAGGTGAACTGTGAACTCGGGAAAGAATATGAACTTCACTGCTTTAACTGTCTTGTGAGTGAGTGAAACACAAGACTGGCAGATAACAATACTTTTGATTAAAATAACTCAAATGGTTTTAATTCACAACCAGGCCAAGTACACATTGATCCAGTGTAGAATCTTATTTTCTTTCTCTCTGGCCTTTGATGAAGGCGTTAGATAGTTGTGCTGTGAGCTCTTACAGCCTTCACTGTCACAGTGGACATATGCAGTGAAGAGCTGTGAGAGGCTAAAAGTCCAGAGAGCATTTTGCATTCTATTGAAGTTCATGACTGCCCTGCTGCTTAAAAACATTTTTAATATAGGAGACCATTAATTACTAGGAATCTGATTGTAATTTCCTGGTCTCAGAATGGATGAACAAAGCCATTCTGGAAAGCAATCAATTCGAAATCTAATTTGTTGGCGAAATGAACCATATAAACAAAATGCCACTTGCAGTTTGTCTAAAATGAGATGTGCTTAACGAGCCTATCATCTTCTGCGTCCCACATCACCCTGAGTTGCAGCCACCTCAAATGTTGTCAATTGGATCCAGCATGCAGAAAACTGACATAGAACACTGTACTCTGAGCAGAGAGAATGCGAACAGATGTCACTGGGATCCCCGCAGGGTGACTTTGGGGAGACAGTGTGGGGTGAGAGGAGGGCGATATCTAAGATAAACAAAGTGCAGTAACACATCCACCTTTCCTGTGTCATGCACCAGAGAATTAGCTGAGGTGGTTGAAGATAATTTATTCCAGTAAGAGAGACTCAAAATGCAAAAGGAATTGAATTTTGATTTTCAGAAAAAAAATCTATATTAGTTTAATTAAATGTACATGTCCACAATCATATGTGCATAAATTATTTATTATCTAAATAATAATGGTTTTTATCTAAGGTTATCCAAAGGTGATTAATGGTTATCCATGACAAACTGCATTTTTTTTTATCTAGGGTTATCCAAAGGTGACTAATGGCTATATATGACAAACTGTATTTCCACAAAGTTTAGAATAGCATCACTTTTCTGCTATTTCCTATTTAAAAATCTTACTTAGTCAGATTTGGTAATTTTTTATTCAGTGATCCTAAGATACCATCTTCTTGAACTAAGTCACAAACGAATTGGTAGCATGTATGAGCTAAAGTCTTCAGAGTTAAACATTTTAGCTAATTATTTCAAGTTCCAGAGGTCATTATGTTAGGTCTTATTTATTTAATGCTACTCAGTGTTTAAACAAACTTTGTAATTACTTGAAAAAGAGTAACCATGGAGGTTTCTAAATCTACAACTGCAAGACTGAATTCAGCGTGAAAATGGCTACCCTGTGAGGCTGTGGGGTAGAGGAGGGAATCGTGGACTCTTCGGCTCCTTACATTTAGGAGGAAACATGCTTCTAACACTCCATATCTCAGTAGAATTAAGCAGTGATTTTGTAGAAAGATATAGCATTTAGACTAACTTTAAATTTATTTTCTAATGCATCTTAGCTAAGAATATTTTCTTACAGATGCTATGATTTGATGTGACCTTGATGATAAACGAATTATTAGGGAGATTGTAGAAAATGCAGTATCTCTAGTTCCATCCCGGAAATCTAGAGTGACCAAGGACATATGCACACTCACACAGAATCATATAATCCAAGGACACACACAGGCACACAGGCACACACACACACACACACACACACACACATATGCACACACACATACCAAGAGTATACACATGTAAACACACAATCATATGCAACTCATCATGTGCAAACATTCCTCAACTTGAGAACAGGTGAATCAAGTGAAGAATTATTGAACTAGTTCAAAAAAGAAAACACATTTTGTTGACTTTGGTAACATAAGAAATTGAAACATTTCCTCATTAAAATGATTAAATTGTCTGTTGTCATAAAGTTTAATTAAGAAATAGAATGAAACTAGAGAGATGCCTTGAAAAATTGTTGAGAACTCAACAGTTAAGAATGATTAGCTTCATGTGCCCCTAACTGGATCCTTCTGATCAACATCTTTTCCATTATCGGCACAATCATCAGCCAATTCCACATGGCGATTTGCAATGTAAGAACAGAACCATAACCTTCCCTTCAATTATTTCTCTCCATATCTGTGTTTGTTTCATCCTCCCATCACTGGCCAAATACAGGACCATACAACATAGAGGAATAAGGAATTCGTTCTTGGCATGTGATTCTCAGTTATACTTCATCAACATGGCAGGAAAATTCATACAAATATCAGGAACCGAGGGAACTTAGCCACAGAAGGGCTAAGAGAGGGAAACTGACACAGTGTCAAATATCCCCAAAGATATTTCAAGATATTCCAAGAAAACTCTCATGTTACATACTTTCTGAGCCCTCCTGTTTTCTTGATTTTTCATTACAAATTGAGATGAGCAATGATTATGTAATTTAAGGAATGGTTAGCCTCCTCTAGGCATGTAAAACAAGGTGTATGCATTCTACAACCAGAAAAATAATTCAAGCATACAAGAATTATACACATAATGAAAACGTGAGAAAAGACAAACATGTTTTTGGGGTTTTGAATAGTTGGATGACTAATATAGGAGGTTAGTAAGACAACAGGAAATTACAACATGTGATAAGAGTTATGAAGGGGTGAGTTTGGAGTATTTTGAGCACAATATCCAAGTTAACTTGAGAGCAGGTGTGTCAAGTGAAGGAGCCCATGTGGTAGAGGGAGACAGCTTCTGAAAATTGTGCTTTGACTACCATGCCATCGCTTTTCTCTCTCTTTCTCTCAAAAATAAATAAATAAATAAATAAATAAATAAGCATCGATCAATAGATCACTGTAAGACTGTATTACTTCCTAAAGGTCTAAAGGTCTGTATTCTAGGATCAGATTATCTGGATTTGACATGACATTCCATTTACTCACCCATATAACAAGTATCTAAATTCCTTCTTCTGCTGGCCATTTGGTTATAGACTGAATAAAATGGATGTGGCCTATATTCTGAAGAGAAAACAATATATTACAGGAGGTAGAAACAAACAAATGAGCAATTATGGAAGTAACAGCTGCCTATGGTGATAAAAATCTCAAGCCTAGTTCAAAAAAAGACAGTTTGTATTTAGTTACTTTGTAAGAGTTGACCAAGAAATGGGCCCTTCCTGAAGCCAGAGTGTATGTGACATGTAGGTGAAAGAGAACAGAGAAGAGTATGGCTTAAAGGTTGCCCACTCAATGGAGAATGCCACAGATCAGTGAAGAGAGATAAATAGGGCTGGATACTGCAAGGTTGTGGGGTAGGGTAAGGAGAAGATGCCTTGCCATGAGGTGTCCTGGGATTTGAAAGGCAGAGACACTGGCAGAGGGGCAGCAACACAGAAACAATGGTTATTTGAGTGGCAGGAGCACGGCTGCACATGAGGGAATCCTCTCTCAGCAAGAAAGACAGAGACCAGGGGATCCAACCCAGAGGGAAACAGAACAGGAAAAGCCAGAAGGCTTTATCCCACCCAGGTCACTGTGCAGCAAGGACGAGCTCTTTGCATCAGAGAGCGCAGAGGGCGGCCAGAGTTCAGGTCTCTTGTGACTGTCAACAGGGATTTTCTTGCTTTACAGTTTGCACACATCAGGTGCAGTTTCACCAGGAACCTACAAACAAGATAAAACTTTCATATGGCTAAGTTTGTGCAGATATTTCAGATGATATCTCAATCAACACTATGTATGAGAATTTGAATTTCATACTAGGAATTTGGGGTCATGGACTTAACCTGATGTAAAGAAGGAAACATCGATATTTCATCTCAATTCAATGAGCCAGTGGGTGACATCTCTGGATTACTCATGTAACAGATGGTTCTGGTAATAATACAGAGAGAAAGCATCAGAGACAATCAAAAGTGTGAATAAATGAGGAAGATATTAAATATTTTTAAAGTGTTGGCTTGGACAACAGAGTGATGATACTTGTAGAGGTGAGAAATCTGACAGAAGGCTGAGAACCCAAGCAGTTGTGTATGGCTCTGTGCATGCAGTAAAGGTTTTAGTTCAAATAATGAAGCTTGAAAATCACCCTGTGATTTTCCATTGCCATCACTAATTCATCTCACAGATGATTTATATCGTACAGAATGTATAAAAAATTCAAAAGGGCTTAGCGTGTGAAGACTCCTATGTACAAATGTGGCATTCTGAGTTCTGGGAGCCCACATGGTGGAGGAAATCAGCTTCTGAAAATTGTCCTCTGACTACTATGCCATCCATGCTTATACTCGCTTCTCTCTCTTAAATAAATAAATAAATAAATAGAACATTCAACAATAACAACAACAACAACAAAAAAAAAAAAAACCCCTAAAAATTGTAAGAGAATAATTTGTACAAAGAGCAAGAGGATGATCTGAAGACACATTCCCTCAAAAGAATAAAAGTGGCCAGCAAAGGTATAAATAGATTCTCGCTTATGCATTTATCAAAGATACAGCAAGGAAATGGTAATGAAAGCCACAGTGATACTCCATCCCATTGACAACAGAATGGTTGTTATGGAAGAAAAAAAAAGATGTTGAGGAGGATGTGGATAGAACACAACTCTAGTACCTCTCACTACCATGCCATCCATGCTTATACTTGTTTCTCTCTCTCTCTCAAATAAATAAACAAACAAGCAAACAAACAAATAATAGACAGAATATTCAAAAAAGAACTAAAATCATTTTTAATGTCATCAAAATGGTTCATTCTTTTATTTTTATTTTTTTTAATCTACAGTTTTTCTCTTAAAAATAGCCTTTACCTTCTCACCCATGTTTTTTTTTTAAATATTTATTTATTTATTCCACTCATACAAACTTGATAGGGGTCCCATTCCCCTCCCTCCCTCCACCCCTCCCTGGATCTCCTGGCTCCCTCCCCTCTTTTCCCCTTTCTTTCCCCCTCCCTTTCTTCCATTGTCCCTCCCCCATCCCTAGAGCATCTTTTAGAGTGCATGTCAAACTTCCCTCCTCCTCTCTGATGAGGTATAAGGACTTAGTAGCACTGCCTAGAGTACTTTTTTTGTGTTCTTCTTTAGTAGAGGAACACTATTGTGGCTGTTAATCCCTTGGAAGTGAAATTTGTGTACATCTCTTTACAATTCTCTTTACAATATCTATGATGTGAAATTAGCTTGGATATCAGTCAACAGATGAATGGATGAAGAATATATGATCTATTCATGCAACAAAATATTATTCAGCCTTGAAGAAGATACTATCATTTATAAGAAAATTCATGAAATGCAAAGGCATCCCTTTAAGTGAAACCATCATTTACCGAAAGACAGGTGTAGCACAAGTATGTTTTCTGTTATATGTGAGAACTGAGAAGTATAAAGATAATGCAAAAGTAAATATAAAATGATTTTTTTAAAAAACCTGATATTATCTATGTTATGTTATTCATATTAATCTTCAGAAGGGAACAAGAAACACTGTAAACCTTGCCAAGTATAATGAGGTGAGACAAGGAAATAAATCACATAGACCTCAGAAACAAATAAGCAAAATATATGTATAACATGATTACCTACAAAAGGAATCCTAAAATATATATAAAAACCTAAAATAATAAGGGAATTTAACTATACTGTAGCTTTGATTACAAGTCAATGTCCAAATTCAGTTATGTTCTGAATACTAGCTTATATTGGAAATTTAAATAAAAATGATTCTACCATAGCACTTGCTTAGAAGTAAGTCTAACAAAAATAGGTAAAATATTGTATAATAAAGTAAGCCAACACTCCTGAGGGAAGTCAGAGAAGTCTTACCCCTTAGAATAGCTAAAGCCTGATGACACTGAGTGAAACAAAGGCTGTTAGAAATCTCACAGGATGCTACAGAGAATACGCATTCATGCAGTCATTCAGGACAATAATTTGCTAGCTTCTTAGAAAACTGAATTTGTGCTTATTAGATGTGCCAGAGATTTTCTCTCTTTAATTCTCACAAGAAGAAACTGAGTCAACATTCATGCAATACCCTACATACAAATATTTATTTGAACTTTATTCATAGTCACTCAAACTTAGAAGCAACTCAAATGACTCTCAAATAATAAATGTGGAAACAAATTGTAGAAAATCAAAAATAGAATATGATTCAGCCATATGAAGAAAAGGAGTGATTTTGGATGCAATGACTCAAATTTACCTTAACTGCATCGTGTAATGAAAAAGCCAGATCAGAAAGTTATCAAATCCTATGTTACCATTTATGACATTCTAGAAAAGTTAAAAACATAGGAATGGAGCAAACAGTTGTGCTGAAAGAACTGTGTTGGGGGGGGGAGGAACGACATAATAAAAATGTCACCAGTTGTTGGGAATACTGATATTACCTTTATTCAAGTTCTACATGCCTTTGTTTAAGCAGCAGAGTTCTTTAAAGTTTGTAATGGAATTTATCTATTCCTGAGCATTCTCATTTTTAATCAGCTACAGATAATTCCTTAGTGTTCTAAGCTTGTTAAATATTAATAATGTGTTAATTTATGCAACTCTAAATACTGTGTATATGTATATATACATATGTGTATATGTATAATTTTTTAAGATATAGACACTGTAGATAACAGATGATGAGTCAACAGAAAGCAAATATTTAGCTGTTAACTTGCTACACTCCAACTACATTCTACAAACATTACAGAATCACATTTGCAATGTCCATATTACATTCTTGTTTTCACACTGGCAACTTTACCACTAATCACTGATTGACAACAGAGAACATGACACTTTCAATGACAGCTGAGCTCTCATAATAAGTGTCAGGGTATTTGAAAGCCTCAGAGGATTAGAAGAGAAATTATCTTTTTGTTTTCCAGTGAAAGATCCTTAAAATTGTAATATAAAATAAAGACTTTTTCATCTAAAATTGAAAGAGTAAAAAATCCATTATCAGCAAGCTTTCTCTGAACGAAAGTACTCCATTCTAAGCAGGGTTGTAGGATATCAGGACACAAATATATTTGGAATAACAATGAAAGATTACAACTGATTATTTACTGAAAGATAAAAGCACTGTAGGGGTTTATATTGTATTAAAATACAACATATAGCAACAATAGAATATAAATAGCAAGTTGAGAGATTCAAATTAAATTAAGAAAAAAGTGAGAAAGTTAAAAGAAGGAAAGGAAAAGTCCAAAGAGAGACATTTCAGAAATCATTTTTTATAAATTCAAAAAACAAATAGAGCATGTAGGAAGGATACAGAAGAATGGAAGAACAATATACACCAGTGTATGCCTATTTCATATTTACATGGCCCTCTGTTCTGTGCTATAATTACAAACTACATGTGTTTTGTAAAACACAAAGGAATTCACAAAAATATGTCATTTGCAGGAGCATTCAATAAGTCACATTACATTTTTTCAAAGACTAGACTGATGTAGAAATTCCTTTTATTTTTAGATTATTCTAAAATAATTTGAATATATGTGTGACAGTTTGTCTGCACATTGCTGATAAATTCATTACCATGCAGCTTGCGCGGGGGCGGGGGGGGGGGCGTCTGCCAAAGTGTGCTCAAGTGCTGACCAGCTTCCTCTATCTTCTCTTCTTGCCCAGGAAGGTCCCACCCACCCACTTCCTACATCATTTAGATGCTCTCCTGCAAGCCTGCTCAAGGCTCAGCTCAGCTACTAACATGTGTGCCAGAGCTCAGTCTTCAGTTGTAAAGTTAATACTTATATCTACCTGGATGGTATATTTTTGACTGAAATTTAAAGATCACTATACTATATAATGTCCTCAAATATTTCTGTATTAAACAGTGTACTTCTAAGCAATCAGTAGATAAGCACTGTATAAATTAGGAACATTGCAAGGTGAATGAAGAAGAGTCCATAGAATAGATACAGGGCTGTAATGATATTTTCCAGGTTCAACTGTCAAATTTGTAATGTTCACTATGCAAATTTTGGCACATTTCCAATTCTGAGGAATATAATTTCCTCACTTTTGAAATGAAGAAAATGTAATGAATTTTTCTTCTATTTGGGTGCCTGATTGTTTCATGAGTACTTTAACTATAAGCTTTCCAAATGTCTGGAGGTTTAGTTATAGGTTCCTCACATTCTACATGAAGAATTGGGTATGGAAATGGTGACAACCATAAATATTCTTGAAACATACTTTTTGATTAATGATTTTTGGCAATTGGTTTATGATTAATTTTTCTCAGCCTAGAGAAATATATGGTTTGTATAATTATGGTAACATTTACATTTTATTGTGTTACATAGATGAATTGCAGATACAATGTTTTGGTCTAATCTAGAAATTATTTGGGAAATTACAATTTAATATATAATGTATTTGCTGAAATCTTTTTTATTCAGTAAAAACACCATGTCTTTCAATAGTAGAATTTTTCACTCAATTTTCTTCCAGTTTACTTTATTTTATAAATTCTAAACCTTTATCTTAACTCATATTTCACTTACCTATGTAATTTAAGATACATTTGCAGCTAATGTGTAAGTTGATTAATAGATTATTATCTATTGTTCAGTCTTCCTCATATATTATACATATGTGTATATGCATGCTTATATATAATATATGCTTATATTCTAGTCATTGTTTTCTGTAATATTGTCATAAATGTGTAACATTTTATGTCTCTTATTTTTATTCAGTGAGCTAAAAAATTTACATTTACTGATGTCTTAAATCATCATTTCTGGTTTTATATCTTAGAACTTTTTCTAACCATGCAATTTTCTTTCCTGGTAATCCATGTTTAGAAGTCTTGCTGATTTTTGTCAAAGTCATTGCAGTCATCTGAAAAAAACACTAAGATAAACCTGAAAGGTGTTGGGTCTCTTGGTGTATATCTTTCTGATTATATCATCGTCTATTCTAAAAATATTTCATTTCTGATCTTAGAATGAACTGTTAATGATCTTTAATTGTTTTCTATTGTCGGTTGAAATTTTCATTGGATACATGTTAGAATTTTAAAAACCTTTTTATGCTGTTTATCATGTATTTCCTTTCCCTTTCCTCCCCCCCATCTTTTTCTCTTCTCTTTCCTTCCATCCCTTTCCTTTCCTTTCTTTTTTTTATGATGCATGCTGAATGTTTTCCACTTTATCATTTTTAAGCTGCACTAAAAATGCATTTTAAACCTCACTTTATTTAAGCAGTATATTAAGGTTTTAACTACAGTTCTGGTGTTTTCAAATTTTAGAAAAGTGACCTTTTTAAAAGTCTGTTGGCTTTATTTTTATAGGCTCACACTTCTTATGCATATTTTCAATCCATCTGTGATTTCTTTAAATGTTTGAAGCATAGATACTTTATGTTCCTAATCTCATGATGAAAAGACTTGGAACCTCAAGGATGTATTTTTGTGATTTACTTTTCTATATTATATAACTGATTATTTTCTCAAGAACTGTTAAATTTATGTTGTAAATTCATATGTGTGTAGATTTATACTGTAGAAATTTATGTATCTCTAGGTTAAAGATGAAGTGCTTTGTAGAGAATGCACTGTTATTGCTGTCAAGCAAGTGGAGAGGTCAATATACTAGGGCAATGTGAAATAGCTTTATAGCTTGGGTTTCTGGGACAAAGAGCAACTGTATATTAGGGCAGATCTAAAAGTGGTAATTGTTCTTCCAGTGTCAAAGTTAAATAAGCAATTTTTTGTTGTTGTTGTGCTGTCTTCTATAACTAGTAGGATGTTTAGAAGTTACAGACTTTAGGAGAACTTTATTCAAACTCTCTTCCTTATATAGGGTAAAGTTCACAAAATACTTGCATTGACTCCTCGACCTGAGAGTATGGGAATCAGTATCTCCTGAGCACCTGTGTTATCATCGTTTCTTTCCTGCTACTGTGGTAAAATTCCATGATAAAAGCAATCTAAGGAACAAAGGGTTTATTTTGGCTCGCAGGTCCAGAGAGATAGAATCCCATCATGACCAGGAAGACATGAGCAGCAGACAGGGATGGCATGGTGGGAAGAACAGGAGACTGGCTGGTCATGTTATGTCCATACTCAGGAAGCAGACAGGAATGGCATTGCAGCTCGCCTGCATGGTTGTTGACAAATCACCATCAAAGGGCTTAAGGGAAAAAGGGATTATTCTCTTATGACAGTTCCATTACAGTCTGTAGTCCAGCTTGACAGGAGAGCATGCACCAATACCAGGGCCAAGGGAACTGGCCACACCATCTCTATGTAATGGTGAGAGAGGGACGATCCTTACTTGCCAGACCAGCATGTCTGGCCAAGTGCACACAAGGACACCAACTCTCTCTACCAGCTCTCTGTGTTTCATATCAGGGCCTAATCCCACCCATCTGGGCCTTCCCCATCAGCCAGACAAACTTCTGGAGATTTGCTTTGGGCTGAAAACCTTGAATTGTCAAGTTGACACCTGTGCCTAACTATGACAGATGGACACTTGTATTCAGTCCAGGATCCTTAGGCCTGAGAATGGTTCTGCCAACAACTAAATTGAACCTTCCCACATTGATTAACTCCCACATCAATTAACCTAATCAGGACAAACCTTCAAGGACATTCTCAAAAACAATGTTCCATCTACATTCTTCCTCCACATGTGTCCAATGACCCATCTCCTAGGTGTTAAGTTGACAGTGGACACTGTTGGTTTAACTTTGGTTGATTGTTTCTTTTACTTGAATTCAGCATAGGCTTATCATGTGAGAACTCTTCAAAGTTTGCTAAGTCCATTCTCATTTTGTAAGAAATATATAGAAATCCATTTATATTTAAGTACATTTTAAATTTCCTTCTTTTGCTTTCTTCTCTTGTTCCATTCGTAGGTACTGTGGAGACCATATAGGACAGCATAAAGATATTTTCCTTGAGCAAGAAGTGCTCCAAGAAATCATCTTCTTCTCTAACCCAAGCAGAAAGCTTAACTATCTGAAACACTCCAAAAATTGGGAGCAAGGGGGTGAAAGGTCTCTGGAAGGCCATTTTGGGATCTAGACTTATACCCTAAAAAGAACTACAGATTATTTCTCTCTTTCCTAATCAGAGTGAGCCCACAGATGCTCTATGCTTCTCTCTTGGGCAGTGACTTCTCTCTCTTTGCTGAATTAATATCATTTTACTCACATATTCAGGCTTAGAATCCACCTTTCCATAGAAGTTTCCTATGATGATTTCCTTGGGAAGTCAGATTATTAGCCATTCTTAAGACTATTTCCCTCTCACTCACATTAAGGAATTGAAGCTTTAGATCTTATCATGTGATGAATCTTATATTATTCTGTAAAATATATTGTGGGAATGATTAATGACTGAACTTTGCTCACCTTTGAATTCTTAGCATCTGGCAATGCACTTGGTGTTATTTGGTGTTATTTATTTCTCTATATATATTTTTTGAGTGATTAAATGAATTTGTCTAATTTTATCTTATTGACTGATTACATGAACCACTTGCTTATGGCTCTATGTAGTTCATTGTTGAATGCGTTGATTAGCCAGCTACATAGGCCATTATAACACAAGATGATGTCATCAGCTTCCTTTCTGGGAACTCTAGCAACTAACTGATCTAAACTTAAACAACTCTGTATGCTCAAGGGAGTTGGAATAGAATGGCCTTTCCCCCACCATTGGCTGGTACTACTCCATAGTTCCTGACTCTACCTGGTTGCATTTAAGGAACAAAATAGTCACAGTGCTGTGCGAGAGTTTGCATGCCTTTAATCCTAGTTCAGAGTCTGCTACATAATAAACTTGAGACCAAGCCTGGGCTGTATGAGATGCAGAATAAACAAACAAACAACCAACACAAGAAAACAAAGGCAGAAAATGTGGAAAGAATTGAGTGGTGCAGCCCTGGGTTCCATGTGCGGATTCTCCCAGTGTTATGACTCCTTGAGCAGCTGAAGTTCTCAGTACCGTGCCCAGGAACAAATGGAGTTCCTGTAGGTCTGGGGAGGATGCCCTTGTCGTATTTCACTCGGACAGGATCAGGCTGCAGTTCCTAAGTACATGGTGGAGCAAACTTCACAGTCTTTTCAGGAAAATAAGAGAAAAAGAACATTCTGTGGATTCTTTATTGTTGGGGTAGCCTTTGAAGCCACAGCAAATGAGTTTAAGAAACTAGTACAACAAATGATGGAGCTCAAGGACTATGTGTGTGTGCAAGATCTTTCATGCAAAAGGTTCCAAGGATCCTCCTTGGCTGAAATAGATACTGTGTGACTCTAAAGCCTCATTCAGTTGATGAGCTAGTAGTTGAGCTAAAGTCAGCCACAGCAAGAAAGGATTCTGGAAAACCAAGAGCCCGTGTCAAGAAGGTGTGCTGCCTCTTGTGATCTTTTCCCTTTCAAGGTGAAACAATGATAGCCTAATCCTGTGCAGGTCTTGTGGAGGTAGACAGAACTGTTGCTTCTTTGGAAGAGTACAGAAACCTTCCGTCTTGTACAATCTTCTCTTAAGTTTCAGGTGCCACGTGAAACCTTTCTGAACATTTTTCTTGAAGTTTTAAAAAACCACTAATTAGACATAATATTCTTCTTTTGAAAAATTTAAAAGTGGGTAGAGTTAAGAAATATTTGTGTTTTATGATTTAATGAAATCTAAAGAAATAATAGCTGGAGATAAAATGGTAGCAATGAGAACAACTATAGCAACTACAAACTATGAACCATTTTCTCTTAACTACGTGCAACTCTAATGAGTGCTCAAACAATAACATAACTTCTGCATCTGATGATGAAAGTTATATCTCATGTATATCTTACTTGCAGTTTTCTGCTGTCCATATAGATATGCTTTTCTTACAAAGTAGAAAGCCAAAATAAGCTATAGCAGGCCAGGATTTAGAAAGGAAGGTGTGTTGTGGGGTTGTGGGTTGTAGACTAGTGTTTGCATGAACCAAGTCAGTTTATCCCATTCTTCAGAACAAGCATTGAGAAGAGGAAAAAATGTTACGTAGAAGAGAAATAGCTTTTTCTGGATTTATGAAGTACCTTGGTTTAGAATCTGCAGAATGAGAGCTGGTGGGGCTTGCAGCAAGATATCATGTGGCCACATTGAGACACTCAAAAGTAAACCTATGTAACACAGTAATTGCAAGGATTATGAACAAGAGAGATGGGTTAGGAGGGCCACACCAGAAACAAGGAGAGAGGAGACCATGTTACAGCAGAGAAAATAGGCCTCCATCAAGGTCTGTAAGTAAGTAATGAGAAACCTGGTTAAGTTCACAGACGTTCTTTCCTGATCTCACCAGAAGGGGAGGGCATATAGTCTAGCAGATAAAAAGTAATCATTTTGCAAATGGGTGATGGACCCCTCCCTCAGTGAGGTTTCCTACTCTTATTACATGTGCCCTTGAATGTGCTGTTACAACAAGACTCCAGTTTAACAGCTTTTTGTCTCTGGCCAGGGGGTGACATACAGTGCCCAGCAGAATGGAGTGAAGGGAATTGCAGGAGCAGCAAAACTGCAAAAGAAAATCAACAAACCACAATCCAGAACTTCAGAGACTCTATATCAATCACATAGAACTAGGCCAGCCTAATCTCTCCCCATCCTGGAGCTCAGGGACATTTGCGGAAGAGGGGGCGGTAAGATTGTAAGAGCAAAAGGATGGGAGGAGCAACGATTTGCAAGATTCTCAACAATAGTTGGGGCCAAAGCAATCATAATGGGACTTTGCATGCCCTGCGCAATGTCCAGTGCACTGTTGCCCTCATAAAGTCTAGCATCTGTTAAGGGCACCGAGACCCCTGGAGGCAAGGGATTGACAGCCATAGTAGTGATCTTATGCTTAAGGGGAACAAGAGAAAGGGCTTATGGAAATGCCACTGGGTCCTTATATGTCATCGGAGAGGAGGACCCAGTGGAGAGTTAGGCGTACACAATAAAGGACTCTCTGGGAATTGGGGGGGAGGCACTGGGGGAAGGGGAGGGGGAGGAGGGGGGAGGGAGGGAACTGGTAAAAAATTTTAAAATGTATAATTAAATTTTTAATAAAAAAAAAAGATATCATGTGGCCAGCAGAAGATAGCATTAAATCTATGGTGGTGTTCCAAGGTGTCTGTTTGATGGGGAAAAAACGTCAGAGAATCACAGGGGATTTGTAGCCATCGAAGTGAAATGTTAAGGTGGCAGCCAGGAGAGCAATTGTAGAAGCATTATGTTGGACTTTTATCTCCAGGATAAGCGTCTTCCTGATGCTCCTGGATCGACCCCAAAGCTGCCTATTGATTCCCCTACAGCGGCTGAGGCCACTCAGGGCAGCGTCTGGCGATGGGTCTGAATATGAAGCAGTAAGACAAACGCTGAGCTCTGCCTGCTGATGGGGCCCGCTGTGCCAGGCTCTCTGAGGACATAATACACTTGTTAAGGCTTGGAGACTAGCACCAGCCTCCGTGGAGAATGATTTAGGTTCCCATAGAAAAGTCATCAACACAGGGTAAGAATTCAGGCAATTATGCCTCACCTCATCGGCCCTATTTAGAGTATAACCCCATGGGGCATGGACCATGTCTTTCTCTGTGTATTGTACCGTGTTGAGGAAACACTTGGCACACCATAAATACTAATCGAGAGCTTGTTTCTTGTCCTTCTTGGTCTCCCACCGGGCTGATCTGAGGCAGGAATTCCCTTTGAAGTTTCTCATCCCAGTGTTTTGGATTTTTTTTTTTTTTTGATGAATAACATGGAGACTATGAGTGGGTTGAGAAATATACAGTCCCTGTATTGCTTGATATCCATTGATGACAAATGCTATCTAGGCATTTGTGTGGTAGAATGAGGAGGCAAGAAGTGATAGAGGCCTCTCAAATCAGTACTGTCTTCTGGTTTCTCTTAGACTCTTGACTTGGGCTTTTGAGCATCCATTAAATCCTCTACCAACAGTTTTGCTGAACTGAGACATAAAGCCTCTTCAAGCTTTGTTTCATAACAGGCATTCAACTTTTTCACTGTGTATGTGGAGAAAAAACAAAGTGTATAGGTGGGTAAAGAATTAGTAGAGAAAAGCAAAGAAGGCATAAGGCAGATAAAAAGGATTCGTTTTTGAAGATAATCCATATAATAATTTTAATGGAATAAGAGTTATATGTGCTGGATTGTGTCTCATAAAAATATAACTTGCCCTGCTTGGGAATGCCACTATGATTTCACCAAGAAAACTATTTACAAATATTTTGTAGGCATTGATATTCAGAGATGAAAACAGATAATAGCTGAAGGAAGGCGTCACAATGAAGTTAGTCTTTTTCTGGATAAGAGTCTCAGGCAATGGGTGTGTTGTATTTACTCTCCAATGCCTAGAAACTCAGGTGAGTGTGACATCAGGAGGTATGATGAGCCAGTATAGTCATGAAATTTTTAAAAGGCAGAAAAATCTGTCACTTGCAACAAAATCCCATGGACAGATGTATAAATTAGAAAAATTACTTGGACAGAAGTTACAGTACTTAAAAGCAGTTTGTTGGAGCTGGCGAGGTTAGGTCAGTTCTTTGGCATTTTTTGGTGTGATTACTATATATTTCAGTTTGCTTATGCTGTAATAAACAAACTTATTATAACATTTAGGTTAGTCCATTTATAAAGAACAAAAATTTATTTTTTAGAGACTGGAATTTCAAACAGATGGATATCTGCTGCAGGTCCAATCTCTGCTTTCCATGATGTTTTCTTGCATCTTCTAGAAAGAGCAAAGGTTTTGTCTTCATGTGTAGGAAGGACAACAGGACAATGATCCCAAACTGGTTGCTGTCATCTTCAGAAGGCATTAGTCTGTTTATGAAGGCAGGTGTATTAGTCAGTGTTCTCTGGAAGAACAGAATCGATGGAATGTGATGTGTGTGTGTGTGTGTGTGTGTGTGTGTGTGTGTGCGCGCGTGTGTGTGTGTGTGTGTGTGTATTCCACATAATAACACAGCTGCAATGGGAGTTGTGTTTCCACTTTAAATTTCCCCATGATTATGGGAGACATTCACACCACAGCCCCAGTATATGAATGATGGAGATGAGCAAGGCATTCAAATGTGAAATGTGATCACTAGCTGAAGACCAATTAGCAGCTAATACCCCCATTCAGTTAGTCTGTCAATAGATCATTATTGAGTTTGCAGGGTATAAGAAATAGCTCCCAGGGAATCTGGAGATGAATGAGATTGACATTATCAAAATTTAATGCTTTTAGTTTCCGAAGCATTAGCGCATTAGTTTCTAAGGCATTCTAAAGCTTAACCAACCAGCTACAAATCCGACATTTAATTACATTTGTGGTAAATGCTGAGGAGCAGAAGTGGAGTGTTGAGAGCAGTTCAGTGGGGAACGCAAGCTTCCCCCCTGGAGAAGTGGGTTGGGCTGGGGAGATGAAGGCAGTACAGTTGCATGACATGCTTTGCATTGGACACATTAGGAAAGGTGAACACAAGGAAGGCCAGAATGTGCTGAGAACAAGGAGGGAAAGGAGGAAGCATGAAGATGATGTGAGAAGAAGGCGCAATGGAGAAAGCAGCAATACACATCCTCTTGAGGGTTAATGAAAAGCCTACAGAGTGAAAACCTGGGATGCGAAAGGTAGGGATCTGACATTGTCTTCCACGAAGAAGAACAAGACACTTACAAGCTTTCAATGTGACATTAGCACCACAGGATTAACTTTTTCTGAAACACCTCTAGATGACAGTGTTGATCTTGGTTTGGAGGGCATCAAGGTCATATATGAGGAAGAATTTAAGAAAGCTGCGATGACCTAACCCCTACGTGCATGTACAAGAGACACAGACACATGAGTAGTTAGTTGTGTACCATTCCTCCATCATGCCTTTGCATAGTTCAGTCCATTTTCCATCTTAAAGGATTGGGCCTGACACTATGGAAACAGAGGTATCCCTCATCCCTTTCTCTTCTCTGACTTGTCATAAAGCAGTTGAAGTTGGTAGATCCAAACACCCATGCTTTTGACTCCATCTTGGTGATGAGCAATCTCTCACCATTCCTTCCCTCTAATTGTGTCTGTTATAAGCTCACAAAGAGAAATCAAAAGGCCTTGAACGTCACCATCAGTGAGAATCTTCAATCTTTCTTGCCAGGACAGAATCACCAGATTCCTGCTCCATACCTCAAGTTCCCTTAACAGCTAGCCTTGGACTTCTTTGATACTTCTTCTCCCAGGGATAGGGCAAAGGGATAGCCCTGAATTCAACCTACTGATTAAAGTAGCTTCTCACAAGGTACTGTATAAGCTTTGCAAAAAAAAAAAAGTCATTTCATCTGTATTCCATTGGGAAATATTCCACAAATGGCCCATATTGAGAAAGAAAATATTTGCAACTCTCCCACTGGGAATGCATCTAAGTCCTTCAATTTTAAATAAAAGGCATGTTGTAACTCTTCATTCAATTTACTCATTAATTTACTATTATTATGTCTGTCATGTATAAATGCATGTGTGTGGAACTTTGTTGGTAAAGATATCCTACCTGAATGGATTGCACAGACTCTGAAAAGCATATTTAATTATCTACTGGTTAATTGCTTTCTGCAATGTGAAAATATGAAAAAAATAGGATACAATAGGGATTATGTGTATGGAGTTAAACGGAGAAGATATTGTTGTCCCTTCATGGAACTTACGTGCATCAGTGGTGGAAAGTTTTATATATAGCAAATAAAACCAAACTCATTACAAGTTCAATTAAGGTTGAAAGGGAATTCTGGAAATTCATGATAAAGAATGAATGCTTCAAAGAAACTTCTCTGAGAAGTTATATTTGGTTGAGAGATGAATGATGACTAGGATTAACCAGGCATAAGTTGATTGGCAACATCGTTTTTGTGATAAGAATGACACCCATTGGAAGGTCTATATGGGTCCCTAGGAATCATGGGTATTTGAAAGTGTCAGGAATAAATAGATTGTGTTCCTCAGTGAAATTACAAGGGAAAATCAAGATCAGCTCATGGAAAAATTTTAAGTGCTGGTTCACTCTTTGGGTGTCTGTGAGACATCAGATGCCTTCAAAAGGTAATTAATTATTCAGTCATTGTGGACGAGGTGGAGGTTAGATTTTCAGGAAAGATGGGGAGTACATTTACATGGAGTAAATTTGTCTTTGGAATCACTATTGTGAAATCATGAGGTAGTAAACTCTTCCACAGAGCTTAGCATCATTTAGGTTATGGTGATTGCTTTGATTTTTAAACATTTTTTTAAGAGATAGGGAAGAAAATGTCAAAAAATATAATCTTTAAATTAGAAAGAACACACTAAATATCAAAAACGGGGTGACATGTTATCATGGTAGAATAGGCAATTCAATGTCTCCAGGGGAATTAGGAATGCCTTTTTAAATCACCTATATTACAGACATAATCATAAGGATGCCTACTTCAGAAAAAACATAAATATAGACAGCCAGGGCTTAGGGCAAAAATACATTGTTCATTTGAGAGTTCCAAGACCAGGGGACATGAAAGGCTACCCAATGCAGAAATAAGCAGATGATTCCATTGTGCTATATTCAGACAATGTATTATGGCATGCATTATGGTAGAAACCCAAGTCTAGCCTTTCCTCATTGGCGGTTTATGGGGCTTGTAATTTCAAGATCCGTGAATTTCAGGGACTGTTGTTTGTCCTTGGATCAGATTTGGAAGCAGCTTTTAATCAGTGAAGTGAAACAATTAATTACAATAAATAATGTTAGTGGAAGTCCTCGCACAGTCGGCTAAAGGAAGAGGTGAGCCAAAGAAATAAAGCTAGTCTCTGGCAGAACCTTGTCTCTGGCTGTCTGGACTCAATCCTGTTTGGCTGAGGTAAACAGCTCACTAAGAAGCCGGTGTAAGGCACAATCGCTCCCTCTTCTTGGCCAGTGGTTAACTCACAGTCTGGAGGAGGGGGTCAGGCAGTGGTAGGAGGAGGTCAAAAGGATTGGAGGGGAATGCAAAATCCCCCCTCTGTTCATCTGCATTTGATTGCTTTGTGCCCTGAAGCACATGATTTAATTATTTTCATCATTGCCTCGGCTTCCTCCGCTTCCAATCTCATTGAGGGCAATAAAATTATTCAACCTTTGCAAAAAATGCAGCCACAATAACTTTTGACTCAATGAATACTTAAGGCTATAAAATCAGCTTCTTGGATGACCACATCCAATTGAAAACACCAACCTAGAATTTTCTCAACAGCTAAAGCAAACATATAAGCTTTTGAGAGGTGAAGTGCACTGTTTGTGCTTTGCTTAATGGCACTAAGTTGCTGCCTATAACTTACATTCACTGTCCTTCACTCACATATAAATCCCCCATGGAGGGGTTATTTTACCCCAAGGAGCTCAAGAGAGCAAAGTCTGGGTGGTAAGCTGACATGATACGTTGGTTGAAGAAGGAGCAGGTGTGGCACCGGAGGGTGACTAGAAGTAACTGAGTTCTCCTCAAAAGCAGTTCAAAGGAAAGGCCACAAATAGAGAATTGAAACTCCTATTGCCCAAGCCAACAATCCAACACCAATGGAGAGGATGCTAGGAAGACCCCGAGGACCAGGGCGTCCTCTGAAAGTATCTTTGCATGACCAAAGCATGTGGCACTGAGCAACCTCCCTTTGAGACTCTTGTGTGCAAATGTGTGTGTGTATGTGTGTGTGTGCACGTGTGTGTGTCTGTGTGTTTACACAAATGTGTAGATTCTAACACATCACCCTTTATTCATCCTTTATTTTTGTAATTTGCTTTTTAAAGATATTTAAGGAATCCAAAGTTTGCCAAATTTTGGCAATCTTAGATGAGTTATAACTAAAACTTTTTTTCTTTCTGAAATCCAAGACTCTAATTGTACATATAATTTTTAGTTTTTTTAGTATTTCATACATGAATATGGTGAATTTATAATATTTTCAGACCTGAATTCCCAACCCCATATCCCTGCCTTTTCCAATTACAACCCTTTTTCCTCCTTAAAGTTCTTCCTCCTAGTTACATGTCTTTTCACATATGTGACCCACTTGGTTGCACCACGGTTGCCTTTGATGGCATGTGCTCGAGCACTTGCTGTGGCCTGAATCATGAGTGGTACGTCATTGAAGAAAGGCTCTTCTCTCCCATCGCCATTAGCCTTCATCAATCTGCCAGGAAAAGGCGGGGTCTCTTAACACTGTTCCCCTTCTGAAGTGAAATGATAGGACGGATCCCGTGTGCATATAATTTGACATGGAACTATGTAGAGCACTTAGCACAGCATCTGCATAAAGTGTGTGTTCGTGATTACTGATGATTGCTATTTAATTATTTATCCATCTAGCCTTATATATTTGCTTCCTCACTGATTTCCATCAACTCTCCATTCCAGATTTTAGGTGATCTGTTGTTTGGTGTTATACAGGTGTAGCAGAGATTCTGCTGTGTGTGTGTGTGTGTGTGTGTCCATCTGTGTACATGTGTATCTGCTGATGAAGTGGTATAGTTTGTACTGAAGACATACTTAAAGTGAAGCGCTTCTTCGGTGACATTTTATTACCCACCTAACAGCATATAAGGCAGGCACAGAGTGCAGGGTGAGGACATGCACGTATCTATAAAACGTGAGTGTCCTCCACTTTGGCTTGTTTTTGCTCAAAGTCATGGGTAGACTGGATTTGCTACTAAATATCTTTCCAGAGTGGCATGGTTGAGCACCAATTGATAGTGGCTGAGGGGTTGTAAGTTCTTCCAAGTTCATACTCAGTTTTAAAGAAAATTTATTTGCTGTCATCCTCCAGGAAATATATTCACAGCAGACACTGCTTCGTGTCCCTCCTTCAGTTTGTGAAGGCCTTTCTAGGTTGTCCATTTATCCTTCAGGGTTACTGGACTGCGGACAGGGATGGTGATAAAGGGGCCAGATGGGTTTTGGTGTTGAGCAGTGTAGAGTTCAATCTTAATTTCACCACTTACCAGTATGTGACCTTGGGAAAATGACTCTAGTTTACTGATCCTGACTTTCCTTCTCTGGTGAAATTAAAGTCTATCTCCCAGAGGTGCTGTGAAGAACAATTCTAATAACGGAGCATATTAAGCATCTACTGCAGTATCTGGCCCAGACAAAACACGCTATTAACATGTGCCCACTTACCATCTTCCCTGAGGTACTAAGGATGAGTTCATGTATTAGCTAGGGGTGGATGGAATGATTTTTAAGTAACTTCTCAACTCTAAGAGCTTATGACATTAGGTGACCACCACACAGGAGCGCTGACAGCAAGGATCTTCAAAGGCAGGTGTGCTTTCTTTCTGCTTCCATCATAAATCATCTCCTGGAGGGGAGCAAAGTCATTTGACCTCCCAGGGCTTGGCATTTTTCAAGTGTTAATAGAATGCTCTCATCTATGTCATAATGATGAGAAATGATTACTGGTATTTTAAAATAAAGGGCACTATATGTTCATAAGCAATCAATCTGTGTGTGTGTCTTTGTGTGTGTGTGTGCGTGTTTTGCCATGTGAGAATGACTTGAAACTATAAAGGGAAAATAGAATTTATAATTTAGATTCTAAGGCAGACATATGGGAGTTCTGTCTCCTTCACTTGGGAAGAACGTAGTCTCTCTTTTTGCTTCCTTTTTCAGTATACCTGTGATGATGTTCTCATCGATTGGGATGGATCAAACACCTGTTTCTGCTTGTAAAAGCAGAAATGACATTGAAGAATTGGACTAATAAAAACATCACACTTGATGGACTCACTCTCATTAGGAACTAGAATTTTTGTTCAAAAATTTCTAATAATATAAAGTTTTTTTTAGTAATGCAATATAATTAGAAATACCGAACATATCAGAGTTTTAATTTTTTTCTTAACTTCCCTTACATACTTGTTGATTGACCCTTTATAATTAAAACTAGTAAAATCTCATTCTAAATAGTGCTATTGCAGCATAGAATTTGGAGTTAAAGTAGCTACAGACAATAGATACATAACTAGGAGTGACTATACTCTGGTTGTGCCTGATAAAAGCAGATAGTAGACAGAGGTTTGGCCTTTAGCGTGTTAGTACTGTAACAAAATGCCTAAAACAATTAATTCATAATGAGAAGTGAGTATAAAAATACAAAAATCAATCACAATATTCTGCATAAAACCACAAAAGTTATGACTCCTGGGCCACAAGTATGTATAAACGTGTGTATATACATATACCTATGTGGGCGTATTTATTCACTGAATACTTTAATATGCCTTAATGCATTTTTCCAAGCCACGTGAACAAAGGCCACGTGATCTTGGAAGCATATCATAGGTTAAGTAATGCAGTAGGTAAAACAGATGCAAAGTCTGAGAATCCATTAGCTATAGCTTCCCAATTATTCTTGAATCCAATTCTGTTGCAAAATGACTTTGAAAATCAATCTGTAAAAAGGTGAAATCAGTGGGGTATGCTGACACCCATCTGGAATTCTCTCTATAGAGGTTGAGGTAAGAAGATCACTGAAAGTCTGAGTCTGGAATAAATGAGTCTGTAATAAATGATGAGTCTGGAGCCAACCTGGGCTATGTAGCAAGGCCTTGTTTCAAATCACAGGACAAACAACAAAAGACTAAACTACTGTCTTATCACTCAAATTTTGTGTTGTCTTATGACTTTATGGGAGTTAGGGAGATGGATCAAGGGCTAAAGCCTTTGCCTCATAAATAATAGGACCTTAGTTCAAATCCTCAGATTGCACATTAAAAAGTACTGGGTAGATATGGTGACACCTGTAATTCTGGCCCTGAAAGCCATATAGGAAACCCCACAACAAAGCAATAAGGAGGTACAGCACTCCAGGATGATTCCTGATGTTGCCCTTGGGCCTCCAAGGCATGTACATTCAAGTGATCTCTTACACACACATTCACAGACACACACACATACACACACACATACACACACACACACTTTGATCAATAAAGACAGGAGTGTGAAATATTCGTGAACTGGTAAAAAGTTAAACCATTTCACCCAGCTCCCAACCACAGCTGAAGAATGATGCAAACAGATGTATTTGGCTTTGACTTTCTTCTTGGAAAGGAATTATAACTACTCTGGTCCAGTAAATGTCCCTGCTACCAACAGTAGTCAACATGTAAGTTTTCTAACCAATCAAAGCACAGATCTGCCTCAACAATGTAGGAAATGCCACGGCACCTTTTTTTTTTTAGTCTTGAAATTAGATCACTTTCTTTTCCCAGTCTGGCTGCATGTCTGGCAGAGAACATTGATTGTTTTGCTTCGGAGTTCTTCCAGCATGTTGTCACTCTGCTTTGGTCATGTTTTTTCTTGGAGATTTTTAGGATTCCGGCTTGCCTTGCTCTTCCACACACTTTGGATGTTGTATAGTATCAACAAATTAACACACCGCTCAAGCAAGTTCCTGTAGTTATTAAATGGTCTGATTAGTGCAAGTCTCAGATTCACAAACATGCAAGTCCCATTTGAAAATTTTGCTCTCAAAGTTTCCATCATGACTTCTGGCATTTACATGGGATCTTGGGATCCGCGCTCCACTTTTACATTTGTGCATCCAAAGCTTAGTCCATTGACTCCCCCCTAAGCCTGTTAGCCTCAACTTTTTATATCAGTATTTTTCCTGTAGCCCTCCAGCCATGCATTTCAAACAAAAGAAGCTATTTCAAGGTAACTTCAACTGATAGAAATCAATATCCTGTTTCCATCTCTATAACTACATAGTTTCAATTGTTCAATGTAAATGGAACCTCAGAATCCCCTTGAAATGTTCTTATAATATTCTGTTGCTTTGTGTGGCAGAGTCAGTCAACTACAGTGTAGTTCAATCATTTGAAGGATGTTTTTGCTTTTTTACAGATTTGGCTGTGGGAATATTAATTTTCCAGTTTCAAAACACAGTGACACTGAACCAGAGAGATGGCTCAGTGGGTTCAGGTGCTTTTATCGGGTCTGATGACCTGAGTTAAGTTTCTGGAAAGAACAAGATGGAAGGAGAGAAGTGACTTCTGCAAAATGTCCACTGACCTCCACGGGCAGGCTGTGGTACACGTGCCCTGTCTTAAGATGAATGAATGTAAAAGTATAGTGCCTTAGGTAAATATATGTCCTTTCTCTCACTTGAGAAAATTTTTATTAGTTATAATGTGTTTGTCCAGAATTCAGCATAGTTCTGCCACATAATATACAGAGTAAATCTTAATTCTGGATGGAAGAAGTAGCGGCTATAGCATTTCAGAGATCTCTGTGCTGTATAAGCCTCCTAGAGTAGAAGTCTCGCTGTGCAGAACAGGTATGACACACAATGAGGACGCTTTTCAATTTTAACAGCTTGGTGGCATTTGTTATAAGGCAGAAGTTTTTTTTCGATCCTGATAATGCGCATATCATTCCTGTGTCTATACAAGTCTCATGTGCTAGTTTTAGAAAAGTAATCCTGACAGGGTGTATGAAGTGTTCATGTTGTCAATTAGAGGAAGAGATACAAAGGAGGCAGCTCTGAGGAATTAAGAGTTGGCAGAGTTCTCACCAGACAGAGAATAGAGACCAGGATCCTTCAGGGCTCTAAGTCTGGCACCCTGTTGCTTTGCCTCCTGTGATAGGTGTCAGTGCTCCTCAAAGACAGCTGTGGCAGCTCCCAGGACCCTCGTGAGACAGCTATGGCAGCTCCTAGGACCCTCATGCCCTCTATGCATTGTGCAAATGCTGCATCAATTGCAAGCTTGCCTGTGGAGTAAGTTTACTCTTGTTCTCGATATGAGGTGGCGTCTTGATCTTTTGGATGTATCCTGAGAGACCACAGGTAGAGAAAGAAAATGGTACCAGCCTGTTGCAGTTACTCTGCATGTTGTTGAATGAATGCAGGGCCCAAAGAACTTAGTGAAACAAGGTCCTTCTTGCTTGTAATTCTCCATTACAGGTCATGGTCCAGCTTAGCAGGAAAATTCCTCTCCACATTAGGAATCCAGGTTACCTGCCGTTGAGGGGTTCCGTGACCTGCACGCTTACCTCGCCATCCTGATAAGCGTACCAGCGTGGGATCATCGGGAACTGAATCAGGCTACATCAAGACCGGACCTTGGAAAGGCTAAAACCAAGTCACCTTTATTTTGGAATCTAACCTCTTATATTCCAAGAAACAGGGGGTGATGTCTGCACACTGCACAGAGGGCTGAAGTCAATAGCGGCATATAAATTACACGTGCAAGGTCAACAACAGATGGGACCACCACCGACAATACAGCTCTGCCAATCCTTAGACATGTTAATATTCCCTAATGGACCCATTCATTGTGGGGAAAGAACAGGCTGCTGATAGGTCAGGAACATGGTGATACAATTACAATGATAAAGCTCTGTGCCTGTCCTTTAGATGTGCTAATTCATGTCTAGATGGCTTCCAAAGAACAGAGAGAAATATATAAACTACACCTCTGTCCTGGACCCCATTTGGAGACTGGAGAGGATCCATCCCTGCCCCTTGTGGGAAAGTCAACAGGAGTCAGCCTACAGCAGAGCAGGCACACAACTAGGCTGGCTATAGGAGGCACACTGCAACTGAGGCCGTAAGGAATCTTCAAGAAATGAAGTACTGAGTGTTCCCTAGATGCCGTACAATATCCACAACGATTCTGAAAGTGGGGCAAACTTTCTCACTTGCCAGAATGTCTGCCTGCCAACTGTTCAAAGTATGCCAAACTTCTAAACCAGCCCTCTCATCCCCATCCACCTGCCTAGGGGGTGGTCCCACCCACTGTGGGGTGGGTCCTCCCACATCAATTACAGGACTTGCCTTAACTGTCAGTTCTTCACGGATGCCACCAAGACTCAGCCTTCAATTGTCAGTTGACACCTGTGTCTTCACTAGCGCATCGTCATAGAGAAAAGCAATGGGAAGGGAGGAAGAAGAGGAGGAGGAGGGAAAACAGGAGGAGGAGGAGGAAGAGGGGAAGGACAGGGGAGGGAGAGAGGGAGAGGGAGACGGGGAGGGGGAGTGAGACAGAGAGAGAGAGAGAGAGAGAGAATATAGCTTCAAGATCCGCAGTGGAATAATTCTACTGGCATCAACTGGGCAGTGAAAGGGCACCATTTAAGCCACAGTTGGCAGGAAGTCAATTGTTGAGAACAGAGAGGAAGTTGGAATAAACAGGAGCGGGTAACCTCTGAGAGCACCGCAGCAATGCTGGTGATTTCCTACAGGAACTCTGCAATGTGAGTGGACTTGTCAACATGAGCCAACAGGACCGGTCCAGACAGGCTTTGAAGTATGAGAGGATTCCTATGGGAGAAATGGCCTCAAGCCCAGAAGCTGCCCCCGGCCTGATGACAGATGCTGGTGGTAGGAACAGGAGCGGCGGCGGACCCTCGAGTTAGCCGGCGTTCTTAAGGAGAGAAACACCTAGAGGTGTGGACAGAGAGAAACGAGTTTAAAGGAGCTCGTGGAATCGGTGAGCAGAAGAGGGCAGATTGGCAGCAGAGAACCGGGGTGAAGTCCATGCCGCAGAGGGAGAGTCTTGAATCCTCCGTACCTGTCCCTTAAGGCCTTTACCTAACAGATTCAACCCCAGCCACCTATTGCCGGTAGGCAGCCTGTTCTACTCAGCTTCAGGGCTTGGAACGTGGGTCAGTCTAAGGCCTCTGGGTCAGTGTTTCATCTCATGGCTGGGTATTATAGATCAGGCAAACTGACATAGCCATAAAGTCATCAAACCTGCTGAGCTTCCGGGGTGATCAGATTCCTCTCCAAGGAGAGGGTGACATGGTCCCCCGGGGCTGCTGCTCATCCTCAGGGATGTTTCCAGAATGTCAAGTAAGCACAGAACATGGAGCTGCGCCGGGGTTCTGAGCCATGACATGGTAGTTTAATGGAAGGGTTGATCCTCTCTTTATTCCAATTCCCTCCCTGCACAATCTGCTGTGTCAATTCTGGTGCCCTGAACGCTCGCTTGGAACAGATGCGGGCTCTTGTGTTTGGAATGACAGACTGAAAAGCAATACATGGAGGCCGGACATGAGCAGAAGTCCAGCCAAGTATCAAGAACCACATTAACCTCTCCCAGGAGAGCACAGGGTCCCATAGGTCGAATCTAGACACCCAGACCTCACAAGGTGTTCTGTGTGTTTGCAAAAATGTACTCAATGGCTCATCTGGTGATTGGAAGTCAGTTTTCCTTCTATGTAAAGGAGGGAAAAATGACACAATTGGTCAATATGGGTTGGGAATCATTCTAGGTTTTGATGGGATTGGTCAGGTATGGACCTCATATCCCTGAAGCCTGCTTTATATGATTAGAGATAAAAAATGGATTTCACATTTATAAAGAACCTTAAAGAAGAACCTTTAAGATGACAAAGAAGAATGAGAAAGAAGAGGAACAGGAGGAATGGAGGAGGAGAATATTTTTGGCCTGTAAAGCTTAGCATGCGTACATTCGGGCTCTTTGTAGAAAGATTTGCTAGCTCGGGCCAAACTGGAATCACATGTGCAGTGGAACTGATATCCTGAACCAGTTCTCGAAGTGTTTGCCATTCTGCGAAGCCCAGGGAGGGTTGTTTTTGCTTTGAGCTCAGGTGTCCTTGAATGAGCTGATTCCTCCTGCTGAGAAGAGTCCCAGGCTGTGTGAAGTCCAGCATCGTCACAATCAATCAGCACAACTCTGCAAATAGCATCGGCATCTCATTTATATGAACTTCTAGGATGAGCAAAACTCCACGGGTATGTAAAGAACAGACTTTGTTTTGTTTATTGATCTGAGTGGTGGTTCCACGGATATGTTTGCTTATGAAAATCCACCCATATTTATCAGTAGGAAAAAGTTGTAGCTAACAAATCTGGTTTTATTTTTTTCCAGCACACTGATTAGAAAGTAGCATGCGGGAGGTTCAACCTCATGGGATATGATACACTACAATGTATGAGTCTGACTTGTTTGAACCTCATTTCTTTTGATATATAGCCCAGTGTTCTTTCCAAGTGACTATTGGTCCACCTTGCAGTGGTCCAGAGAGTTAAACACATTAGAGATATAATTTTATATGTAGTTGTCCCAGCAAGAAATTGCTCACCCACCACCTGTCCTTGCATCTTCCTATCTGGTGTGTCCACAGCTAGTTTCATACTCTGATCATAATGTGCCTTTGAACTTTGTATATCAATATTTTTCTACAATTCAAGGGTTGGGGAAGTAGCTCCTTGGTAGAGTGTCTTTCTTAACAAGTACAAATCCCTGGGTTGGTGCCTAGCATCCTACATGTATTGCATAAAAGAAGGAAGGAAAGAAAGAATAAAAAAAGATAAAAAGGAAGGAAAGAAAGAAAAAAGGAAGGAAAAGAAAGGAAGAAAGAAAGAGCAAGAAAGGAACTAATGAAAAGAAAAAGAAAGAAGGAAAGAAGGAAGGAAGGAAGGAAGGAAAGGAAGGAGGGAGGGAGAGAGGGAGGTCTGGAGGGAGGATGGAAGGAAGGGAGGGAGGGAGGAAGGGAGGATGGAAGGAAGGGAGGGAGGGAGGCAGGGAGGATGGAAGGAAGGGAGGGAGGGAGGCAGGGAGGATGGAAGAAAGGGAGGGAGGGAGGGAGGGAGAGAGGGAAGGAGGGAGGGAGGGAGAAAGGAAGGAAGGAAGGAGGCCAAATAAATGGGGCTACTGACCCATGTTTACTCTGTGTTCTTCATGGTATGTATGATTATCTGTTTATTCATTTGCCACCTGGGTACCTGAAATGTTCTGAAGAAGAATGTGCCGGTTGCTGTGCCCTTAATCCCTCAAACCCCATAGGATGAATTTGATGAATTAGAAAGGAGACTCCAGATCCAATGTAATATTTTTATGTGACAGAAAATTTCATTTTCCCAGGTGAGATAATATTTCCTCGGCACTTCTAAGTTTCCTTTGAAAATTTAGGTCTACATAATGGATGTGAATACACTAAAGTTGTGATTCTCTCTAAATCAACTGTTATTTAGGGAACTCAAAAGTTCAAGATTTGTGAAGCATGAAAATATATCAGAATTGTTTTATGTCCTTCTGGATCATTTCTTTTGTAAGAGAAAAATCAAAACCAAAAATAGTCATTTTCATGAGCCATTGAAATTTGACCTGCAGGCAAAGAAATGATTAGCTATAGAAGAATGTTGAAATCATTATGCAAATTGGTAGGTGAAATGTCACAAATGTCTTCACTGAGTGAAATAGCAATCCAGATTTCAAAAATTTTACAAGAAATAATTAGTCACGTTTTTCCTAGAGAATAAATTACTGTATTCAAGGACCCAGATATTTTCTACTATCTAAAACATTATTTTTAACTGAGTAAGAACCCATGGAAGCATCTTTGCTCACTCTTGCTTCAATTTTCCCACCTTGCAGTAGTTCTAAGCTGCTACAACTCTTAAAAACAACAAAAACCTCATTTCGCTTGATGAGGGAAGATGCGTTACTCCATACTGCCACTAGATGGCAGGGTTCCCATTTCCAAGGGAAGTGCCTTTTTCTTCCAAAATTGTAAGCGCCTCCAATAAACAGAATTTGAAATGTGTTTATTTGTGCAGCTATAAATATAGCACATCTGATCCATCTTTCCACTGGATTCCATATTTCTTAGTGATTTTCAGCCAGTTTTTCTAAAAGCCAAATAGAAGAAGATATTTGGCATGTGGCTTTGTTTTCCCCAAATAGTTGAGTCCTATTTCTTTCTTTTCATCAGATATTATATATTCATATTGTTATTAGCTGACTACTATTACACCCACTCATTAAATAGTGTGGGGTTTGTGAGCACAGTCTGCCAACCCTTCAACAAGTGTGACTATCTCTGGAATTTCTTTTCAGTTCCTGAAAGCTGAAGAACACCTGCTGAATTCTGTTAGATTTTGACAAAATGCTGCTTGGTGTTGCTACCAGCCAACTGTGACTGGCTGAGACTAAATATCATAACGTTTAATTTTTACCGAACTTCCAGACAAGCTTTGATTCCAAAAGTGCTTTGCTTAACTAAGCAAACGTTTTGAAAATCAGATGGTGTGTCTGTCGGCAAAGCTATTACCAGTTATCATGGTGTTATTATTGCTAGCCTTTCTAATGCTAAACCTTACTGGTGAGTCCCCAAGAAACTTAGGGTCAGAAAGTATATTTTTTCTAAATCTAATATAGCAAAGTTCTTACTGGTCAACACTTGATGAAGGGAAAAGACATTATTCTGATGCCTCTGAAAATTCTAGATTTGCTCCTTCGCCACACTGAGCGAGAAATTGATACATTTTTTTAAAAATTAAAATAAATTAAAATTATCCTAAGGCAGCCCTGCTCTTCTTTTTCCACAGCACCACCACACTCTAAAAAGAGTCTCTGCAAATATGAAACAGGCATCATGTGTTCTTCGGGATAAAATATTGAGACAAATAAGCAAAATGTTACTTTCCCTCCACTCAAACAATAGTAGCAACAATAAGTGACATTATACATTTAATACCCCTGTTCCTAGTAATGGGTAGTGGAACTTTTAAATATTGAGACACAACTTTTAAATATTGAGACACAAAGTACTTCAGTCCGTCCTGAGGTCCCTCTCTGGCTTAACTGTACTGTATCAACCTACATCTGAGCAGTGTGGAGATGCTTGTAGCCTTCATTTCCATAAATCACACAGCTGGCCGGATACTTCCAGAAAGACCAATTCTGATTCTAACCTATCAAACCTGATTCAGTGTTCTTTGATGTCCCTGAGACAGGCTGTTGGGTGGTTTAAGCATTTCAGTGTGGGTATACCACGGAGTAGGGAGGCAGAATTTTTGCCTCTCATATCTCTTCATTAGCTTGGATGTGTTCTTTTGAGAGTAAAGTTAGACATTTTTTAAAAGAAAATTGTGAAAACAAAATCCTAAGCCCTGGGAACAAACATACACATAGACATGTCCTAAAAATTAAATATGAATCTGACTCCAAAGGCTGGTGGTCTGTTTCTCGGAAACCAGGGCTTGATTTCAACTTTTGAGCTGGAAGCCAAGACTTGCTACCCCCAAGCAATAGCCCAACTCTTTGGATTATCTCATGTTGATTTTTTTCTTTAATTTTTAAACTTCCCTTCCTGAGCTTCCTTATAGGCGGTTAGATCAAAGCAAATGCCACCCAGGTCTCTCTGCCTTTCAGGTGCCGGGAGTTTTCCTCCTTCAGCTGTGGAATTTCCTCAACAGATCTTGTTCTCAACATCCTGTTGACATAATTTCACACTCAGTGTTACAAAGACCTCTTGTTTTCCTGTTTGCTTTCACTCCTGGGTGGAACCTGGAGCTCTTTTCAGCCTGGCAGGCGCTTGATCGCCTCCCCGGAAGCAAGGAAGGTGTGAAAGCAAGCAGAGGAAAGCAGGTCTCTAAAGACTCCTCAGTGGGTCTGGGTGCTTTCTGGGGCCCCAGAGGCAAGTCAGAGAGGGGGAATTCTGAACCAGAGGCAGAACTATATCTTGGGTATATAGTTCTGGGTCCTGCTGGGTTGGTCAAATACAGTGTCTTTGTTGTGAGATGGGAAGTTGGGAATTGCTGGCTATCCCGTACACGCACCTATATGCAAAGTGCATTCAAATGGAAGAGAAAGGTTCTTAGATGCAGGACCCCAATCTACAAGAGAGCTGGAGAGCAGGTCTCCCCTTTCCCATGTGATAGATAAACCGAGCTCACTTTAGGAAAACACAGGTTTCCCTAAATTTACTAACACCTGTTGGAAATCTCGGGCTAGACCTGAAAGCCCCAAATTGGTTCTTCCAAGGTCAAATGAATCAAAAGCACCGCTCACGGTCTTTATCGGGAGTCTGACCTTTGTAGACTCCTTCCAAACCAGCTGCTGGTGATGGGGACTTGTGGAGTGTGGGAGGTGTTTCTCTGGTGTGGGTGGGAGGGATAGTGCGGTGCTAGAGTCCGGTTCCAGGTGATTTTGATGTTGGTGTATGGAAGACCAGAGCTGGGAACAAGGAGGAATTCCTGTGCTGCATGGCTATCCTTGGGGCCATACAGATATCAAATTATATAGCACAATCTCTTCTTCCTTCCTGGTGCCCTGTGAGGATTTGTGTGTGTGTGTGTGTGTGTGTGTGTGTGTGTGTGTGTGTGTGTGCGCGCTGTGTGCGCGCGCGCGCATGTGTAGTAAAAGGGGAACATCTGTACCCTTCTGGGCTAATCAGTGCTCAGCATGGATTAAAAACATCTATTCAATCCACACTTTCCTTCCTTTGTAGGTTCCACTTTTAAGTAATTTTATGTGACATTTTCAACATCAGATGAAAAGTCACATAGACACACACACCTACACCCCCCACACATACATTTTTCCTGAAAAAAATGGAGGCTTGAATGTATTTTGCTTTCTGCTTTCAACCCAAATTCTGAGATTGTTTGCTGTTATAATCTAGGATTTAAATCCCAGAAATTTACAGTTTAGCATTCTAGAATGACATGTTGAGCATTTTCATGTATTCCAGGGGACTTATGACTCAGACCATCCTATCTCCAGCAAAAAGCACAGACCAAAATACAGTTTTAATAAACATACATTTTATGCTACATAATTATGTACTAAGCATACAATAATTTGCATATTATTTATATTGTGGTGTCTAAAGCACTTTATTGTCTGCTTAAAGTGTATAAAGATGGATAATAATTTTTAGACTTTCTTCACATTTAGTTTTATTTCTTATTACCATTTTTTCTTATTATCAAAATGTTGATGTTTACAATGTGGAGAGGAGGATTAGTGCTTTTTTTTTTCTATTTTTAATCATTTAATTTTTTAAATAAATTTTTCCTATGGTTACTATTTTGGCCAGAGTCAGTCCAATTCATATATAGAAGTTTGAGACTTTTGGAAGAATATTTTCAATTTTCTCTAGTTACGTTTAAGTACCTCTTAAAGTTAGTGCTTGACAGTCATTCTGCAATCCGTGTGTGTGTGTATGTGTGTGTGTGTGTGTGTGTGTGTGTGTACACAGTGAAGTACCATTAAAAAAATTTGAGATCTATACTTACATCATTTCTCTACCAACAGTCATGCAAAGTTAAAGATGTGTTTTGCAAACAATACTTGCAAATTTTGCAAATGAAGATCCCCTTTTGCTGTCCAAACACCAGCACAGAAGGGCTTGCTCTGCAATTTTCAGGTCAACAGTTTGCCTGCTTCAAACAGAGACTGTACTTACTGAACATAGTTATGGAACATGGAGTGTGGGCCTGGGTTTGTTGAGTGAACAAGACCACAGAGTTCCCAAGACTTTTGAACTTTCATTTGTTGGAGGTTCAAAGATGTCTTGTTTTCTCCCAACTCTTCCTTCTTTCTCATCTTTCCATTTCTAAGAGACATTTTCTCCGCCTTCAGTTTCGAATGTAGAAGTTACTAAGGCTGTGTCTGAGCTCCCATCTCCTTTGATCTGTAATAATGACCTTGCTTCTCTTCAGAGTCTCTTTCAAAATGGAAGTCCGTGTTAAGCACACTTGACTCTCTTATTTTAATCTGTTTTATTTTAATGTTATGATCTTCCCTTCTTACTTTGTTCTGAAGTCAAGGGCCGATTTATTAGGGTGTTCTGCTCCCTCTTTATTTTCTTTCCTGAGCTTCATTTACTTCCTATCTGTAGTTTTTAATTCAGCAAATATACATCTAATTGTCAAGCACTTTTCCTCCATCTTAGATAATTTTCTCCTGAGTTTTCTTATCTTGACTAATTCTAGTTATTTAGTGATACGTCTTTTCCGAGGATTGACGCTCACTCAGATGTTTTTCAAATGTTATTTCTTTCGCAAATCTATTGCACTGTCAAGCATTTGCACATTCCTTGGAGTGATTGGCCTTTCTTTTGAAACTCAGTATCTTTTATGTGTTTGAAGGTAGTTTTCGCTCACCTTTACAAAGACAGGACTCTGTTGGTTGTGTGAAATGGTGAAGGCTAAAAGGAATCTTTTCAATGATGTCTGTGGTCTGTGTCTTACAGATCTAAAGAAAAGGACTGAGCAAAATTGCTAATTTACTCTAGATCCACTTTTAGCCAGCTCTGAGATCCAGCAATGATTGACACGCAGATAGACAGCGGGGACCCAAACAGGGACTGCTGCAATTGCTTCCTCTGGGCCAGTAATTTTCCAGCTATTTTGTGGAGATTCCCTGGGGTTCTTGTATAAATTCTGTTTTTCCTGATACCCTACAGAAGTTGCTGTGGATTTTTTCTTCTTTTATCTCTATGGTCTTTGACATCTGTGTTACCAATGTACTTACGGGGTCCTTTCCCACTACTTGACTCATCCCAACTTCTCTACTAGACTCAGTATTTTAGGGATGGTTTTGTGAAGTTCTCTTCCAGTTTTCTCAAGAATGAAAAATAATTGCTTCATAAAAGAGAAGGGTTTTTACTGTTTTTCTGTTAATTTTAATTTCCTCTGAACTATGCAATAATATATCCGATTTGTTCTTTAAATAGCTTTTTTTCCTTCTATGCACAATGTGATAAAAACATATTGCAACTCTCACCTCCAAGGGGATAAGAGGTAAGTTATTCAGGAGTCAAATAGGAGTGGCTGTGGCCTGAGAACAGAGAACATAGGTTCAGTTTTCCTCAAATTCCAAGTGTTCCATGGTGGTAACCTTTTCTTGAGGTTTTATAATCACAAAACAAATGAAATCAAAGTATTGTAAAAATACATTGGTAGAAACATCAGGTGGGTTAAGCAGGACCTTGACCACAGACCTTCGATACCACCAAATGGCACTCTCGGCCTTTTGATTGGTGGAAACTCAGGGCCATTTTTACATTACAAAGAATTTACTTAATAGTCATAAATATGCAGGTCACATGCACACGCACATGCTAAATAACTATAAAGGTGCTCAAGACGGCCCAAAATATTCTGGCTGTGGACTTGCAACTTTCCAAACCATTCCACATCACTGAGGCTTGGTCAGTGAGTCCACTTTGCAGGCAATAGGGACTTGCCCTCACAAAACATTTTCTTTTACAGACATTTGCCATCTTGCAGTAGTTTGAATCCTATGATTGCGTTTGGACCAACAATTGAATTCATGATGGTTTGTGTAGCAACATGTCTTCTTAATGAATGACATATGTAAAGTTCTTTTCTTTCTCCTTTCCTGTTTACTAAAATGTTCTAGAAGAAGCTGTAATGACTACCACATATCACTAGATGGATGCTACATCTTAAAGGTGACTTAACAGCAAAACATGATAAACCTTCCTCTTGAATGGAAGTAGATATATGTCTTCTTACCACAGGCTTTATTGTGAAAACCTAGCAAAACACAGACAACCAAGAACATACGAATTTGATTAATCATGACACAGGAGATTTCATAAATGAAAAACCTATGAAAATGGGCTAAACAAGCTGGAGAAGTGGCTCAGAGGAAGATTCTGTCTTGCAAGCAGAAGATCCTGAGTCCAGGTCCCACATAAAAAACATCAGACAGAAATGGTGGCAGCTTGCACTTTCTGCGCTGGTGGTGGAGCCTGGGAAATTCCAGAGTGAGGCAAGAAGGAGGTAGAAGCAATCCAGGATGATTCCCAAAGTCACTTTGGTCCTCACAGTGCCGTCTGAAACACACACACACACACACACACACACACACACACACACAATAAAATACACATATAAAATAAATAAAATATTTAGAAAAAATGAGCTAAATATATTTTAGATATTTCTGTGGAAGCATAATTAGGAAGGCAAAGTCGTGATCTACTGAAAATAAACTGTAAGGAAGAAGACACCTCATACTCTCAGATTCCTCTTGGCTTCCCTCTGCGACCTCTCTGGATAATGACAGGACGCCAGTCACACGCAGGCCTTTGGGCATGCAAGGGAAGTTCCCTATCTTCCTCAGAAGTGAAGGTCTGCTTCTCAGGTGGTAATATCTGCTTGGTTAGATCATGGGGGAGAGAATTTTTACTCTTATTCCCTGCTTCTTGGAGAGCAGGTGGAGACATCACGGAGGTCTCCCTGCTTCTGCTGCTTCCACTGAGGCTTGGCCGCTGGATGTCCCCGAACCTTCTTGTCTCCCATCTTGTGCTCTTGATGCTTACCCTGGGATGCTGATCCTTATCACTTGGACCTTATTACCTCTTGTAGGAATCTCTGTGGACATCACCCTGCTCTGATTTCTGAGACTGAGGCAGGTTACCGGGTGAACCATTTATTCATGGAATCTGGCAGACAGAATCACCTTCCTCCACTTCTGACATTCTTGCAAGGAAAGGTAGAATTCTGTGCAGTTTAAGTAATTTGCCTGCGATCACTTTCACTTTTTCCTTCTTTCTTCAGGTCATGCTGCCTGAGTTTATTAAAAAAAATACCCTTTCACTCATTGATGAATGCAATGAAGCTATTATTCATGCTTCACTAAACTCAAGAAATTGCTCAACATTCCTCAGAGACCTAATCAATTAATTTAGGGAGACAGAACTATAAATAAAGAAATAAAAAATACAGTTTATAGGCAGCAATGACGGGGTAGCATGAAATCAGGAGAGCTGATACCTAAAAAAACTCACTCTGCTTTGATTTGCATAGTGTTAGAAGAATTCCTATTCATGCATCTTTGATGTTTCTTTCCCAGGTTGTACCCATCACACAAGCTGGTTCTTTTCCTCTCTTTATGGTGGCGCATGAATAGGTGTAGAACAACTAGTTAATGAACTTGACACCACTGTTTATCATGTGATTAGATGGAGCCCTATCAAGAACGGATCTTAATTATTTCAACAGCTCAGGAAATGCTTAAGGGTATTTCGTGTGGTATTTTCTCTTTTCTGAGCTTAAGACAGATGTTTTCCTTGCTGTACATTTGGCTGTCAGGTATATGATTAGGGAGGACCAGAGACCCTTCTGTTTCATGTCAGACAAGCAAGAAAATTCCTCACCATTTACTGAGGGAGAGAAGGAAGGAAGAAAGAAAGGAATGGAAGGAGCAAGAGTTGGAAGGAAGGAAAGAGAGAGGGATGAAGGCATGCATAATGTTATGACCTGTATTATTTACTACATTGGAGGAAAACGTAGCTTCTATTTATAATGCATGACTTTATATATTAATAATTGACACTTATTAAGCATGTCTGCAAGCCTAATTAAAGTTGTTATTGGAGTAAAAATATGGAAAAAGCCATCCTGTGAGTTGGTGTCAGGAGACCTAAGTTATAGCTTTAGCATTAAAGTTGGTGAGAGAGGATGTCTTTGGCTTGAGAGTTAAATTCATGTGTCACGTCTATTGTTTGGGTAGAACATCTATTTGGCATTCCGTATTGCGCTGTCATAGTCAGGCACAGGTGTCAACTTAACAGTTGAGAGTTTGAGCTCTGGGCACATTTAGAGAATTAGTGATTGGGGTAAGCTCAGAGCAAACCTTCAGGAGATTGTCTGGCTAATGGTGAAGGCCTAAGTGGGTGGGATTAGGCCTTGGAATAAAATACAGAGAGCTGGTAGAGAGAGTCGGCACCCTTGTGTATACCTGGCCAGACATGCTGGGCTGGCAAGTAAGGAGTGTCCCTCTCTCAGTTGCTATGTGAAGATGGTGTGGCCAGTTCCCTCAACCCTTGTGTTGGTGCATGCTCTTCCTTCAAACTGGACTATGAACTGTAACCAGATTATCACAAGAAAATAAACCCCTTGTTCCCTTAAGCCGTTTGATGGTGATTTATTAGCAACCATGCAGGCAAACTACAACATGGGATAAGTAGGAAATCCATAAAATTACACAGCAGTGACCGAAGTACATAAATACACATCAGCATAATTTTATTACTCTTGATGGTTTTCGTACATGCTCATATTTTCAGGAGAGCATACAATTGTTTGTGAGCAGTAGTTTCCTTTTGCCTTTACTAAAAGTGTCATAACATTTCACTGTTACAAGGTTTCAGAAGACATTCATATTTTAAGTTGCTATTTCCTCCTTCCCTCTTTGCATATTAACACACTAAAAATAAAATTTAGTTCTCATTTTTTAGATTTCTATTATGACTGATCTTTCTTTATCCTGATTTCTCAGAAATTAGTTTATGTAGTACTATTACAAAATGTATAACAAACAGGTTTATAACTTTTCTTACAAAAATTACCTTCACTTAAAATTTTCTAAATCTATGACCAATCCTTTTGAAATTTCAGTACGGCATTTAAAAAGACTAACATATTATTAGATTCTGATTATATTCTTTTTTAAGATTTAAATGAGGAATCTTTATTGCAAGGTAAGCTAAATCTCTCATAGTTCCATTGCAATAGGCTAACATTCCTTTTTTAACATTCTTCTATTAACGTTTTAGTTTTACAAGCATACTGAGTAATTATCCCTGCTCTCCTCCATCCCCCCTCCCTCTCATCCCTTCATTGACATCCCACTCCTTCCCACCCTCCTGCCTGTCTGTTTCTATGGACCCCAGGGTTCTCTCTGCCTTGTCTACTCTTGTGAGGATTCAGGCCTCTGTGGCATCCAAGTTGCCTCTCTCTGGGTCACCCCACTGATAGGGGCATTTCCTTTTATTCATCCAGCTTTATTCCCCAAGGTTTCCACTATATGTTCTTATCTTTCTTGAGTTTCCAGGTAGTTTATGGGGGCAGGTTGGTATGTTAGTCTTTATGCAGGTCTGGGAAGCGCAAGTGTCACTCTAGAGAGTTCCTAGATGCAGCAGTCCTGCCTTGAATGGAATGTATTGTCCAATGGTGAACCTTCCCATCTTTAGGTTCCTGCAATCTCACCACCCCCTCTTCCTCAAGGTTCCCAAAGCCTTAGGATGGGGAGAGATTAGGTTGCCCTGATTCTGAATGAGCGTTGCTTTGTTGCTGTTGCTTGTATTATGTCAGGCCCTTGTTGTCCACTTCACTGCTCTTCTACTGCCCTAGGCTCCATCGTGTCAAGGTGTTGAGATCTTGTGTCTCTGTTGTAGAAGAATACTTCTAGGCTGAATGTTAAGTTTTCTTCTAATCTATGGGTATAATAATATCTATTTACAGAGCATTTCAGTGTTCTATCTTCCTTTTTATAGGTTCAGCTGCTTTTCCCTGTTGATTTATTTTATTCCCTTTTTCAGATTCTTGTTCTAATTTACAATAAAAGGAATGTGTTCCAATCTGACAATGGGTCGTGAGTTTGATTTCCTTGATACTCATGCCATTATTACATTGGCGGTCACCTATTGCCATGGTGATTTTTATTGCAACTTACAGACCCCATGCATAGATGGGGCCTGTGATTATTTCTCTCCCCCAGTTCCTTGGTACTGTGTGAACTATCTAGCAAGGAGGAAGTTCTCAGACCAGTTCCAGGTGATGTATTTTTCCCAAGTCCTGTCATCCATATGTGTTGCATCTTCAGTAATAGGATCTTACTGATAGTTTTTTGGGTAACCAAGAGCAATGGCAAAAGCCTGTAATGTTTGAAGGCCTTTGAGACTTCTTTGACGAACATTTTATCAGGGAGTGTCACATTCCTATTACCTCTAGTATAATCACTAGGTTCTATCAATGGGATTAGTTTAGGTCTTTTTTTTTTTTTTCCATTTTCCTCACTCTATGCTCCTCTGCATAGGGACTGCCCATTCTTTTTATTTTCTTTTTTTTCTCCCATATTTTATTTTTTCTTAATCATACAAGCTCAATAGGTTCCCAGTCTTCTTCCTCCCCTCTTTCTTTCCCCTTCCCCTCTCCAGTTGTCCCCCATAGCACTCTCTCTGCCTTTCTCCCTTCCTTTAAACCCCTTCTGTCCTTCCCTTCTCCTGGTGCCTCCCCCTTCGTCCCTCCCATCCCCTGAAGCATCCTTTTGTTTAAACACCAACCTCCCTCTGAGTTCTCCACCCTAGTGAGGGTTCAGGACTCTATGGCATAGCCAGGAACCCCTTCTTCAGCTCCCCTTTAATATAGGACTCTATGATCCTATATTAAAAATAGGATTTCTATTTAATATAGGACTCTATGATCCTTGTCCCTAAGGATCCTATTGGTTGGAATCTTCTCCCCTGTGATCCATGCTAGACTTTGGGGGATCTTTAACATGTCAGCCATTGCGCAGGTCAGGCAAAGTCCAGTCCTAGATGCTGCAGCCCTAACTTGTGTGGAGTGTCTTGCATATCATTGGTCCTCCCCATCTTTAGGCTCCTACAATCTTACCATCCCCTCTTCTGCAAGGATCCCTGAGCTTTAGGATGGGGAGAGATTTGGTTGGTTTAGTTCCAAGTGTTCTGAATTATGATTTGTTGTTGCTTTCAGTTTTGCTTTTCCTGCACTGCCCTTGGCTGCATCCTGATTGGTATGGAAGGTCATCTCCTAACCAAATATAAAAGACTTTAAATGAAGATCTTAATATAAGAGGAGACTCAAAGGTAGATGGGAGGATAGGAGTAGGACACAGCAGTGCGGGGGGGTCAATGTCCCATTTACTGGATGGTTAACAAATATCTGCCAGTCTCTATATCCTCCCTGATTGGTGAGATCAAACCTGTTCAATCAGAAGTGACAAGGAAGGTAAGTGAGAGTGAGCTGCACCAGATGTCTCCCAACTGACATACAATACTTGACCGTGGCCTATTTTCTCTACTGCAGCATGACCCCCTGTCTTCTTTTTTTGGGTTCCTCCTTCTCCTTTTCTTCTGTTTTTAATCCTTGGTGATTACAGTAGATATTACAGAGATTTGTCTTTGAATATGTCATTAAGTGGGTTTGGAATTAAGATCCACTTATTACGGAGTATATATGGCGTCTAACTTTCTGTGTCTGGGTACTTCCCTCAATATAAGTTTTTTAATTTCATCCATTTCCTGGCAAATTTCATTAATTCATCTTTTTTTTTTGATAACAGAGTGGTTGGTATTCCATTGTATAAATGTGCCACATTTTCATCATCCATTTGTCAAGTGTTGGGCATTTGGGTTGATTCCATGACTCTGCTATTATAAATAGTGCTGAAATAAACATGATTGTGCTTGTGTCACTGCAGTGAATATCTTCATTATGGGGGATTATTTCCAGGGCCATATGGCGTTTCAATCTTTAACACTTTTTTTTTGAAATTGCCATACTGATCACCAGAGTAGTTGTATAAGCCTGCATTCCCATCAGCAATGTATGAGAGATCCCTTCTCTCCACATCCTCTCCAGCATTTGGTGTTGTTTGTATTATGGATTTTTGCCATCCTGACCAGGATGAGATGATATCTCAGGGTAATTTTGATTTGTATTTCCATGATGTCTAGGATATGGAGTATTTTTTAAGATATTTGTTAGACATTTCAATTTTGTCCCTGGAAAAGTTTCTTTTGAGTTCCAAGGCCCATTTTTTAATTGGGCCATTTATCTCCATGGTGTTTGTTTTTTTAAGTTCTTTGTGCACTCTGGATAATAGAGCTCTATCAGATATGTGGTTAGTGAAGATTTTCTCCCATTCTGTGGTTGCCTTTTTGTTTGGTTTACAATCTCTTTATCTGAACAGAAGCTCTTTAATTTCTCAATAACCCATTTGTTGAGTGTTGGTTGTAGTGTCAGTGTTATTTGATTTCTGTTTAGGAACTGTTGGTCTAGGCCAATCAGTAGGGAGTTCCTAGTCTTTTAACTATGGTTTTTATAGTCTCTGGCCTAATAGTAAGGTCCTTGATCCATTTGGAATTAATTTTTGTGCATTGTGACAAGTATGAATCCAATTTTAATCTTCTACATGCAGGTATCCAGTTTGCCAGCACCATTTGTTGAAGATGCTGTTCTTTTTCCATTGAATTTTTTTGGCCCCTTTGTCAAAGATCAAATGGATGTAATTGTGTGGGCTTATATCTGGATCTTCAACCCTTATCCATTGATCAACATGTCTATTTTGGAGCCATTACCAGGTTGTTTTTTATTATGATTGATTTGTAATATAGATTAAGATTTGGTATGGTGATACCTCCAGTATTTTTTTTTTTTTTTTTTTTTTTTTTTACTCAGGATTGTTTTTGCTATCCTGGGCTTTTTGTGCTTCCCTATGAATTTTGAGATTGTTTGGTCAATTTCTTTAAAGAATTGCTTGGAGAATTTGATTGGATAGTGTTGAATCTGTATATCGCTTTTGGTACAATGGTCATTTTTATGATGTTCATTTTGCCGATCCAGGAGCATGGGAGGTCCTTCCATCTTCTGGTGTCTTCTGTAATTTCTTTCTTTAGGGTTTTAAAGTTTTCATTATAAAGGTCTCTCACTTCTTTGGTTAGATTTATATCAAGGTATTTCATTTTTTTAGGGGCTATAGTAAATGAGATTGTTTCTCTTAGGACTTTTTTACTTTTTTCATCCTTGGTGTATAGGAAGACCACTGATTTTTGCACGTTTATTTTGTAACCTGCCATCCTGCTGAACTTACTAGTTTCAGGAGTTTCCTGGTGAAGATTTTCGGATCACTCAGGTGTATGATTATATCATCTGCAAATAGAGATACCTTGACTTCTTTTTTGCTGATTTGAATCCCTTTTATCTTCCTCTCTTGTTTTATTGCTCTAGCTAAGACTTCAAGTGCAATATTGAGTAGAAGTGGTGAGAATGGACAGCCTTGTCTAGTTCCTGATTGAAGCAGGAATGCTTAAAGCTTTTCCTCATTGAGTATAATCCTTGATGTCAGTTTATCGTATACAGCTTTTATCATATTGATATAAGTTCCTTACATTTCAACTTTCTCTAGGGTTTTGATCACAAAAAGATGTTGGATCTTGTCAAAAGATTTTCTTCATATATTAAGAGTATCATGTGGTCTTGGACATTGGACTTGTTTATATGATAGATTACATTCATATCCCAACCTTATGTGCCTGAGATAAAGCCTACTTGATCACAGTGAATGATCTTTTTGATATGTTTTTGAATCTAATTTGCTAAGATTTTGTTGAGAATCTTTGCATCTGTGTTCATCAAAAAGACTAACCTATAGTTTTGTTTTTTAAGTGTATCCTTATTAGGCTTTGGGATTAGTATGATATTAGTATGATATAGATTTCTATTAGCTTCATAGAAAGAATTTGGAAGTGTTCTTTCCTTTGCTATTTTATGGAATAGTTTAAGGAGTAGTGTTAATTGTTCTTTAAATGTCTGGTAGAATTCTATGATGATCCCATCTAGTTCAGGACTTTTATTTGGTGGGAAGAGTCGAGATTATTTTATCAATTTTCCTAATTTGTTACCTGATTCAATTCAGGTAAATTGTGCTTATTCAGGAATTCATCCATTCCTCTTGTGTTATCAAATTTCATGTAGTATAAGTTTTTGAAATATGACCTTATAATTCTGTGAATTTCTTGGGTATCAGTTGTGATAACTTCATTTTCATTTCTAATTTTGTTAATTTTTTTTTTCTCTCTTGATTTTGGTAATTTAGCTTAGAGTATATCAATATTATTGATTTTTTTCAAAGAACTGACTTTTATCTGGCTGATTCTTTGTATTGTTCTCCTTATCCCAATTTTGCATATTTCTCCCCTGATTTTGCTAATCTCCTCTCTCCTAATGCTTTTAGGATTGGATTGTTTTTATGTCTCTAAAGCTTTAAGCTGCATTGTTAAGTTATTTACTTGTGATGTTTCTATTTTTTGATACAAGCATTAAGAGCTATAAACTTACCTCTTAGGGCAGCTTTCATTGTGTCCCAGAGATTTTGATATGTTATATTTTCATTATTGTGTGCTTCTAGGAAATCGGGATTTCCTTTTTGATTTCTTCCTGAACCCATTTCTTATTCAGCATCATAGTGTTTTCAAGAATTAGTGTTTTTCTGCAATTTGTTGTGTTGTAGATGTCAAGCTTTAGACTATGGTGGTCTGACAGGAGACAGGCTATTATTTGATGTTTCCTGTAATGTGGTCTATTTTGGAGAAAGTTTCATGGCTGCTAAGAATGTGTATTCCTTAGGTACATTTCAGTCAGGGTTTGATTTTGTTTTAATGTGTCTCTGTTGAGTTTTTGGCTTGTTGATCTATCCCATGTTGAGAGTGCAGTATTGAAATCTTCAAGTATTATCATTTTGGGATTGATTTTTTATTTTAGACATTGTAGTGTTTGCTTAATGAATGTGGAGGAGCTCATATTAGGGTGTATACATTCAGTATTGTGAAGTCTTCCTGGTGAATTTTTCCTGTGACTAAAATGTAATATCCTTCTGTATATCTTATGATTTTCTTTGGTTTGAAGACAACTTTGTCAAATAGCATAATTGCTACTATCCCCTGCTGTTTCCTGGTTCCATTAGCTTGAAGAATTTTTGACCAGCTTTTTACTTTTACAATGTGCCTATCTTTTGCGGTAAATGTGTTTCCTGAAGGCAGCAAATGGATGGGTTGTGATTTCTAATCCATGTTTGTAACCTGTGTCTTTTTATTTGTGAGTTAATTCCATTGTCATTTAGTGTTATAATGGAGAAATTACTTTTGATTCCTGACACTTTTTGTGTTTAGTGCCTTTCATAAGTATATTACTTAGCTTGTAGGATGTAACACTATTATACTTCCCTTCTGTCCTCGTGGATATGCTTTTCTTTTCTTCAAGCTTGAATATCTTTTCTAGAATTTTTTGAAGGCCTGGTTTGGTGGTCATGTAAGCCTTCAAGTTGTCTTTATGGTGGAAAATTTTCCTTTCATGCTCAATCATTACTGATAGTTTTGCTGGGTATATCAGACTGGGTTGACATTTGTGCTCATTCAATACTTGAAGAATGTCTCTTCAAGCTCTTCTGGCTTTACTGTTTCCATTGAAAAATCATTTGTTATTTTAATAGGTTTACCTTTAAAAGTGACTTTTTTTTTTTCTCTTGAAGCTCTCATCATATTCTCTTTGTCTTGTTTGTGTAGTGACTTATATTTGCCTTGCCTTGGTGTGTTTCTATTTTGGTCATATCTGTTTGGGGTGTGGTATGCCTCTTGTATTTGGATGGACCTTTCTTTCTTTTTTTAAATTTTTTTGTTACTTATTATTTATTCAATTGTGCGTGTATGTGTGCATGCACGTGTGTGTGTGTGTGTGTGTGTGTGTGTGTGTGTGTGTAGAACCACGGACGAATTTGGGAACCACCATGGACCGCCTTCTACCTCCTCCTTGTTTACTCTGCCCCGGAATTCACAGGCTCTGCTCTACCAGGACCAGAAATGCAGGCCGTCCCCGCTTCTCCCTAGTATCTATATGTGGGGTCTAGGATCCAAACTCAGGACCTTCTGCCTGCAAGGCAGAGACTTAATCCCTGAGCCACCTCTCCAGCCCCTGACCTCTCTTTCTTTAGATGTGGAAAGTTTTCATTTATGATACTTGGAAAAATTTCCTTGTGTGTGGTATTTTGGGATTCTTGCTCTGGTATTCCATGAATGTGCATGTTAGGCTTTTTCAAGGTGTCCCATAACTCTTGAATATTCCTCTCAATTATCTGTTCAGCTTTAACAACCTCTTTGACTGAACTGGTTAGTTCTTCTACTTTGTCTTCAAGATCTGAAATTCTATTTTCTCCTTTGTTAGTTCTGCTGATAAGACTCTTTGTTGGGTTGAAAATAGCTTGTCCTTAAACTTTGCTTGAGACTGTTTTAACTGCTCTATGCCTATTTTTGTTTCTTCAACTGCTTTTCTCATCTCATCCAAGTGCTATCAAGCTGGTTGCTGAAGTTATTTAACTCCTCCCAGATTCTCTTTTTCATTGTTTTGATCATAGTAAAGATCAGGCTTTGAAAATCATGATCTTGGTTATGGCTTTTTTGACTATTTTCTGTGAGTTTGTTCCATCATGATGGAGTTGATTGTTTTTGTAGGAGATTTGTTGTCTTGGCTTTTGTTTCTCATGGATTTGTGTTGTGACCTTTTTTTTTTAATCATTTTTTTTTATCTCTTATGTCCTGTTTGTTTTTGTGTGGTTTTGGTTGAACTGAATTAGACTGTATTAGTACACTTCAGCAGTTATTACTAGTGTTTGTCTTGGAGTTGGAATGCCTGTCTGGTGTTAGTGTTATTTCCTAGATGAGGTTATTGGACTATTAGTATATCAATTAAAGTGTGTTTAGTAGACAGAGATTGAAGATTAGCAAACTTTCTAGGTTTACTTCCTTGGTGATGTGTGGGAGTGAATGGTATAGTGCTTGAAGTTGTATGGGTTTTTAGATGGTTATATGGAAATGTTAAATTACAGTGACTGATAATTGAGAGGAACAAGATGGTAAAAAGGGCTTACTTATCTTAGAGCTGGATGTGAAGATTCTATTCTATATGACAGGATGATTTTAGAAGACTTCAGATGAATGGTGTTGCTCTCCTAGGCCTTTGCTTTGGTTTTCTCTGGACACTTTTGAATTCTGAGGAGAGAGAGTCCACCAGGGTTCAGGGTCCAGAGCAGAAAGGCAGAATGGCTAGTGGTGCCCACAGATGACCTGGAGCCTGGGGCATGGTATAGGGGACTTACCTGAGGAGTAGGCAGTCATCCAGGGTCCTGGTCCAGGGCAGAAAAGGTTACTTTATTTAAAAGACTTTTTTTTTTTATATACTAGCATAGGAGACTCCTTTGGGATTACGTCCCACAATCTTATGAGTTTTTCTATAAGTCCAACTGTCCCTCCTATCTTCCATGTCCCTGCTGTCTCCCGTCCCCTTATTCCCCTGCTATGTATTTTTCCCAATTATTCCCTCCCTCACTCTACTCGTCATGGTATCCTAAATCTCTCTTGTAATAGGTTTCACTTCAACTATTCCTTCCCACGTTCCTACTCATTGGTCCCTTTTAAATTTTTTGGCATTTACAGTAATTCCTATCCAAATACATGGTAAGGATATCAGTGCTAACACCTGCACGTAAGAGAGAACATGTGGTGCTTCACTTTCTGTGTCTTAGGTACATCGCTCTATATTAAATTTTCCAGTTTAATCCATTTACCAGAAAATTCCATAATCTCATCCTTTCTGATGGCTGAGTAATATTCCATTATGTATATGCATCACATCTTCATTACCCCTTCCTCTGTTGATGGGCATGTTGGCTGATTCCATTTTTTTTTTCTGCTATTGTGAATAGAGCTTCGATGAACATGGATGAACAAGTGTCTTTGGCATAACATATAGAGAAATTTTGGAATATTCTTTCTTAGTAATGGTATAGCTGGGTCATAGAGCAGTTTCACTTTTAACTTTCTAAAGAACTTTCACATTGTTCTCCAAGGAAGCTGTACCAGTTTACCCTCCCACCGGCAGTGAATAAGTGTCCTTTTTTTTCCACAACCTCACCAACATTCTCTGTTGTTTGTATTCTTGATTTTAAGAAGAAATGGCATGGTAGTTTTAATTTACATTTATCTGATAATTATGGAAGTTGAGCATCTTGTAAGATATTTGTTTGATTTGTTTCAGTTTCTTTTTGAGTGAAATTCCTGTTTAGTTCCAGGGTCTATTTTTTAATTGGAATGTTTGCTGTCTTGGTGTTTCTGTGTTTTAAGTACATTGCTCTATATTAAAGTTTCCAGTTTAATCCAGTTTTTTGAGCTTTTTGCATACTCTGGAGATTAATTCTTTGTCAGATTCACAGCTAGCAAAGATTTTCTCCCATTTTGTGGGTTGTCTTTTGCACAATTAACAGTTTCTTTTGCAGAACAGAGGCTTTTTAATTTGATGCAGTTCCATTGGTTGATTATTTGTCTTTGTTCCTGGGCATTTATTGTTCTGTTTAGAAACTCTTTACCCAGTCTATCAATTCAAATGTACTTCCTACGTTTTCTTCTAATAATTTCAGGGGTTGTTGTTTAATATTGAGTTTTCTGATCCCTTTGGAGTTGGCTTTTTTAAGGATAGAAGCAACAGTCAGGTTTTATTTGTCTATATGTAGATGTCCAATTTTCCCAACACTACTTGTTGAAGATGTCTTTTCCACCATATGCATGTTTAACACCTTTGTCAAAGATCAAGTGGCTGTATGTATGGGAGTTTATATCTTGTTTCTCTGTTCTGATCTATTGGTCGATGTATCTGTTTTTATGCTAGTACCAAGGTGTTTTTGTTACCATAGCTCTGTAGTATAGTTTGAAATCTGGTATTGTGATACCTCTAGCAATTATCTTATTTCCCAAAATTATTTTTGGCTAATTGTGGTCTTTTGTTCTTCATATGAACATGTGCTGAGCTGCAGTAAATGAACTTATGAAAACTAATTTTATTGATTGATGATTTCTTGATTCTTTTTATCTTTTCTTTTTTATCGAGATTTCCATTTCTCATTTACAAGCAAAATGGGCTAAGTTTATTACCCTGGCCTACTTCCCATTCACCCTACTAGATTCTGTTTATCTTCTATAGTTAATGATCTTAGTTATATTTTATATGTTATTGTTGATTGTCTTTCGTTGAGATTGGAAAGAACTGTGGGGTAGTTTTTATTTCATTCTTGTGATCCTTTTCATTGTTCCAACAGATGTTTATTTTCTCCCTATTTCTCATCTTATACCTTTTAGGGATTTATGTATCTTCCCCTCAAAGTAACCTTTGTGAATGTTCACTATGATTCTTATTGCATTTTCTTATTTGTTGTAATTTTTTCTATTTTATGAATTTTGAATAGGTAATATCTGCCCTCAGCTATACATTTTTACCCTATACAAATACACAGAGACTGAATCAATTTGCTGCATATGTAGAAGCATTCAGCTTTATTCATACATTTTTAATGGTGGGAGATCTATATTTTAATTTTATTTTATTTAAAATGAGATTACACATTATGTTGTATAATGGAACTGCATTTGCATCTAACATGAATCTCAAGAGTCTCAGGTGTGTACGTGAATAGGACATGTGCATCGTTCTGTTCATCGTCTTCTTTCATACTGTTGGCTATTGAATTATGACTTTAAATGAAGCAACAAATATTCCTACACATTTGTCATTTTATATATTCAGTAGTTTAAAAGTAGAAAAAAATTCATGGAAGCAAAATTTAGGTTAAAAGTAAGAAAAAAAGATTTTACTTTCATAGACATAGTAAATGGTCCTATAAAGATTTCTTCAAGTTTTATTGCCACAGCTGTGCATGAAAATGAATTTTGAGACATGTATGTTGCCACATTATTTTTATTTTTTCCTAATACAGCAAATTTTTAAAAATCAGATTTCATTATATTATAATCAAAGGTTTCGTTACTGTGACTTTAAAATATTCATTTTAATTAAGAGCCACTTTGAGTTCCTTTTGTGTGAATAGAGTAAATTTGTATTTTACATTGAGATGTTATTCTTTTCCTATGTTTATTGACAAGAACTCTACATATTTGTGATTCGAGCTGCAAATTTCCATTCATACTTTAGCATTTTCTTTGGATTTCATTTATAGTGGCTTTTTCTAAGCAAGCTTTATTTTATTTATTTAGTTATTACATTTTTATAGCTTCTACACTTTAGAAACTCTTAAAAGACCTCCTTGTACTAGAGACTTATTTCTTTAAAAAAAAGAGCTGTCACATTTTGTTCTGTATCTCTTATGTTCTTTATTCTTCTGTTGAAATATTTTATTAATATATAACTTATTTTGATGTGAAATGTGAGGTAAGGTTTTATTGTATTTTCTTTGAGATGGTTATCCATTATCTACAATAATATTTATTAAATAATTCATATTTTTCATCTGATTTGAAATGCTACATTTGTCACATATTAAATCTCCATTTGCATTTGTTTTTTTTGGATTTAATTTAGAGTGCATTAATATGTCTGCATATTTACACATTAAAACTAAAATTTGATTTTCTTTTTCTTTGAAGCATAGTTTGATATTTATTATGACTAATCTTTTCTCATCATCCTAATTTTTCAGAAATTTGTTAATGACTCTTCACTAGTCTTTCTAAACTATAGAATATGCTTTCTTTATTCCATAAAAAGCATTGCTTTTAAAATCATAATAAATTTATGAATAAATTTGGCCAATAATGGGACATGGCTTTGCATTTGTTCAAGTCAACTTTATCATCTATTTCTCTGCTCCTCTTCATGTAAGTGGGTAAAGTATAAATTAAGTGTCTGTATCTTTTATGTCTTTGATGTTTGCTCTGAGTATCTGACACCTCAAAAACCTCCCTCACTCTGGTTTCCTACTTTTATTACATCTACCTTTGAATATACCCTTATAACAAGACTCTAGTTTAACAGCTTTTTATCTCTGGCCAGGGGATGAAATACAATACCCATCAGGATGGAGTGAAGGGCATTGCAGGAGCAACAAAACTGCAAAAGAAAATCAATGAACCATAATCCAGAACTTCAGAGACTCTATATCAACCACCTAGAACTAGGCAAGACTAATCGCTCCCCATCCTGAAGCTCAGGGAAATTTGCGGAAGAGGGGGCGGTAAGATTGTAAGAGCACAAGGATGGGAGGAGCAATGATATGCAAGATACTCCACACAAGTTAGGGCCAAAGCAATCATAATTGAACTTTGTATGCCCGGCGCAATGTCCAACACACTATTGACCTCACAAAGTCTAGCATTTGCTAAAGGCACCAAGATCCTTGGAGGCAAGGAATTGACAGCCATAGTAGTGTTCCTATGCTTAAGGGGAACACAGGAAAGGGTTCAGGGAAATGCCACTGGGTCCTTGTATGTCATCGGAGAGGAGGGCCCAGAGGAGAGTCTGGCATGCACATTAAAGGATTCTCCGGGTTTTGGGCGGGGAAGCACTGGGGGATAGGGAGGAAGGGAGAGGAGAGGAGGGAGGGTGGGAACTGGTGTACCTATTAAATTTGTATGAGCAGAAATAATAATAAAAAATGTTAAAAGAAATAAAAATAAAAAAAATTCCTATGTTGGAGTTCTAACTTTCTGGAATGCAACTTTATTTGGAAATAGTGTGTATATAGAGGCAACCAAGTGAAAAATCAGTAAGACTGATAATTTTCATAAAATGGAAAATTTTGAATAATAGGGAGAGATATTCAGGGAAGGAACATGATGTGAAGACACCCAGAGAATATAATGTGAAGAGGCAGGGCTAGAGCAGTGCATCCGTAAGCCAAGCCAGCTTTGCAGTTACCAACAAAGAGGGGAACACAGAGAATGTTTTGGCAGTTTGGTATTTTTTTCTGTCAGCCCTAGCTAATGAAGGTGGAGCAATTCATCCCATTCTTAGGAACATGCTGCAGCACTTGCAGTATCACATAAAGTGCTGCTAGCTTTGAGTCTAACCTAGGACAGAAATTAGTATTATAGCAACACATAGATTATGTATATAAAATAGTATAGGAATGATTGGATGTGGAAATTTTTGCTTGTTTTTTTGATTAATGATTTTTGATCTTTGACAATTTCATTCATGTATATAGTTCATTTCAGTTGCCCTGTCTAGTGCTGTTTTTGATATCCCAGCTTCCCCTACCTGCTTGCCTCTCCTACAAGTCTTCCTCCTTCGTATCCTTATGCTTTGTTTTGTGTTCCATTGGGTTTTTACCAGGGTCTTTTGTGTGACCCTAACATTGGTACTGTCTCTTAGAGCCTAGTAGACATAAATAGATCCTTTACACCTTGCGTGTGTGGGAATTTATGCGAGTGCCTCATGCTTCTTCCAAGCTCCATTGTAACATGAATAGATCTGTTCAGCATTCCCAGATGAAGGGGTATCAGCTACTTTTCCTGTTACTTAGATGCCCCCCGGAAGTAACTTAATGGAAAAAGGCATTGTTTGACTGACTCATGATTTGAGAGTGCAGTCCATCTTGGCAAGGAAAGCATGGTGCCCGGAACTTGAGGCTCTTATTCACACTGGACCAACATTCACAGATCAGTGAACACTGTTCATTGGTTCCCTTTATCCTTTGTGTTCTCTTCAGGATCCTATCCCATGGAATGGTGCTGCGCATATTCAGTGTGTATTTTCTCACCTCAGTTAGCCTAACATAGATCATTTTTCACAGGTATGCCCAGAGATTTATTTCTACAATGATTGTAAAGTCTATCATATGGAAAACCAAGACGAACCATCACAGCAGAGTGTAATCAACGTATGTTCAGACACCTCTTCAGCTATGAGTTACCTTGTCAAGGTAAGCTACTATGCTACCAGAATGACAGCAGAAAGAAGAGGATATTCAGGATGTCTAGAAGGGGATTCTGAAGAAGAGAATGCTATACTTTGAGATCAACTACTTCCACAGAGCAAGACTTATTCATTCTTTGTTCAGGTCAATACCTGCCCTAGTCTATGATGAGAGGTTGTGTGTCACTAATGTAGGTACCATGTAGTTACAGCTTTATCTTGTTATTGTGAAAGCACTTTCTCTTGAAAGTTTGCCATTTGTAGGAAAAAGTAACTGATTACTAGCCAGTTTCTTATAATTTGTGAATACTATTCTCTTGGCCATATTCATGCAAACATGAATTCAATCATGTTGGGAGGAAGCAATTGAAAAAATATGATTTTTTTTGTGTGTATGTATAGGAGTATGTGTTAGAGACTGGCACTAACCAAATATTCATTTTCTTTGGAAAAGACTTAAAAATCTAGAAACTATAGTAAAACTCAACATGAAGATAAATAAAAATTTTGAACTGAAAGTATTGAAAGCAAATTGTTTCTGAGGAAAGGCTATAAGACAGAGATTATGCTTTGTTTTCAGAAGAGAACCAGTCTTCTTGAATATCACAGTCTTATCTATGATTGAAACACAAAAGCAAATGTGATGATGTACTGAGGGACTGGAGAATGCTGAAGATTTGTTTCTAAGTCACTCATTGTAGTGCTTGTTTATAATATAATTCACTGACCTTCAATTCAACATTATTAGAAGCATATTCTAATTTCATCTGATGTCTCCATCATTATGTTTTTATTTGTAATGATTTCTAAAATACATTAAAATATTGCATATGTATCTATATTTCATAATCTGTCTCTTTCCTTCTTTGTTCTTCCATTAAACTCTTCCTGAATCCTTCCTCTTTCTTATTTTCTTTTCTCTTAAATCCAATGTTGTCATTCTGAAGTAACTTTTAAATTATTTTCAAAACAGCTAAGGCAAGTTTTAATATCTTGAATATTGTAGACAGAGAAGCAAAGAGGCATGTGTACTCTATGATAAAATTACAGAAATAGCCTTATACTTTCATTCAAACCATACTTAGCATTGAACAGTACCATATTTCAAGTAACTGAGGATGATGTTCTCTGGAAACTGGTGGTTAATAACTTGAAACTTGTTCTTCACAATAATAAAAGTGACAATGATAATTATGCACAGGAAAAATTAGGATGAAATATTTTCAAAACGTGAGTTGGAAAAGCAGCTTTCAAAATTTGAATATCACTGCCAATAAGCATTATTTTAAGGTAGTGTATGTAATATACTATTGAATTGTTACAAGGATTCACTATGAATAAAATGTATAACACCAAGTTGTCCATTTCATTTTTGCTGTTCTTATTGAACAAACAATATTAGTCTTTATTTTGGGATTTATGATATTGACTATTCAATGTTCAAATATAACACTATACAGGTAAAAATATGAGTTTCAAAAAGTTTTACACTAGTTAACTAAGATAACTAGTCACAGGACTAGCAGGGTTGCAGATGAATTTCTATTGTGTATGAATCTCCAACTCTGTGCTACATTGTTGTAGCAGCCCACACTAAAATACTGGCAAAATCCAGTTCTCTATAAATGTCTTAGACATTTATAAAGATCCTATACCAATGCTTCTCTGTAACAAAACCCATGTTGGAAATGAATTTACACATAAGACTAAGAAACAGAAGTTCATGACAGTGTAAGTTTGGGTTGAAGGTCTGGAAGGGGCTCTGAGAATAAAAAGGCGTAGCTGTAAAGATGGCAGCACTTGCTGTGCACTACGGGAGGGTTACAGTGTCATGGGCGCTTATGCTCCCCTCAAATCTATATGATAAAATCCTTACCCCCTAATGCACACAAATGGGGCCAAAGTCATTCTTCATAAGTAGAATGGTGACCTGTTACATTTTGAACTTGAAATGTTCCCTAAATACTTGTGTTTTGAGTGTATGGTCTCTGGTGGTGCTATCTTAGAGGGTTTTGGAAACTTTTGGAGTTGGAATATAGCTGAAATCAAGTTAGGTCCTTAGGGGTATATTATCTTTGACTATTTCTGGTATCTTTCACTTTCTGTCTTGTTATCATGAAAACACTTCTGCAATGTCATATCTCTTTGCAATGATGGACCAAAAGCTCAGAAATCATGAGCCAAAATAACTCCTTCTGTCTTTTAAATTGTTCTGTAAGCTATTTTTGTTATGGCAAAGCGAAAGTAACTAATGATGATCCTGATAAATCATATCCCGGTAAATCTTGCTCCTTTTTTACCATCTGAGAAGTCAGTAGTTTGTAATCAAAGGTCAGCCCTGCTGATTCCCTGACCCCAGACTTCAAACCTTCTGAACACTGAGAATAAATCTCTGTTCTTTATAAATCATCCACTTCATGGTACATTGCTACAGACACCCAATCTAACACAAAGGCAGAACAAATGTAAGGACAGATGGTCCCTGCTATAATTTTTTCTATCAAGTATTCTTTCTCTACGTTTCTCTTCTGGTGCAATTCTCTAGAGATCTTCTGTTCCTCTACTTCTATCCTTTTAAGCTTTGTCACTTCTGAAATGTCTGTCCTGATCATTCTTCCTTCCCAGAGTTCCCTTGTACACTCATTTGCCCACCCAGTAAACTATATGAAATCACTTATTTGAGTTTCTAGGTCTGTCTTGGACTGTATGTAAGCCCTGGAGGAAGTATGTAAGTTGTTGCAGGTATTTCTCTGCACAGCTAAGCAAATTATGTGTAGCAATACGTACATGACTACTAGTGGGATTCAAAAGCAGCTATAGTATGAGTGAAAGAGAATGAATGAATAAGCAAATAAATGATAAACACATTTTCTTGTAGGTTTATGTGACAGTGGGATCAGAGACACATTAAATATGATCTCATTTTTGTGGTGTGTGTGTGCGTGTGTGTGTGTGTAGTGTATGTGTTTGTATGTATTAGAGGGTATTGTGTGTGTCTGCGGAGTCTCAAGAGTGAATTTCAGAAATCATTTTGTATTGTTCTACCTCCTTATTGCTTTACTCTGAAGATCCTAGGCTCTGCCTTCTTGAACCAGAAGTGCAGGCTGCTGCCATTTCCATCTGACATTTTTACCCAGAATTTGGGATCTGAATTCACGTCTTTCTGCTTGGAAGACAGAGCTTAACCTTTGAGACATCTCTTCAGCCCATTTGCAATGTTTTTAATCCTGGAGAAAATTTTGTCATCTTTCACAGAATAGTAGACCTTCTTTACAATTAGGACCTACCTTAACATTGCGTGTCATTCTATTACTTGTTTTTCAGAGATAGATTTCTAAAAATCATGTGAATCTTGTGTAGACAACATGAAAGTTTGAAACAATGGGCTGGGGCAGAAGGACTAAAGCAATTTTTCACTGATGTGTGGGAACACACCTTTCATGTTGCACACCCCTCAATATACTTAGGGACATTTCCGGTGCCCTTAATTCTAAAGTTCTTGAAATTACAAAATCAACATCCTGTTAGATCCTTTGACATAAGCGAATGAGAAAAAAACAGCTATGGATATGGATATTTGTGGAAATGGATATTCTGAGTGTTGGGGCATGAAATGTACTGCTAATTAGCTTTTGGTCAATCATTCCAAAGAAAGCACAAGGTGTAGGTTAAAGACTGTTGTTAAGAAAACTGTCCGCTTATCCATTTGGTGGCTAGTATGGGAGCAAACTGGCATTCTCCAGGCGGTTGTTTTTCCCATGGTCAGATGTTTCTTTTTATGTTATAGAAAAGGAGTCATAAGCTCTTGAATGTTCTAGGGGTTTATTCCTTCCTGCAGCAAACTCAGATTTCTCTGCTGCCCTGTAGATACATCTAAATGTATATTTCATTCCTCACGCCTAATTTATGCAAAGAAGTCTCGCCCTGGGGACTGCTCTACTTTTTAATGAATTCACTTTGATGACAAGTAAATGTGGCATCTACTTCATAAAGAACACATGGCACTTCATCCAGAAACAGTTCCAACTTGTTAACTCTTTCAAGTGTATAGTGTATTTGTGTCTAATCTTTTACATGAAATGTGTATATTTTTATTTCTTTTTTTTATGGGTCATTGCTCCTTACATACCACGGAGCTCATTGTTGGGTTGGGAGTATGGAAAATGTCATACTGAGCTGTGCCCCCAAATGACACATTTAACCCAGCAGATGTTGGAGTAAACGTGTCTGCACTCAGGTTTTGAATCTGTGAGGTGAATTGTTGACAGAAAGGAGAATTGGATTGGAGGATCTCTCTGTGGTTTCAGATAAATATGGTAAATACTGTTGGAATTATGACTTAAGTGTATCGATCCTCAGTGCAGTTTTTGAAACACAGATATCTTCATTCAAATACCTTGAGTTATTTTTAGGCCAATACCCAAATTCCTAGGCTAGGAACTTTATTTCCAGGGTTTTCTGTGGCTATTCATAAGGTCACTGTCATTCCTGCTACTTCAAAGTAATCTTTATTTTTATTTAAAAATTTTATTTATATTATTATTATGTGTTTCTGTATATATGATATGTGAGTGTAGATGTACTCCTGCCACAACATACATGTGAAGGTCAGAGGTCAACATTATGGAGTTGATTCTCTCTATCCACCTTCAAGTGAGTTCTAGGGGTTGAATGCCCATTTTAAGACTTGCACAGCCAGTGCTTTTACCTGCTAAGCCATCTTATTAGTCTGGAAATATCTTGCCATACATTGTATAATGCATTGCATACAATGTCCAGTAAGTGCATTATTAAGTATGCTGGCTACATATAAGTCCTTGAAGATTTAACCTAAACTTCCCATTCATAGCACTTACGTTAGATTGACTCTGATAAATTAAAAACAACCACTATTTTATAGAGACAGTATTTTTATAGTACTTGTACCAGTTACTCTTCGCTGCTGCTGTCAGACAAAACTCAAAGTCAAGCCACTTACAGGAGATAGGGTGGTAAGGCTCCAGAGGGAAGAAACAGTCCTTATGGTGGGAAAGGAATGGCTGCTTGGAGGAGCTGGAGGCGGCCTAAGTCACTGCAGGCATCATGGGGGCTGAGAGCTGCTGCAAGCTCAAGAGCACACTCACTTGCTCAAGCAGGGCGGGGCTCACCAACTCAGTCCACCCCCTGTGACTTTCTTCCTTCAGCAAGTTTCCAAGACCTTCCCAAACATCCAAAGATTCAAACACATGAAACCATGGGGGCCAACTCACATTTCAAACCATGACAGTACTTATTTATAGATTTTCTCTACAAATAGCTAGAACTTTTTGCCATGGAGACAAGTTTTTTAAATGTGCCATGGAGAGAAAAAAGGGGTGGCGTTATAGATAAATGTGAATGGAGGGCAAGGGAATCCTTTTAACTTCTGCTTCTCATTCATGTTCATTGTTTTCCCACATGGTCTGCGGAATTTCACCTTTGCATTTAGCACAACGGAAGAGTATTTCCACATTGCGTGGTAGGTGTGATTCATGCCTGAAGAAAGTATATGGACACATTTGGTGGTATCCTGGAAACTTCAAACCTGGTATAAAAAAGATAAATACAGGAATTCCAAAATAATTGATGTACAAATATAGACCCAGTGCTGGGATAAAGCAATGGCAGATGCAGATATTTTAGGAACTAGAAGCCACAACACAGACATTAACACGGTCCTAGGATCATATAGGATAGCATGTGATTTCCTTAGCAATTAACAGAAAATTTAGTGCTAAGATGAAAGGAAACAAGTCCAGGGCTCTCACATAAAAGATTTTTTTAAATTCCTTAATTTTTCATCAGTAGGGATGGGATATTGAGAGAAGAAGCATGTGGAACTAACTTTGACTAATTTTACCAGTTGTCATCTTCTGACTTCCTTCTGATTCTAGTTTTTGTCTTCTGTATAGGAACAAATTCTTAAGTGGCTCCAACATATGTGGGGAAAAATTTGTATTTGGACTTCATATGCATTCACCAGTATCTTTACTTTTTTTTTTTAACTGTAAGGATGGACTTTATTTATTTTTAAAAAGCCTTTTGAGGACTACAAATCACAATGTAAAAGCAGATCATTACACAGAAATCTAATAAATATATTTTTTCTGTGCATAAAACTTTATCAAAAAGTCATTCATCTAACAAATTCACCCAGTTCAACAATGTTTTCAGTTATAATGCTCTTAAGGTCACTTACACATTATTTCCTCAATATGAACTTTCAATGTCAAATATCTTTTCTTTTGTGTTTCTCATTTCAAGAACACCAAATTAGAGCAGGGAAAAAGGTGACTCACAATGTCAGGTTCAGCTAAGATCATCTTATTCTGAGTTACAGCAAGATGTAAGCAAATGGGTTAGTGATGGTTAGCACATTCTCTTTCTCATTCTGCCTCCAGCAGAGAAGTATTTATTCTCTTCTGACTACTTATATTCTAGAAGTTGCATGTACTTCTACTCTGGAAGGTCTGATGATGTATTACATTTTCATGTGAAAATAGCATTTTATCAGGTATTTGAAGTCAGAAATTATATCTCATTCTTCTGTCTCAAAGTCTCACAATACAACAAAATGTGCCTGCTTAGTTGATGTTTTCTATAGGTTTTTTTCCACCTCTAATGAACTAAAATCAAAACAATAAATGAATTTTATTTTAATATTGAGGGAAAAATCAGATTGAATTCCAAAGAAACTCTGAAAGTTCATGACTAGCTTAATATTCATAGAACTTCTTACTATTTATTCCATTATTTAGACCTGGCATAACTAAAGTGAAGTTTCCATGTGAAGCATTGAAATAGTATGCAGAGCATGAATAGATTTGAGTTCTAATTATCAATTCATCCTCGCACTAGTATGCAACTTTACAAACATTATTGAACATATTTAGATGCAATATGCTCTTTCATTTAAGGAACAGAATATCTATTATTACATGGTGGATATAGTCACAAATTGTGACAATCGATGTGATTCATTGAAAAATTTAAAGCAATATTATTTCTCAAGATAATAGCTTTTGGAAAGTTCCTTGGTCCCTTTCTCTCCTATTCAGTCAGAAACAGGACAACAAATTCTAGAGGTATTGAATGAGAGAATAAAATAATCATTCTTATAACAACCAGTGTTGCAATCATTGCTAAGATTGGTTCTCATTTTATAATGAAACTTGATTCTGTGAAATAGTTGTTAGATAATGTCAAATGAAGGTTATTTAATTAAAAAGGTTGTTTTAGTCCAATCAAGCAAAGACAAGTTCAGGCTTCTATTACTATTGCAAAACAGCTATTAGTGTTTTTTGTATTTACGCAGTTTTCTTTGAATGGGAGAGTTTCTGCTGTTCTTTATTCAGTAATGTTACATTAGAATAATTGACAGGGATTCTTTGTGCTGATGAAAAATTACCCATTTCAGTGTGCAATATTTGTGATGATAGTTATGCAGTGCAATATGTGCATATAATTCTAACTAGCTATTTTTAAATGAAATAACATGTTAAAAATGCAATAATATGCAATATTGTGTCTTTATACTGGATTTGGTAAAGCACACAATTTTTTATTTCCAGAAGAGTTATCATTAACACAAGTAAGTGAAAACAGCAAATTAAGTTTCAGTGAAGTATAAAATTTTCTGAAGTTCTGTTTCAGTTCTAATTCTTCAATCTTGTTTCTTGTTGCAATAAAAATACTTAGATAAATAAAATAAGGCATCATTTAAACAGAAATATTCAGTAAGATGAAGCATGCATATGGTGATACGTCAAGAGGAGGTTATTGTTCCATTCTGGGAGAGACAAAACGATGTTGACAGTGGGTTGGTTTTATAATGCCTTTTGCTATCAGGTGCCACTCTTTCAAAAACTATCTATGTGTTTATAAAAATAATATAATTTGGGGGGCCTGGAGAGGTGGCTTAGGGGTTAAGCCTCTGCCTTGCAGGCGGATCCTGCAAGTTCGGATCCTAGACCCCACGTATAGACGCCAGGCAGAAGTGGGGGCGGTCTGCGTTTCTGGTCCTGGTAGGGCAGAGTAAACAAGGAAGAGGTAGAGGTGGTCCATGATGGTTTCCCAATTTGTCCATTGTTCTACGCACTCACACACATGCACACGCGCACAATTGAATAAATAATAAAAATGCTCTATACAAATTTATATCCCTTTTCTCATAGTTCTTGCTATGAATATACTCAAATTTGAAAGTGTAATATCATTTAGTAATTAAAGTAGCAGAGGAATCCACAGCTTTATCCTCTATACAAACAGATATCTAAAAAGTAATGAAGATTTATATTTGGAACCATGTTCTTGTCTGAGGTTTGTGCTATTGGCTCTAATCTGTCAGGTTATAGATTAATCTGGAAAAACTTCCATGTGGAGATGAAAACCAAGATGATGACATCTTTATTCCACTTTTCCACCAGAAACAAAGAAAAAGTTGAACAACGTGGGTCAACTTAACATGTCTTGCATAAAATGCACTTGGTATGTACTTAATCCAAGCTAAACATGCTTTCTTGGTTTGCTTGTGAAAATTCTCATAAGTGTATGCCAATGGTGCTCTCCCTTTCCATACTTTGCAGAGCATCCGATTTACACTTTGCAAGTTGACTTAGAAGGCAAAGACTTATGAGAATGACACTATTCATCTTGGATAATTGTTAAGATTCACACACAGAACCTGGGAGTTGAGAGGAAAATAAAGGATGCTAGACCCATGAGATGCAGTTAGGATTCAATGAGATGTTGTAGACCTGTGCTTGGTGTGGTTTATATTTGGTTGTCCACCAGAGGTTCCTGTGCTGGAGACTTGGTGTGACAATGTTAAAAGGCTAATTCCAGAGATGGGGAGTCATGGGAGGTGATTACATCACAGACTAAGGTATTTTTCAAGGAAAGCTGATCGTTCCCAAGAGCGTGAGTTGTTAGAAGAGTGAACCTCTTGCTTCCTTTCACATCACGTGATTTCTCTTTCACAGCCTCCCCTCATAATCCGGCTATGCACAAATGGTTTACACTAGAAGCTGAACCAATGAAACTGATCAGTCCTAGACCATTAGTCTCCACATCTGTGACACAAGGTACCCTTTCTTTATAAATTCCATAGTTTCACTTTTTTGCAACAACAAAGTCAATGCAATACATAAAATACCTTAGAAGCATTGGGAGATCATCATCGAAGAAAGGAAGACATGCTCAGTGACCACAGAGATAATTTTGGTGATATTTAATGTGTGACTGTAATTCATCCATACAGTTATTGATTATAAACATTGAAAGAGAAAGTGGAGTAATGAAAGAACACTAGAACTTCACGAAGCTTATATCATTCATTCAAGGATCCGGATGAATTTGACTCGAAAAAGACAGTTTTACCACTCAAACTAAGTACCAAGGGTGGATGTTAAAATATACAAATAGTCAATCTTCACTTTCAGACCTTAGGAATTATTGTTAAGTAAGTTTTCCTTTAGAAAAGTAGTTCTATGGTAGCAGAACAACTGACTTTTAAACTATCCCTACCACGAAGAAAAACATTTGGTCCATAGAACAGAGTAAAATATTTGTTGAATGAATGAGTCAATGTGATTTCTTGGACTGCTGAGCAAATAATTTAAGACAAGAGCTTGTGAATGTGCATGCGCGTGCAGAGTATGCATGTTTGTGTATGCATGTGCATATGTATATGGAAGTGAAAGTACATGTGTGTGTTTGTGAGTGTATGTGTGTGGAAATGCATGCTGTTTGAATACTATCAAGTTGAAAGGACACAACACAGAATGAAAAGGGAAAATTTTGCATGAAAAAATATTTGAAATCTTGAAAAAAGTGAGAGGAATTTAAACACAAAAGTATAAGAGGTAAAAAGCCAATTAGATTCTAAACAGGGCACAGGATAAAAGCATCATTTAAAATAAATTATGTTGGCAGCAGAAAAGTGAAAAACAAATTTCCCCACCAAGTTGTCCCCAAGGATTGTGGTTTAATTTAATTTCACATTTTATTTTTGAACCAAATTTAGCTGAGCCACTTCTTTGGTGAATATAATTAATTCTAGGGAACTTTTCTTATAATTATAAAAATACAAATACAAATATGAAGATCTAAAACAGCAAAAATTTTACCAGATTGCATCGAGAATTCTTCACTGATACTCTTCCTTCCTTTCCCTCTGCATTTTACATAATCAAAATCAGACTGTAAAGATAATTTTGCTCCCTCAGTTCTTACTTCAAATATAATACGGTATTTCAACAAAATTAAAAACTTTCAGAAGCATAATCTTAATTTTATAAAGTTCATTTACATAAATCTTACACAGCATTCTAAATTTTCTATCTGTTCTTGGGTATTTTAAGTGGTTCGGTGATTCAGAAGAGTCCTATATATACATTTTGGTGAATATTTGCTAGTATTTTATTAACTATTCCGAGTACTTCTTACTCATAAAACATCAATATTTCATACCTATTTCCAAATTGTTTCCAAGGAATGTCATCCCTAGTTGTCGTCCCTCTATGAGTTGTGAGCATATTAATCTTCTATTAAAGCACCAGGTATTTCAATTTGAAATAAAATATAAGGCATTCAGGCCACAAATCCAGGGGCAAAATCAGGCCACATTAGTCTTCATTGGTTACTTATTAACTTATAACCCAAATCAAGAACTGTTAGAAGTGGTTTCTGAACCTACTTTTGCAGGACGCTGAAGCAGTTCCAAATGTTTAGCTTAGACAGTCAGGGCTCATAATGTGGGAGATTGTCTAGCTATATAGTAGTGTTAAAACATGTGAACTTGTTAAAAATAAAAAAAATATTCTCTGTTGTCGAGGGCATAAATTAGTATTGTTTCCAGTAACTTGTTATTTAATTTAATCTTAAATAATCTTTCTTTATGAATATTCAATCTAAAGTTATTTTGTGTACTCATGGAGGCTTCGGATTTAGGTGAAGAGTTAATAACATCACCCTGGAAAGACTAGAGCTAGCCAAGAACATGTCCTACTCCCCCATATACACATGGCAGTTTTGATATTCAACAGCAGTGATTCCATATCTATCTGTCTGTCTATCTATCTATCTATCTATCTATCTATCTATCTATCTATCTATCTTTCTATGCACCTTTGTTATTTGTAACAGTATCTTTACAACTCATTTATTTGATATCTCTTAATCTTCTAAAAGTTAAAGCTAATCATGAAACCAAAGCCCATGTTACCTACCATGTCATTGTTTTTTTATAAATGATGAAAGAAAACTTTATCAAAGTAATGTTGTAGGTATAAGATTTAATGCACACATTACACATGCACATACATGCTCTCTCTCTCTCACACACACATGTATACACAGAATGAGAAATTCATCCAGTTATCATCTTCCTATATTGAAAACAAGCATGTACGTACTTTTGTAAGAATACATACCCGTGACAAATTACATTTTCCATCATTCCCCTGTGATCATCCTCATGATTATAAAAGCACTTAACATACTTCACTTTCCACCAAGATCACAAAATCAAAACATCACAAGAATTCTTCAATGCACAGAAATTTACTAAGTATTTTCTTTTAGAATAGTTGTTTTCTTTAGTGACATGCAGTAAACTTGACATGTTTGTTACTGACAGTTCTATTATGGGCCTGTAGTGGAAAGGGAGCTCAAGGTAGACGGTAAAGACCACCTACCTCATGGGACTTTGGTTGAGGCTCATAGAAAAGTGAAGTTTCATACTGGAAACTTAGGATCCTTTGTCCAATCTGTGTTTAGCAGGATTAGAAGTATAAGGTACTATTTTAGAGTATTTTCTATTAAGAAGAATAGATTTTATCGCCCTCAGTTTTTTAAAATAGATAGAACATTTTTTTCTAATGCAGTTATCTACATTCAAAGTCTTTGATTTTTCCAGCACTCAAAGAAAACAGGAAAATGTTTGGAGACCGTCTCATCTCGTTTCTCTCCACATAGTCTCTACAATCATTAGTGGATCAAACTTGGGCCTTGATGTGGGATACAGACTTACTTGTATGGCTACAGGGACCAGAAAAAAACTAAACATATCTCAGTTGCTATGTTATTACACGTATTTTCCTGGAGCTCTTCTCCAGAGAACTGACTAATGCAGTATGCTTCTGAGAGGTCTCAGAAGCTGTGTGGCCTTCCCTTTGCAGCATCTGAATAGGATCCCCTGTCGCCCAGAAGAGACACACACCTGCAGCTAACCACACTGGCTCTCTGAACTCAGCCTTGCACCTTCCAAGACTATATGCTATAAATCTCTGTTTCTTATGAGCTACTTGGTGTGCTTTTCAATAGAGACTGCAACCAACTGGAAAATTATATCCTTGTGTGTCTCCATAGATAGATATAGTTCCTTTTTTTAATATGACTTTAATCTATATAAATTTCTTTAACTTAAAAGGTGTATTCTCATTTATGAGAAAAGCTAATTTTTTAAGAAATCCAACAGTGTCATTAGTACTATCTTCTTAAAGCAGGTCCCATGAACCTACCTGAGCTGAGGGTCTTTTCTCACAGACCAACATACAGAATTCTTGATGCAGTTGATTTTGGAAAATAAAAGCAATATGACTGTTTGTGGTTATGACAGATGAGAGAATCTGCAGATGTTTAAAATTTTTGGACCATTTAAATTTGAAGTAACTTCTTCCTTCCTTCCTTCCTTCCTTCCTTCCTTCCTTCCTTCCTTCCTTCCTTCCTTCCTTCCTTCCTTCCTTCCTTCCTTCCTTCCTTCCTTCCTTCCTTCCTTCCTCTGTAAGTTCTGGAATTCAACTCTAGCAGCTCATGCATGAATAGCGTGTCTTTTACTACTATACAACAGATAAACTGTATTTTAAAATACTGAGCAGCAAGTGTAGGTGGTAAACCTTGAGAAATAAGCCATATATATATGTATATATATATATATATATATATATATATAATGAAAGAAACATGTAAATTAAAATATTATGTTTAAAATTTATTTATAACTATAATTATGAATATATAATTTACTTGCCAAATTATGAACTGCAAGATTCCATGATTCTCCAAAATGTAACACTTCACTGTATTTTGAACTTGATAGTACAGATGAATTATAAATAGACATATAACATCTTTCCTTATGCAAACAAGGAAATTTAATGTCATATTTTAAAAAGTCCATTCATGTTGTTTGCCAGTCTATATGAAAATCAAGAGTTAGAAAATATAGACAAAAACCTTTTTGCTCAAGAATTTTCAATCAGTACAAAAGTACAAATATATGTAATTTCTGTGGATTTTACATCACTAAAAATGTTCTTGACATCAGCAACGTAGAACCAGGCCTGCTGGACCTTGTGAAATGTATCATCATTATCAGTAAATATTCTTTTGCTAATTAATGTTGGCATACCAAGCTAAATCTTTACAGCCTCATCTTTGTGGAGCAAATGTCAAAAGAAACATGGGCAGACAACAACTTAAGAAATGTCATGTGTAAGATGGAGGGAAGTTGAAGCGAGATCTTTTATGCTTCTTGTGGTATGTTTCCCATTTTAGTCAATGTTGAAAAAGTCCAGAGAGAAGAGGAGAAGGCATCTCACACAGTGCTGTGATGGAGAAGGAAGTCATTTCTCAAGCACAGTGAAGTTTCAAGACTAACAGTGAAAGAAATAGGTGGGTTTGCAGGAAATAAGCAGTGTGCTTGTGTGGAAGGAATTTCAGGGAAAAGCTTACAAAAGCACACAAGTGGCTAAGCATATTCAAGATGCAAGATTTTTGTGAAACACCCAAGGTATAGGGCTGTCTTGACAAGAGGGCTCGCCGGAGCTTTTAGATGCTCGATTTGGAGACGGTACATAGTATAAAAAGTTTTCCAGAAGTATTTGGCAATGAAAAAGAAATGTTTATCAATGCTTGCAAAACTTTAAGAAAATCAGTGTTATGGTAAAAAAAAATGCTATTATGGAGAACATTTTAAAACTAAGAAGATAAGAAGATAGCCGATTCCAACCTCCTTCTATTTTAGGGCACCATAGTTAAACACACATTCTTTCCTTGCCAAAACTTGGAACAGATTCCTTAGCCTGGGAGATTTTCCTCTCAAATAGGAAGAAATATGTGTTAGCTATTTTTGAATAGTAGGAATGCAAAAAATGTATATTTTTGAGGACTGGAGACTTTTTGTCCTTGAACAGCTCAAAACTTCTTTGTTCTTCTGAATCAAATTTAGCACATAATTAGTGCATAATCAGAACCAGTCGCAGCATCAGACTCTTGTTAAAGTTCATTTAAAAATACATAAAAAGACAGATAATCTAAATTTTCTTTGTAAGGATGCTAACCTCATAAAGTTCTGTTGTGAAGAATGTTTAATGGACTCAAAGTCTGCTTTGCTGACTTTCAGAAAGCCATTGGTGATTACTCTTCCTCTTCAAATGTAGTTCAGCAGGTTATCTGAAGTAAATGGAAGTTTTGAATCAGAGATGTAATATAGAAACAAATAGAAACAGAACTAGATTCTGTCTGGTTGCTCTGCCAAAAAGCTAAGAAGCTGTGGGAAAATCGCTTAAGTTTGTCAGAGTCTTCTGCCCACATTTTTCTATAACTCTATCATCTTCAGTCCTACCCAAAGTAAGGTAAGTGTGGTATTCAACTTACCTATCATTGCTTGTGACATATAACACTTCTTCATGTATTGTCAGGTTATGTCTTGATATCTATATTGTAAAGTGAATGTATTGGAACCTGAAAAATGCATTTAATATGCCTAAGCTACTGCATATCTTAGCTTAGTGTAGCTTGCCTTAATGTGTTTAGGACATTTAGCAGTAAGCTATACTTGGGAGAAATCATTTAACAAAAAACCCATTTTATAATAAAGTACTGGACTAGAAAACTTGTATAGACATGCTTTTGTACTACTGTAAAGCTGAAACGTCTTAACTCAAATCCTTGCTTGCATTTGCATGAGAAGAACAGAGCTGCAAAAGCTAGGAGAGACACAGAGATAAACTGAGGCCAAGGAGAACAGGAAGGAGAAGCAGATCCACCATCTTTTTCTGGTAGACTGGACACAACCAGTTCCACCTTTATCTTCTTAAGCATATTCTTCACAAAAGAAAATCAATGCTTTGTCCAAATCTGCACCGCTCCCAGTCATGGTACACCTTCAAATGATCTGGGGAGCTTGGAGAAACTCTCGGCTCTCTCCCAATAGTCATGACTCAGCAAACCTTTACTTGGCATCAGAATTAAACTGGAAGTTTTGTAAAGCTACCATGTTGCTCAGGTCATTAAAATCAGAATACTCTGGTGCTGAAATTCAGGTAAACATTTTTTTTCCTCAAACGTTTTCTTATTGGGAAGTCCAGTGCAGGCAAGACCTAAATGATTTTCCCTTGGATATGTACAAGAATGATTTCTTAATCATGGTTGCAAAGACAAGAGTTCAGGTCCGTGATTTTACTTTAGATCCATTGCCTAGCATCCCATTTCGTGAATGAGAAGTACATTTTGCCTACATGGTAGTTGAATTATTATTGAAGTGTAAGTTGGTTGCTTTAGTTAACTGTAATAAAGAGTAGTGACCTTTGTTCCTTGGGACCCACAGTTCTCACTTCATGATTTTACCTACCAAATTTTTCTGTTCTTACCTAGCATTATTGATGGCTTGTTTATTTGTTAGTTTTGATAGTTTCCTCTTCTCCACTGTCCCTCGTGAATACTTCTTAAGTTCCCGGATGGCTCAATAACTACAGTGGGCAAAACTGGCTTCTCACTCTATACAGACTGCAAAAGAACGCAGAACCTGGGTTGAGATTTAAAAAAGCCCTGACTCATCAAAATATTGGCCGCCACCATACGCGTTCTTTTTACTTCCTGGTTCTTCTCCTTTAAAGCCTATTGGCCACCCTCTTCCCCAAGTCTGGAGGGATTCTTTCAGAGTCTGTGATCTCTTTTTCTATCTTTTATCCAATCACAGTTCCCTGCACCCGTACACATTAGCTAACCAGACATACTTTAGCTCAATGTCTGCCTTACATATACTCTGCTCATTTGCTGGCTATGAAAAGGATACACGAAAAGGCCAGCTGACTTCCAATCACTGCACTAGAGCTCTGAAGAGACTGTTCTCTCTAGTATCAATACACTTCGCGTGTCCCTTCTTTTCCTGTTGTTCCCACCAGACTTTCTTCAGTTTTAATCATGAGACAAGCCTGTGTCCCAGTGGTTCTGAGTAACATTGGTGACGGTTGAGTTTCTACACACAACTGAACCAAAAGAAAGCAGTTCAGTTGTACTCGGATAATCCCCAACACTAGGCTTACTTTTCTGCTGCAAACAAACATCCAAACAAGCAAACTTGCAGTGGAAGTAAAACACTGACTTGTCCACTTGCTTTGTCTTGTGCAGTCCTTCTTAAAACTCATTTCTAACATAGCCGTGGGTATGGCTTATTTCTCTTTCTCTTCCTTAGAAAGGAAATCCCCCATTTGAATATTTCTTACTTTCTTCTCCTAACCCTAATGCTGAAGCTTATATTAAAGTATTTTTAATAAAATTCCAACTCTACTTCATCAAAAATAATCTGTGCAGGTAATCTGGACACATAAAAATAGTTAAAAAAGAGTTCTTTCCCTTAACAACACAGCTACATGAGGAGCAATCAGATAAGACCATCAGTTATTACAATTAAAGTAGCTATTAATGCATTTCTATCAATTGCCAGAGGACATATGGGGACTATGAGAGGTATAAACCAAGTATTTTGTGACCAGGGGCTGAATTTTGTGGTATTTGTGATTAAAGAAATCAGATTTTAGAGTTAATTGGAAATCCAAAAATATAAGGTAGGTCCTTCACCAAAGAGGGATGGAGGTGTATATTCTGGAAGTAGGGAAGCATTGTGAGTAGAAAGGATAGGAAGGAAATGAGAACCAAGTTGATGAGAACTAGCAGCAGCTGGATTCCATTAGTGGCAATCACAGTCCAGAGAGTGGAGGTAGATGACTTTAGACTGTAATTGGCTTGATTATCATGGACCCTCCTGCCTCTCGCATGATGATGTATGTGCAGTCTTGCTTTTCCAATTTAGATCAAGAATTTTAAAACAGATTCCAAGATTTCTTGGAAAAGTATTTAATATTTTGATATATTTATAGCTCCCCGTTTGGCTGACATAAATATTACCTGGAAATTTTCAGTGGAATGCATAGAGCTGAAATCTGTCATTCAACTTAAAGGGAAATTTCATGATGTCCCCTTACTAGATTTTTGAAAGTCTCACCGTTCCCAGAGCTGTCATGTGATAGTTAGTGTTAACTGCTGGTGTGACACCTAGGAAGCAAGCCCCTGGTAACACCTGAGAGGCATTATTTAGATTAAGGTTGGCCTTGGTGCCAGTCAAGAAGCATCGCCACAGCTGCTTTAGTAAGTGTGGAGGCCACCTATTTAGTGGCACTATTTCCTAGATGGAAAACCATGAATATAGAGTGGGAAGAACCAGTCGAATATTAGCAAGCAAATATGAATACTTTCAATCCCTCTAGGTTTCTTGACTGAGACTGTGATGTCGTCAGGTGCTTCAAGCTCCTGCTGCTGTGCTCTCCTGTAAGGATAAACTGTCACTTGGATCATGAGTGGGAATAAACTCTGTCTTCCTTAACTTATTTTTCTTGGGTTCCTTGTCTCGGCCACAAGATAAAGTGGTTTTGGGCTGAAGAGCTGACTCAGGGGGAGGACCTGTGTTCTGACCCCTGCACTTCCCACTGTGGAAGTCGCAGCCTGTTGAAATTCTAGAAACAATTCAGGATGATTCTTGAAGTCACCCTTGGGCCCCCACAGGCACACACAGTGTCTTCTGATACACACAGACACATGGACACACAACACACACACAAATGAAAAAGATAAAGATAAATAACTAAAGCACCCATTTCATGAGTTATTTGTGTCATCTCTTTTGAGAATCACCTATATTTGTGAGACCTGTTTTCAAGAGTGAGGCATGCCGAACATCTGATGACTAGCCTAGGAACTCACTAAGCATCCCAACTACCTCCCTGGAAGCAGATGTTGATGCACGGACTTGGCAAATGCCATGTCAGATATCCCACTGGTGTCTTGCCTCCTTCTTTAACAATAAACAGTGTTTTATTGATTTAGATAGGAGCATTGTCTCTGTATTAGTGATTGCAGAACTGGGACTTGCTTGATGGTCAGCATGCTGTGTAGTTAGTAACTTAGTGATGATTTTCTGCTTACTTGTGGTGGTAGATGCCGTGAACGTTGTACACAGACCTTTGTTGTCAGTATTCGTGTATTTCATGTGGGACTCAAGACCATTCTTTATCCACTGCGGTCCAGAGAAGCCAGAAGTAAAACAATGCTCTCAGTAGTTTCAAACACACAGACTCGTGCAGTCCTCTAGATATTTAACAGCGTCATCTACTTCAAGTTAATACTAACAGGTTCCAATTTGGGAGTACTAGAAAGACACGAGTCTTTGGATTAATTTCAACAGAACTAGGAAAATTGTGTTTTGAAAACTGTAATTCATTAAAAAAAAACCCACACTGTATGATCTGTTTTCAACATTGGCACCCCTCTTCAGCCAAACCCCAGTAGGAAAGGAGTAACTGAAAGAATACAGAATGTTTTTTCAGAGTCTAAGACAGGGGAACCCACTAGATCTCTGGGATGCTTTGGAAGACAGAAAATGACACGTAGCATTGTCGAAGCTGGAAAACAGAGGCAGTCTCTTGCAGGAAATGATACAAAGATTAATGTGCTCTTCAGCTGTGTTCTTTATCCAACCACCTCTAAATGGAAACTGTGGTTAATCTCACATTTTGGCCCTAACAAATAATGGACGCATATCCCTTAACGATCCTGACTTTCATTCTTCTGTCCATACACACTCAGGATGATAAGTCATATAGGAGCTCTAAACTTAGTGGCTCAAGAATGCTGCATGCAGTTTTCCATAGAGACAACACTGCTTCATACCTGTATGTGGGCTGTAGTTTTTCTTTATCTCACAAAATTTAGTTTGGGGTATTGACCTTCTCGATAATGGGTGTGAGTTGACACCACCAATATGGTGTTAATTTGTTTTTTCTCTAATGAATGGTGATGTTACCTCCTGTGACACTTCGCCTAAATGTCAATGAAAAATTCATGACTGAACAGCTTAGAGCAGCAAAGGGGTTTTGTACTTTTCTTGTGATTCTCTATTATAGTTCACAGCCCAGATTGCCAGGTGAGCTCATACCGACATCAGGTACCAAGGCAACAGGTTAAGCCATGTCCCCAGGAGTTATTGAGAGCGGGGAAAACCTCACTTGCCAGGCTGTAAGTCTGTGAAAGTATGCACAAGAAAATCAAAGTACTGAACCGGCTTCCTCCATTTTAACCACCTGCTCAGCGAACGTTCCTATCCACTGTGGACTGACATCAATTAGATGACCTCCTGAAGACTTGCTCGAGGCTTTCCTTAACTATTGACTCTTCATAGATGTGCCTAGAATTTCAATGGTTAAGTTGACACCTATGTCTAATGAGCACACCTTCCTTTATGTGTTAACCACTCATTTTGTTAGCCAGTGTTTATTCTCTTCAGAGAAGTGCAAGCTCAAGTTCTTTTACCACTTTGCTTTTGTGTATTTGTGTGTGTGTGTGTGTGTGTGTGTGTGTGTGTGTGTGTGTGTCAAGAAGTTATAGAACTTTAAACCATTACCAGTTTTATGGTATCCAAATACTTTCTCCAATTTTATAGGTTGCCTTTTCAATTTGTTGATATTTTCTCTTGTTATATAAATATTTTAGTGTACTATAGACCCCTTCCCCAGGTTGTTTATTTTTGTGACTTACAATTTTTAAATGGAAAACAAAATGTTTAATTTCACATTCCAAGTTCATTATTACAAATACACAAAGGCACGGTGTAAGCATTTTGAGACTGAGCCCAAGTAGTTTTCAACAAAATAGCAGCTTTTCTCTGAGGGCATAGGCAAACAAGTAAACTGTCTCACCTGGGATATTTAACTGATGTAAAATGAGAAAATATTTTTCAGATGTTAAAGTAAAAAAAATGGAGATACTTTGAAAATTGCCAGCTTGTTCTGATATTTTTGGGATTGAGCAATATTTTGGCTACACTTTTATTGCCATATCGAAGAAATCATTGACCCAACATGTCAAAGGAAAATGTCACGTTCTATCTCAAGAGAATTACAGTTTCAGGTCTTTTATACCTTTAAGTTTTTGATCTTTTCTCAGTTGACATTTCTGCATGGCAAAAGTGTATATTGAAGAGGGTAAAAAGAGAAAGAGAAAAATTGTCAAACTAATTTCTGAATTCAGTGTCTGGCCACTCTATTTAATTAAATTATTGAAATTCATTGATTTTAAATTTGATCTACAGTTTCTCTTGCCAAATAACCCCTATTTCTCCAACACTAGACATATTATTAAATGAAAACTAAGATTTTGGAAAGCATGCTGTATGCCTTATGAGCATAATTCATTTAAGTATTTAATAAATGTCCACTGTGTGCATGAAAAATTACTAAATGAGTTAAGGGGTTCACAGTCTCCTGGAGGGTATAAATATCTCGTAATTACATTATAGTGCAATAAAGGTTTGCAGAAATATGTGTAGCAGTATGATGAGGCAGAACATACCCTGTAGGTGCAAACTTTAGAGAAAGCTTTCTGGCAAAAGTCGATCTTTGAGTTACATCATGAAAGAAAAATGTGTATTCCAAAAAATAAAGCAGTTTTCAAGCAGTAGAATTATATTAAGAAATAGGAAGTGACAAAGAAAATTCAAATTCAGAATTATGTCTAAATGTAACCACATTTATTTTTAGAAAAGTACAAATATATGTGGATACATATATTAATGTAAGTAATTTCATAAATAAATAGACCAAAAGAATATGCTTAAAATAAATCACATCTTTTCTTTCTGAAAGAATGTGAGGAAGGAAAGAAATGGGAAACATTTTCATTTTTCACTGTATACTTCTGCTCTTATTTGGGAGTATTTATATTCTATACAATAATTAAGGAATATGACATTCTGTGCATCACAATTCCCATTGGCTATTTAGTGTGGCTGGAGAAGCAGTATACAAGAACTTTCAATAGATAAAACCTCTTCAAAATAATCAAAACTAAATCCTGAATGATAGTATGTGTGTGTGTGTGTGTGTGTGTGTGTGTGTGTGTGTGTGTTCAGAGTGTGCATATTACTTTGCAGATATGGTTTCACATGAACTTGCATGAGACAGCAAGTGATATCAGTTATTGTTAAAAGAGTGGATTGAAAAGAAAAAAAATACAGCAACCAGATGAACCATTGTAAAATATACTAGCCAGAATGATCTAAGAGCATCGTGGTAAGAAGTACATGCTAAAGTATTAATGACTTTCCTCATTAAAGCTGACCCATCAAAGATTGCTATGCCCCCTCATGTTGACAGGGTGCCTGGAACACATCTCTCCTAAAAAACTGTGGGGCAGAAACAAAATAAGAATCTGTGAATCTCCTCTACTTTTATGTTTCTCAGGATAAGAGAGGCATCACTTCTGCTCAAAGTCTATCACTCCTGACTGTGTGTGCCTATACTCTAAGTATAAGGGAAGGATGAGGAACCATTGATGTAATCACATATCCACATACAAACTATGCAATTGATTTTTTCAATGAACAATGCAATGCATAGTAAACATAGACACACTAATCTAAAATCTGTTTATGAAAAATAACTTATAAAAATCTATTAAGTGACATATGATCAGGGGAAGGCAGATCAGGAGAGAAGAGTAAACTGCATGAGATGATAGCAAAAGATCTGAAAGGATTAAAATGCATTTTCTGTATTCAGAAATGCATTTTCTGTATTCTATATTTAGCAGATAATGATGCTAGAAATTAATATTATGATTATGAGCGAGTGGGTATGATAAGGAAGGAGTAATTAATAGCAAGTCAATGTTGTCTGATGTCAATGTAAAATTATTACTTAGATGAACAGTTGGGCAGATGGTTCTCCTTGGGAGTCGCTGACATTTAGAAAGATGTGTGAGTGTTTGAGCACTGCTTAGAACATGACTAGTAGTGCATCAAACAAAGGGTCACAGGAAATGCGACTTCTACAAAACTACTTTGACAGTTCTTCTGCATTGCATAAGCCTGTCTGCCTATTAGGACTAATTCAACCTGGGTACACTGTGCTTATAGATGGTGAGATTGTATATGATGATGTGCAATATGCTGCAAGAAGTATCGTCTGTTATATCATTCTAGTGCCAAAGAATGATTGGGGGTTTGCTCAGGTGGGTTGGAAGTTCCTGTAGTGAGACTACATCATTTAAACATCATCCTTTCTTAAATTGTGTTAAGAATGTCCATAGAAATACTACAGACACTGGATATTTATTTTGAAATATCATCTGATGGTTTGCATCATGACTATTAATAAATTGTTATTGTTTCAATTTGCTAAATCATAAGAAAATGACTACAAGTTCCAAATTTCTAGTTTCATGTGTGTACTAGACAGCATCAGAAGAGTCGTAATGATTTAAGTCCTGGGACAAAGCATATTTAAGGTGCTTAACAAAGATTGGAATGGAAATCACAGACGTGGCCTTGGAATAAGAAGGGAACCAGAAGGGAAAGTTTTCGTGAAACTGAATGAGCAAAACAAGTTGAATGGATACATAATATATCTTGGACGATGTCCCCTGTTTGGAGAGATCATTGGCAGACTTGCCAGAGCTCTGTCAGTGGAAAAAGTATGTGAGCCAGGAAGAAGTGCAGTCGTGTGTGAGTATGACAAACCTTTTGGTAGGTTTCACTGTCATGGAAAGAAAGCAGTGATAAAATTCTCTCCGTGCTTTTCATTTACTCCAAACCAATCTCCATGCACATGGGACACTAGTGATGCTTCAAAGGAAGAGACCATGCTTTTGGATGAGATATGATGCACCCAAGAACAATATTTAGAAGCAAGAGAGAGAAGAGAAACACAAGTGTGTAAAAAGAAACACAAGCACATTCCTCCTGATGGATGATGCGCTGAGCCCTGGAGAGCTGTAATTTAATAATATACCTAAGGCTCAATGCTTTTTTTAAAAAGAATAAAGCCAACTGCATCTTTTGGTTTCTTTAGACCCATTCCAAGATGCAAACATGTTCCTATGCTTTCTCTTTTCCATTTGAAATACAACAAACAAAATTTTCACAAATCAACAAATATGAAAAATCTCAGGGTTTTATGAAGCACCAAATCAAAGATCTATTGAGCCATTATTTCCTTTTTCTTAAACAGAAAAAAAATTATTGGCTACATATTTGTCATGAAACTCATCTTATATCACTTTTCTAAAGAAAAAGTAACGTGACAGTGATTTTCATTATCCCACAAATTCAGCGTGAGAGCACCTGCAATCGAAGCTGGAGCACAGGGCATTAGCCACATTGTCTCTTCTCTTATAACATGGATTGTAGGTCCTGAAATGGCTTTCCTTATTTTTCCAATAAAATCTGGTGTTTACTAAATAACAATACTGTGGAGAAAAGCGGCATCAACTAACACATGTCTAACACAAATGCTTTCCATTACTCGAACAGCAAGTTCTGAAACGTGTTTTAAGATATGGTACTAGAGATTGACTTATTTTTTCCTAAGAGTAAAACTTAAGAAGAAAAGTTCTTATATATTGTGTTTGAAGGGGTACACTTTTTTTAATGGGCATCATGTACCCTAGATAAGATTTCATCTTTAATCAGTAAGGTGAACTTACATTACTTCATATGTTAATGACTCAACATTTCACAGAATTGCTTCCCTGACTTCATCACTCATCATCATCATCATCATCATCATTCCCATCATTATTCCCTTCCTCTTTCTTTCCTCTTCCTCCTCCTCCTGTTATTCATCCTCTTTCTCCTATTCCCCCTCATGCTTTCCCTCCTCTTCCTTCTTTCTCAATTGCATTCACAAATGACTTCGACTTTCATTACAATTTCAGACACGTACTTCTACAATTAAATTCAATGAGTGAAAAGTTCACCAAGTACCTTTACTCAAAAATGTGCTGTAGTTCTAAAATATTACTTGATCTGGAGCTGCCAATGATTCCTAACAATGTATAATAATACATTTAAATCCTTAACATGATTTAGAAAACTTTTTACTGTCCATTGGTAAACTCTCTCTCCAAACTGATTTATGACCCTGACTTTTAAAACTTCCTTAAAAATATCTTCCATTTTATGATGTAGGCTCACTCACTTACATTACTCCAATACAAAACTCCTAAACACCTTAAAGTTTGTACTCAGAGTTGCAAATGCTCATTTGTGACTCTTCTTTCTTTTTTTTTTGACGGAGTGCTAATAGGTCTTTATAACCAAGTTCCAGGAAAATGAAAAACATTTTTTAGGCCTATCCCTCAAACTTACTGGATTAACTCTCCATATAAAATTATGTAGAATATCCAAGTAAATAGAATCAAGTAAAGAATATGTCTGCAGAAAGTGTGAGTCAGTGAATGATTTCATGAAGAGATGACATCCTTCTGGTTACCACTGTAACTATAATATGAGCAACTTATGAAGTTAAATCCTTGAAATTTGGGGTTGTCATACCTGCTACTGTTACATAACCTGACTAATAGAGCAAGCCAAAAGAATTATCACTGTCAAAGAACTTCAGATAGAAGAATTATGCACAACATACTGCTACATATCCATTTGCTCTTAACAAATGCAGCTTATCCATTATTAGTATTGTTAACATTGTATTTTCTAAATAAGAATCTCATTAGGGAACATTATATAACAGGAGATAATTGGAGTATTCTTCAAAAAATGTTTCACGGGAAGATAGGATTAAATAATAATGGCTTAAACATATTTAAATATGTGTCTGAAAATCTATGTTCAGGTGCATATTTCTCCATCTTCAACATAACATTGATGTGTTTTATGTTTTTCTCTTTAATCAAGGAATCATTTTAAAGTTCCACTAATCACTAGATCTCTAAACAAGTTTTCAATTAAAAGACATCATGAGACTCGAAAGGTATGCTTCAGTAATGATCATAGTTTGTTTAAAGCCAGGGATCAATGCCATACTTATTTTTTTGCTTATACTACAGGACACATATATTACAACTACTATTTAGTAAGTAACTTCATAACAAGTGGTAGTATTTGTTCATTGCAATTAATCTTCAAAAAAGTTAGCCTTCTTTAAAAATGTTTTGCCTCAAAATATCCTTTCTTCAAGGAGATATATAGTCGATAAAGTTTTATAGAAATTAATTGACTGGAAGCATTTCCACATAAGCTTCAATACCTCTCAGGGGAATGCATATGTCATAGACATGATTTTTTTCTATATCACAGCATAGTAGCATTATTTGCTTACATGTTCTAATCAAATAGATGTGTTGTGCCTTCTATATGTTCCCCTTAATACAGAAAAAACAAAATGCTTGTAATTTTAACTCACATTTTAAAAATTATTTGTTATACTGTCTTACTTTATACTATGGAGTAGGATATTTTATGCAACAAAAATAGAACACATAGTGCAAATTTGAAATGTAGCACATCGTTAGGCCATATAAAACATTCAGCATAATTCTTAGAAAACTGAAGGTAATCACAGCAGACAAAAGGAAGAGAAAGAAGAAAGAGTGATGGGAGGAGGGGAACAGAAGGAAGAGGGAAGGAAATAACTCCTAGCTGTTACTATATGTCATTTGTTACTCTTACATATACTGAAGGAAACCTCACTTAATACATAAAATAAGTTAATCATTTGAGTACCATTTGGTTCTGAAATTCTGAGGGATCTATTTACATTAAAATATTGAGCATACTACTTTTAAGTTCTAAAGCAACTGAAAAGTGGGAAATCAGGTTCATTACTGAAAGGTTGTAATGGAGAAGTCATTTCAGACATGTGGGCAAAATTATTCTTCATATAAACTCTTTTGATTATATATATGTAGTCAAAACTTGAGCCCAACTCTCCCAAATAGTCCCATCTGGAGAGATAATGCAATATATGTCAATGGATAAAAGATGAAAAATCTTATTATCATAATAGTAAAAGGTACAAAAGAATCATTCAAAACATGAGTAATTGTGGATAGTAAAAATTCTTTGAAAACATGAAATGGGGTAACTGAGGACATCTGCAAATCCTTGTAACCAATATCCCATTTGATGCTGAAAAGAGAGAAGCTTTCCTATTAAAGCAAGGCAAAGGCTAACAATGTGGACACTGGAAGTTATCAACATAATATTCAACGTCTGGCTGAAGAGACTCATAACTGATCACAGTACAGAGAATCAATTACTGTTGAATTTCAGAAATTAGTGGCACATGTATATCACATCTCCTGTCAAAGCTCAGGGAACAGTGTGGAAGAAGGGGTGGAAAGAGAGTAAACACTCAGAGAAGATGAGCGAGTGCTATGTAACCAAAACATCCAGGGTGACTTGACTACTGTACCACTGAACTCACAGAAGCTGTGATTCCATTTGCACCTTTTATGACTCTGCTATTCCACTTTTGGGAATAATCCCCCATACAGCAGAGGTTCACCTCGATAGCACAAGCACGACCATGTTCATAGCAGCACTGTTTACAATAGCAAAGTTATGGAATCAACCCAAATGTCCAACAGTTGATGAGTGGATAAGGAAACTATGGTACTTCTATACAATGGAGTACTACTCAGCCATCAAAAATGATGAATTACTGGAATTTGGCGGGAAATGGATGTTATTAGAAACAATTATATTAAGTGAAGTATCCCAAACCCAGAAAATGAAGCGCCGTATGTACTAATAGGTGGCTCCTAGTACCAAACCCACCCAGCCCACCTTGAGACACTCATAGGTAAATCTATGTATTACCTACAGTAATTGCAAGGATTATGAACAGGAGGGATGGGGTGGAGGGCCACACCAGAAACAAGGAGAGAAGTGACCATGTTATAGTAGAGAAAAATAGGCCGCCATCAAGGACTGCAAGTAAGTAATGTGACACCTGGTTAAGTTCACAGACGTTCGTTCCTGATCATTTACAACTAAGGGGGTATGATCTCGCCAGAAGGGGAGGGCATATAGTTTGGCAGATAAAAAGTAACCATTTTGCAAATGGGTGATTGACCCCTCCCTCACTGAGGTTTCCTACTTTTATTACATCTACCCTTGAATGTGCTCTTATAATAAGACTCCAGTTTAACAGCTTTTTGTCTCTGGCCAGGGGCTGACATACAGTGCCCATCAGGGTGGAGTGAAGGGCATTGCAGGAGAAACAAAACTGCAAAAGAAAATCAACAAACCACAATCCAGAACTTCAGAGATTCTATATCAACCACTTAGAACTAGGCCAGACTAATCTCTCCCCATCCTGAAGCTCAGGGACATTTGCGGAAGAGGGGGCAGTAAGAGTGTAAGAGCAAAAGGATGGGAGGAGCAATGATTTGCAAGATTCTCCACACTAGTTAGGGCCGAAGCAATCATAATTGGACTTTGCATGCCCTGCGCTATGTCCAACACACTATTGACCTCACAAAGTCTAGCATCTGCTAAAGACACCAGGATCCTTGGAGGCAAGGAATTGACAGCCATAGTAGTGTTCTTATGCTTAAGGGGAACATGAGAAAGGGTTCAGGAAAATGCCACTGGGTCCTTGTATGTCATCGGAGAGGAAGGCCCAGAGGAGAGTCAGGCATGCACAAGAAAGGACTCTCTGGGAATTGGGGCGGGAGGCACTGGGGGATGGGGAGGGAGGGGTGAGAGGAGGGGGAGGGGGAGGAGGGGGTTCGGGCGGAGGAGGAGGGAGGGAGGGAACTGGTGTACCTATTAACTTTGTTTGAGCTGAAATAATAATAAAAAAATGTGTCCCTGTCAACATCCTATTCTGGAATGGAGGGAGGTTCACAAGGTCCCAAACTCCTCCAATGATTTAGAAGCAAACATGGTTGATTAAAGAGGAGAGACATTTCACTTTATAAGCAGCGGTAAGTGACACATCCTCATGTCAATAAATGTAAACAGCTCTGATGAAAACCACTGGGACACACACACACACACACACACACACACACACACACATACACCATGAATAAAAGTACAAGGAGCTGGGGCTAGTTGGAAATGAGAAGAGAATAAAGGTGAGGAAACAAGGGAGTGAATATGATTGAAAAACATTACATACATGTAAGAAAATATCATAATGAGACCAATTACTATATATAATTAGTATGTGCTGATATTAGCATAAATCATACATGACAATTTTTTTAAAATACAAAAAAGCTAACTGATGCAATTATAAAAAACTATATACAAATAAGTAAGAAGGAAGTTTAAATATTTTTTGTCTACAAATGGCATGATCACCCATTCAGAAAATCAGAGAGAACTGACAAAGATCTCTGGTTACTAATAAACCATTACAACTAAGCTGTAGGATGTGTGCTTGAATTTACTTATATACTTCAGAAAGAGAGAGAGAGAGGAAGAAAGAATGCAGAAAGCATGGAATACATGAGGTGTCAGAGGATATCTCTTGGAAGTTGTTTTCCTCCTTCCTCTATGTTGGCTCTGGGATTGAATTTAATTTGCCAAGTTTGGGCACAGTTTGGGCACAGGTGCTTTTAACTACTGATTATCTAACATCCAAAGATACATGGTTAATAAAGGTTAATTCTTATTGTAAAAGTTCCAAAATATTACAATTACCCATTGTATGTTGCCAAAAATTTTATCCATTTAATTGTGATTAAACACTTCACAGAATTATGGAAAAGGCTGCTCAGATATGGAAGAGCTGGTCCTTATAACAAATGACACTAGGAGGAATATAAAAGGAGGAACATAAAAACACCTGGTCTTCCATATCCTTAACTAATTAAATACATCTTATTGTCACCACAAACAAAATCAAAATAGTAAATCAAAGAGATACTTTACTTTGGAAATGACTCTGTCCTCAAGGCCAAAGAATTGTCATGTAGAAAATCTCAGTAAACCAAAATAACCATCGAGTCCAAGCAGTCTCTTGGTATTTACAACAGAAGGTCCATTTCCTTTCTGTGCAGAACTAATTGTACAATTTCTGGTTTGATCAGGCACGTATGAAAAAAAAGTAATTTTGGAACTCTGGTGCATTATCTTTCCTTCATTGTGTTTATGATCACCTCATTAAGACATGGTCGTACATCTTTTCTAAATAAACACCTAACAAAAATGCCTGAGAGTTTATTGATACAAATAGAATCCACCTAGAATAATTTCTTGCTAAAGAGTTTATTTTTATGGGAAACATGTTCTAAGGGGACCACATGAAGCAAATACGACTGGAAGAAAACAGGTAACTCCATTTCACCGAAATGTGCTTGTAAAATAAAGAAATGTGCACCATACTTCTGTGATTGTTGCTACTGTTGCTTTCAAGGATTCCTGTAAAGTATGAAAAATTCGCATCATATTTTGTAAAATTAACGATCTATTCTCCGAGATATTTTGTTTACTAAAGCTGTACTTATTTATGTTTCTCACCAAATGTATAGTTTGAGCATTTGATAAAATTCTCACATCTCTCAATGTAGATGCTTGAAAAATATCTGGTCTCTGTTAATATTATTAAAGAAGAAATACCACCCTTCAATTGAATGTGAATGTACAGAAATTATTATCCACACTAAAGCAGGTTCCATAAAAAAATCAAAGAATAAGCACCATGTCAAATGTTTGAGATTTGCAACAGTTTTTCTAAAATTCTAGCCATACTTACTATCTTGTTGAAGTATTAACATCATCTACCTTCAAGTGACTAGAGAAAGGAAGAGCTCTGTGAGCACTAATAGATTTTTATATATTTTTTCATCTCTTTAGGTCTTCATATTTTATCATTCAAAACATTTTATGATAGTTTTGCAAATAATAAGCATGAGATGTTTGACAGATACTATGGGATGAAACCGGCTTTCATCATAAAGGTGTAGATGACTGTTGTCACTCTATGGTAGGGTGACATGTAGGTATCTAAATACCTCTACTACAAAATCATTATTATTTAAATATGTAAGCTAGGTGATTCTATCAGCAGGAAAAGTTTGTAATTTTGAAGAGTTATTGGACTGGAAACTGTATTGATTTCCTAGGTCTACCACAATGCATTACACAAATTCCATCATTTTAAAAATGTAAATCAGGAGGCTGGAGAGGTGGCTTAGGGGTTAAGCCTCTGCCTTGCAGGTGGAAGGTCCTGAGTTCGGATCCTAGACCCCACATATAGATGCCAGGCGAAAGCAGGGGCGGCCTGCGTTTCTGGTCGTGGTAGGATGGAGCTTGTGGATCCCGGGGCAGAGTGAACAAGGAGGAGGTAGAGGTGTCCCGAATTCGTCTGTGGTTCGTGGTTCTAACACACACACACACACACACACACACGCATACATGCACAATTGAATAAATAAAAAAATGTAAATCAGTCACTCACAGTTCTAGAAATCAGAAGTTGGAAATAAAGACATATTCAGAGCCAACTTTTCTCAAAATACAAGAGGGAAGAATCTTCCTTGGATATTTTGGTTTGTAGTGGTTCTCAGCTTGGTACTATCGACTCCAATTTCTACCTCTATTTTTACTTGAACTTATTACTTAATTGTATGCTAGTGTCTGCTTCTTCTGTCTGTTCTAAGGGAATACATATTCAGTTTAGTCATAACCCTAAACCCGGTATGATCACATGTTGAGATCTTTGACTCATATCTATGAAGAACCTTTTTTTTTCAATGGTGTCACACTCACAAGCTTAAGAGGTGAAGACGCATCTTTTGGTTGCTGACACACAGGCTGCTACAGAAATTGACTGCAGAATCCGATCTTGTTTGCAAATCCGATCTTCACTCATCAGTAATAGGATCCAAACTGTTTTTCCCATGTGTAGAGAGCAGGGGCTATACTTCAGTGAAAGAAAACTTGCTTGTCATGTTTGAAGTCCTGACTGACTCTGAATTTCACACACAAAAAAAACCAACTTCATCTGTACAATAAAAAAGATAATACTAACATTTTGGTGCCTGGCCTTGAAAAATCACAAAATGGCAGCCTGTAAGAACATGGCGTCATATCTGCTACAAATGACTTCGTTGTTTCCTCAACAGCTCACATTATTCTTTGGCCTTGCATTCAGCTGGCGAGAATCCAGGCAGCCAAAATCTGAGGTATGTTTATCACTGGGTTCTGTCTCTAATCCAGCCAAATTTATGAAATTCATTCTTAAATCTACAAGGAAAACATGACCATGAAAGTGTAGAGTTTCACTGTATAACTAGTTGATCTAGAGATCTGTCAAAATTAAGACATTGGGAAAGACTGGGTTTCTCTAAGCTGAAATTGGCATGTTTAAGAAATCCATGATAAAGTTTGAGATATCGAACAGTGGGCTGAACTTTTTGCCAGTGAATCATTTTCTGATCTTACAGCAAAACTTTCATTTTTCACTCCAGAGGGATATCAGTAGAGATAACATATTTACAAATAGTTAACAACTCCCTCTACTTCCATTTGAGTAGACTATCTTGTGCTAATCACAAACACTGTAATAGCTTTAGGTAGACCATGTCCATGAAAGATAATGTCGGTTCTTCTTTGAACCTATTCCCATCATTCCTTTTTACTTGTATACTTTTAACTAGGACAGAAGTCCTAACAACCCCTAATGGTCAATTACAAAGGATGACTCATGAAGAGATACATTATACTTCAGAATTATCTGACTTTTCAAATCTATAGATGCAAACGCAGAAAGTAGTTGTGACAACAAATGATGGAATGAACGTATAAGTAGATCAGTGTGAATTTATTTATATTAACTCACTAAGTAGAGAATTCTGCATTTAAAGTTACAGCATGAAAATGGAGAAAGTACTTAAGCAGATTCTTTGGTTGAGTGAAGAAATCCAAGGTGAACAAACAAAAATGTCATAATAATTAACAAGTAGCTTGAAAAATTTGAAGGAGATGGAGGGGGAAAGAAGGGGAGGGCCTGTATTGCTTCAATAATGCTTTGTAGGTGATGCAGTGAGATACCAGAAGGGAGCATTATGGAGAAGTATGACCCTGTTTGGAGGGGTTTAGGAATTGAGTTGATGAACATTCTACTTAGCTCTCACTTGGAAATGAGGAAGGAGAAGATATTGGAGACTAGAAGAGGCTATCTGTATTCCTAGGAGTGTCTCATAATACTAAGATCATCAGTTTTCAAGTTCATGGACTTCATCAGAAGCAGAACTGAGAAGTAAATAATTTGGATATCTGACTAAAGAAAAGTCTGTGCAGCAAAACACTTGCTTTACCTGTATATAGTAGCATGCAAGAGGAAGGAAATGATTTCAAGATAAAATCCATAGTTAGAAGGAAACTATATTTCTTTGTTCCCACATTTTATTTTTTTCCTAATCATACAAGCTCAATAGGTATCCCCATGCTCTCTCTCCCCCTTCCCCTCCCCAGTTTCTTACCCCTTGCACTCTCCCCTCTTCCCTCCTTCCTTCATCCCCCTCCCTCTCCTTCTCCTGGTGCCCCCCCTTCCTCCCTCCCATCCCCTGAACAGCCAAACCTCCCTCTGAGTCCTCCACCGTAGTGAGGGTTCAGGACTCAGTGGCATAGCCCAGAGCCCCATCTTAGGCTCTTTATTAGTATGGGATCTCTATAATGACTGTTAATCCCTTGCCTCTAGGGATCCTACTGCCTGGAGCCTTCTCCCCCATGATCCATGCTAGACATTGGGGGGTCGTTGACATGTCAGCCATTGTGCAAGTCAGGCAAAGTCCAGTCCTGGCTGCTCCAACCCTAAGTTTTGTGGAGTCTCTTGCATATCATTGGTCCTCCCTCATCTTTAGGCTCTTACATTCTTGCTGCCTCCTCTTCCACAAAGTTCCCTGAGTTTTAGGATGGGGAGAGATTTGACTGGTCTGGTTCCAGGTGAATAATGTAGGGTGTTTGGTGTTCTGAATTATGGTTTGTTACTGTTTTCAATTTTTCTTTTCCTGCACTGCCCTTGGCTGCATCCTCATTGGTATCAAAGGTCATCTGCTAACCAAAGATAAAAGAGTGTTTAAACAAAGATCTTAATATAAGGTAGATGGAAGAATAGGAGTAGGACACAGCAGTGAGTGTGTGTGTGGGGGGGGGTCCAGTGTCCCATTTGCAGGATGGTCACTGTCTATCTTCCAGTCCCTATATCCTCTCTGATTGGTGAGATCAAATCTGTTCCGTCCCAAGTGACCAGGAAGGGAACTCTCATACATTGATGGTAGGAATGCAACCACTCTAGTGATCACTATGATGACTTCTAAAAAAGTTAAATATTGAAATGCCATATGACCCTGCTGGAAATACCAACACTGGGAATAATCCCCTAAAATGCAGAAATTCACTACAGTGACCCAAGCACAACCATATTCACTATAGAGTATTTACAATAGCAAAGTCATGGAATCAACCCAAATGCCCAACAATTGATGAATGGATAATGAAAATGTGGTACATATATACAGTGGAATACTGCTCAACTATCAAAAAATGAATTAATGAAATTTGCTGCTAGATGGGTGGATTAAGAAAAGTTATATTGAGTGAAGTATCCCAGACACAGAAAGTTAGACACTGTATAACATTTCCCTAATAAGTGGATCCTAGTTCCAAATCCACTTAATGACATATTTAAAGGTAAATCTCTATAATACCCACTGTAATCTCAAAGGATTAGAAACAGGAGAGAAGGGGAAGGAGAACCTCAAAAGAAGGAAGATCATGCTTCAGTAGAGAAAATAGGCCATGGTCGTGTACAGCATGTAAGTAGAAAGACATCTGGTGCAGCTCATTCTCACTTCCCTTCCTGGTCACTTGGGACTGACAGAAATTACCCTGACTATTCTAAGTCACTTCTAGCATTGTATTCTTTTTTCCCACATTTGAAGGTAGTATGGAAGTCCTATGTGCAAAAATGATTTGTGGAATTTATTTGGAATTTGGATATAATTTAAAGATGGTGTCAAACATCTTTTTTTTTTTAACATGATCCATGTAATTTGGCATGACCTATTGTGGCTTACTGATGGACTCTGAGGGGAGTCATAAACATTCACGCAGGTCTTCTAGGATGAATATCAAGCTTTCCCCTCTGCTGGCTGTCACTGTCTGTGTGCCAATTTTGGATGTGATTAACTGAAATAATTATAATAGAATAGCTCTAGGCAGAGCAATTCAGAGAGGAAGCCCAGTCGCACCAGGATATCAGGACAGCAAATTTTTCTCAAACTCACTGGGTACTGTAATGAAGCAACCTTTGAAAAACATATCTGTGTTTCTTGTGCCTGTACACAAACTGGAAACCTGAGGGAAATTCCCCAGAACCCACATAGTAAAAGGAAAGATGCAGCTTCTGAAAGTTGTACTGTCTTTGCAGGTGTCACCCTGAGTTTGTTCTCTCTCTCTCTCTCTCTCTCTCTCTCTCTCTCTCTCTCTCTCTCTCTCTGTCACAAATAAATAAAATCTAAAAAATCTTAAAACAATGAATTATTTGAGTAAACTGAATGAATTTAGTTTAAGGATTCTTTAATTAATTCTAAAATTATCACAAACAAGTATCTTAAACAACAAAATGTTATTGTATCATATTTCTGGAGATCTGAAATCAAAGACTGGGTTTATTGGCAGGATGATACACTTTCTGAAGTGTACATATCACATGTGTGCCTTCATGTGTCCCTCATAAGAACACAGTCCCACTAGATTCAGAACCAAATCATCTTCACTAATGATGTATATAAAAAATTCCATTGCCATATCTGCTGACATTTTGAGGTAGTGGGAACTCAAGATTTAACACTGAAGTATTAAACCAGGTAAAGGTTTCACTACTTCTATGACTCCACACAATTCAACCCATGTTGGGCCCGCCCAGGATTTGCCCCAGGGCATGGCTGAGCACATGGGACTAAAGATGGCGCTGAGGGCAAGGGTCTTGGGATTAACCTGATCATTTCACAGAGAGCCCTAATTGGCTTTCAGGTATTTACCTGCCCCCTGTGCTGAGTGACATTGAACTTGACCATTAGCACCTGTAGGATGTCTTGACCTTGTGATACAATTGGATGCCTGTTTCGCGCCTTGGTGGCCTTTGTCTATAAAGGTTCCTTTTCTCCCCCCAATAAAGAGAGATCTGCTTCTGACAATCTCCCCGAGGTGGGGACGGCTGGAACCTGCTTTCATCACAGCCAGCAGCTGTGTGTTTGAATGAGTGAATGGATGCGTGAGTGAGAACTGGTTCCCACAAACCCATAGCACAGAGTCATAGAATCAAGAAAAGAAAGGTGCGCAGCAGCTTTTGCATAACGTGGCTTGGTCCTGGAGGGTTCTTTGCTTACATGCACTGACAGTCTGATATTCAGGCTTACTGAATTGCTTTGAAAGCTGAGGGTAATTTTCCATGCAAGATTCTGTACTGCACAGTCTCTCCCTTCACTCCAGTGGCAGCCCGCTGAGTTAAAGTAAGGGACCCTGGCCAAATAAGCCAACTGTGAAAACATAGGCAGAGGGTCGATTCTGCTCTTATCACCTAGACAATTTGACTGACATTAAAGAGCTGGATATGATGGATGCTGGAGAGCAGTAGACAAATGAAGCAGTTCAGGCAAACAGCCTGACAGTTTTGAAAGACATCATTCAATCACTCTTCTTCTGAATTGTGGGCAGCCCAACACGATACATTGGCTTTTTAAAGTTCAGCACTTAGCAATAAATTTCATGTTATTTCAAACCAAAAGAGACATGGTTCAGCTTTTCCCTCTACCTTGCATCACTGTGGCTAGTTTCCAATATTAATAAAAAGTTCTGTTTCTGCAAAAATAACTTCAAACTCCATTTTCTTTCCCAAGTTCCAAGGGTTTGATGACAACCTTGGCATACTCAATTTTATAGATCAAAATCAATGTTGAACACAAAAGAAAACCCAGTGCCCAATGGTAATACAAGGGCATGATTATTTTTGGACTGAAACCACTTAGTATAGCACAGCTGCGAAGGTCTTGTTCCACTCCAGAAGATCTCCTTTATATTCCAAAAAATATCCAAAAATCAGAAACCAAGCTCAGACTGGATTAGTAATATGGAATAAAATTATGTCACACTTGTTTTCAAAAAATAGTAATTCCACCAACACCAGTAAAATTGGAGAAATATTTGAACTGTGGAGTCAGCATATATAAGAAAGCCAGGAAAAAAATGAAAATTTCCAAATCTCCATAAGTTTCTAAACTCTATATTAGTTGCCAAACTGCTATTCCCTCAGTAATGAAATTTGTATTCATTGATAAATTGATATTATCAAAAATAGACATAGTCCTGTAATATTGGCTGTGTAGTAGATGACATTCAGCCATTTGATGTTTTTGAGACTACCATAAATGAACAGGCGAGTCTCTAGCTTAATCATCTGTAGCTTAAATATTTTAATTATGGGGTTCAGTGTCATTTTCAGAACAACTTTAAGAATTCAGTCTTCAATCACTTATTCATATTTTTCTATACTGCACTGGCCAATACCTATTAATATCTTTTTTTGTTCCATTTTTATCATTTTTTCCTACTTTTACAAGTATATTGATTATTCATCCTAGCTTCCCTCCCTCCTCCCTCCCATCCTCTCCCTTCCCTTAATTTTTACTTCCCATTCTACCACACTCTTCAGCCTGTATGTCTCAGTGCTTCAGGGTTCACTCGGGCTTGTCTACTCCCGTGGGGGCTCAGGCCTCCATAGTATAGCAAGTTACCTCTCTTCAAGCTACCCTGTGGCACTACCGATTCGGGGAGGCCCTAGCCCGGCTCCCGGCTATGGACAAGCCTGGACACGTACAGACATGCCCCGGACACTGTTGCTGAATCCCTGCCGGACCAGCCGGGGAAAGGAGGGGAAACGGTGGAGCCTCAGAGCTCCACGTGATGGGGCAAGCAGGTGCGGGGTCACCAACCAGACCCCGGGAGTCAGGTGAGAAGCAGCAGGCAGACGATAATTTTGCTGCAGACTCATTTATTTCAGGAAGTGCTTGAACTTATATAGGGTCAGGGGTGCAATCAGGTGTGGCGACCTCTCCACTCAGGGGGAGGGGAAGAGCAGCCACCAATCATTTAGCTGTTTACTAGGTGTCCATTACAGAGGCAGGTTAGATCGCTGCTTCCCATTGGTTGTTCATCCCTCCTTCCCATTGGTTGTTCATCCTTTAGCCTGTATGGTTCCTCTATTGGGACATGTCAGGGGCATGCCCATACTTGTTCGGGCTTGTCTGTAACCAGACCTCCTGGGAGCTGGGGTTAGGGTCCTCCCTGAATCGATAGTGCCACAGGACATGTCCCAATAGAGAACCATGCAGGTGGAGGGATGAACAACCAATGGGTAACAGCCATCTAACCTGCCTCTGCAATGGACATCTAGTAAACAGTTAAATGATTGGTGGCTGTCCCTTGGAGTGGAGGGATGGCAACACCTGATTGGACCCTGACCCTATATAAGCCCAAACACTTCCTTAATAAATTTGAATCTGCAGCAATTCATCCACAGCTTGCTCCTCGCCTGATTCTTGCGGTCTGGGTGGTGACCCTATTGCTGGCTTGCCCCCTCGCCTCGCGGCCCTGCCATTTCCCCCTCCTTTCCCTGGCTGGATTCAGCAACGCTACCCCACTGATTTGTGCATTTCCCTTCACTCATCCAGCTTTAGACCCAAAGGCTTCCACTGTGAGTTCCCATTCTGTGGGTATAATAACAGCTTACAGAGCATTTCGATGTACCATCTTCCTATTTACAGGTTTATTGATGTTTTCCCCACTGATCTATTTCCTTCCCTTTTTTTAGGTTCTTGTTCTAGTTTACAGTAACAGAGATGGGTACCATTCTGACAAGTAGGTTTTGAGTCCAGGCAGAAAGTTGTTGGTTGTTCCCTTGGTGCTCATGCCACTATTACACTGGTAGTCACCTGTTGCCATGGAGATTTATATTGTAACTTACAGATCTCATGCAGTTGATGGAGGTTGTGTTTATTTCTCTCCCCAAGCAGCTTCTACAGTATTCTTTGGTACTTTGTAAGCTATCCAGCATCCCATGGGACCCATTCTCTACATGACATGGAGGTCTCTAAAGAAGTCATGTGCATTGTTCATAAAGAATCTTCAGAGAGTGTCAGGGCTTCATACACCTTTCCTCCATGGTCCATGGTCATCACATTACAGCTACTGAAGGTTTATTTCCTAGAGTTTGCAAAAATATTTCTGTCATCAAGCACATGGTCATTGAAATAGGAACTGAAGAATTCCTATGCTATTTGGCCAATAGAGGTTTAGTAACCAACTATTTAAGGAATAAGTGAAAGTTATTACATAATTTTGATTGGACATATCACATATATCATATAATGGTGAAATGCGATTATAAAGTTAAAATAAATAGTCAACATTCATGAAGAAGAACACGTTCAGATTTTTGTTTAGATTTGATTACTTATTATTTAATGACTAAAATTTTCTAAAACTTCTGAATTAATTCAAACAATATTGATAGTGTAACCTAAAATAATTGTTTAAACATCTATTTTCTTATTATCCATAAAAATATTAGTTTTTTGAAAATGTAATGAGCATCAACATTTAAAAGGTATGGTAACAGATTAGATCATTTTGATGACATTTATATAATACTGAAAAAACAACAAGCAATTTAAATGCTAGAAATAAACAAAAAAAGAGAAAGATGGATTTATATTTCCAGAGGTATAATGACTATCTTCCAACATTTACATGACCATTTGCAAGAGAATTAAGCTAAAATCAATCCTATAGGTAAAATTTTGGCAACCTTATTTCAACTTAGCATAAAGAATAAAATTTTAAAAATTAGAGCTTTGAAATATCAAAGTAGCTTCTTTTTCAAGAAATGCATTTATTTTTACCTAGAGGTAATTAAATTGTACCAATGTGTCTATGTAGTGATATCACACAAGTGGCATAGGTATGAGATTGATCCTGGGGATAATTTGTTCACTTCTCCTAGATATGAAATTTAATGAGTCTATGAAAATGGAGTTTTAAATTTATCACCGGTAAATTTTTAAGCTGCTTATTCTGTCATATACATGAAGTAAAACATGAAGGAAGGATAATTCATTTTACAGGTATTCAACTTATACTCTCTCTCTCTCTCTCTCTCTCTCTCTCTCTCTGTCTCTTTTAGCTATTGAAAAAGCATGATAAAATTTAATTTATACGCCACAATGTTGTTATGACAGAGCATTTTTGTTACATTATTTATGATTTGATCTGAAACTTTCCAAAAGCACATCAGTAAAACAATAATTATATATTTCCTTGATAGAATGTTTTATTATTACAAGAATGAATGCATCTCTCTGTGGTAACATCATAAATAAATATTATAAACCTCAAACTGACTAAAAGGTGCCCATGCATAAATAAAATCATATAAAATTATATTTGGATTTAGAAGTAGGGATGGAAGTACCATTTAGAAATGAACTTTGTAACTCAGAAAGAGAATGAAAAGCCTTCTAGCATGCTGCTGAGCTTCTATTCTTTGATGTAATGGTTTAATGCATGAAAGTATATTGAGCTGGACACATGGTATATACACTTTTTTCCCAAAACTTGTTCATTTGATCAAAGTTTTAAAATGGACTCTATGTTTACTAGATTTGTATATTCATCACTGTATTAGTTACTTTATTCACTGTTGTGACCAAAGATAGGAAGTTTGAAGAAGAAAAAGTTTGTTTGGGCCTGTAATTTGAAGAGTCAGAGTCCATCGTGGTCAGGAAGGCACGGTAGTGTGGTGGACGTACCATTCCACCTGCCCTTAGGAACCAGACAGTGAGTAGGATGTAGGATTGGGCTATACTAGCCTGAGCCTTTGGAAGCTATGTCAAGCCAAGCCATGCCATTCGCTACAGACAAAGGCAACCGGCAAACTTACAGGTTTATATTTCAATTCAAATTTCTAGGAGTTGATTAAAAGACTTTTTAAACACTGTGAAATTTTTAAAAGCCATCACAAAACATATAGAAAAAACTGCATGCTTTGAAATGAAATAACAGCAATGAACTCTCATCGACTTGATGTTTTCCCTAATTTATGCTAAAGAACCTTATGCACCAATGACTCATGATAGAATTATGTTCATTTCATTTGGATGCAACTTTGTAAGTGCATTTGTTTGTTTGTTGCCGCAACAACCCTTTCAGAAATTTAATCTTCCTCAACTTTTAATACTTTCACTTAATAGATTGAAAAGTACATCCATGCTGCTATGTTTCCAAATACCAGTTAGGTATTTGGTGGATAAAGCAACACACTGACTTAGATCATGGTTACTCATGTAACCTCAGTACTGACAGGATAATAATATACACCTTCTTTATATTTCCCAAAGTCAATAAAGTAAATGTAGATATTAGTTATGGGGAAAAGAAGTGTGGATCATGTTATTGGACCAAGATATTATTTTTCTAGTATTGACACATTCATTCTTTGGCAAAACTTTAACAAATACAATTTGACAATTTCCATCTAACAAATACTTAGGTTTTGTAGTTCTTGTGGTCTCTACACTGTTCATGTAGTGTATGTCATGGTTTAAATGTGAGTCCCCTCCCCATCCTTCTAGCTCACATGTTTGAATCCTTTGCTGGTGTTAATGTTTGAAAAGATTGTATAATATTTAAGAGATGCAGCTTTGCTGGAGAAAGGTACATTCTAGGGATAGGCATTAGTTCGGTAGCCAGGCCCTTCTTCTTGCAGTTTGCTCTTGCTCTCTCTGCTCTTGCTCTCTTAGCCTTCGTTTTTCCTGCAGTGACCCGATGAGCCTCTTGCTTCACTCACAGTCATGCCTTCTGCTATGCAGTTTCCACCATAATGGCCTGTATTCCCTCTACAACTATAAAACAAAGAAATACATTTTTCTCCCTATAAATGGGAAAGTCATAATTCTTCCCCAAAGGGATAAGAGATAGTTTATTCTGGATCTAAATGTGAGTGACTGTGGCCTGGGAACACAGGTTCAGGTTTTCCAAATTTCATGCTTTGTCGTGGCAATTTCTTTAAAAAAAGGAAACAATAGGTAACTGTAACAGCATAGAAAAGTCTCTCTCTCTCTCTCTCTCTCTCTCTCTCTTTCTCTCTCTCTCTCTCTCTCTCTCTCTCTTCTGTCTTTCTTTCTCTTTGTTTTTGTTTTTGCTTTGTTACTTTTCCTGTTGGCTATTCAGCTGGTAAAATACTGCTACCATTCAGCAGTTCCAAATCTAGAATAACTGTAACTCAGTTACAACTTTGATGAAAACAACATATTTATCTAATATTCATACATTAACCTAAAGGTCAGTCACCAGAATTTCCCAATTACTATCTTTTAAATATTTCTAAATAATTACTATCTACCCCTCAAAGCATAGATTAAAATCGATGTCTTTAGAGAAATCCACCTTCCTCATCTCTCAGAACGAACCTACGGATTCTCCTTTGTGTCACTTAGTAATAAGCAGCTAAGGGATATTGGTTTATTTTAAAATCAAAAGCCAGGTCTCATGACTGTAAATCTCAGTTCTAAATTTAATATCTCTGAAATTGATTATTTCTCAAGCACGTGTCCTGCTCTTTGAGAGCTAATAATGGAACAATAATAGGAGTCTAAAAAATGGGCTGTTTTGACAATTGAGTAGTACAATTAATGTAAAGCATAGAATACTATCTGCACATGAATTTATGTTCTACCTGTTACATGTTCAGGTATACTAAAAGAAAAATCATAACTACCATATATCACTTATCATTGATTATGAACTCTCTAAATGCAGAAACTGTTATGTTTTCTGTTGATCTTCACCAATTTTTGATAAATCCAGTTATTTGAAAGCATACCCAGTTATCTTTCAAATTTTTAAATTATAATTTACTGAGATCTATATTTCTCATATCATAAGGCAAACAGCAAGATGAACAATCCTGTTATTGGAAGAAATCAGACCCTGTTGCTCTAGGTGTTTTTCTTGCTGATTGTTTTACCTACTTACTGGCTCTACCTGTGCTTCTTGGGATCGTCAAGCCAATAAAGATAAAATTAATCCGTCATCTTCATTCTGTGAATGTCTCTGACATCTTTATTTGACCACAAGTCAAAGAAATCTCTGTGCTTTAAAAAGAGCTCATGTGATTAGTTAACTCACCTGTGTAACCCAGGATAATCGTTCTATTTTTAGGTCAATTATTCCTCACTGTGAAGCCTAATCGCAGGATTGAATCTCACTGTGGACCTAGTTTCCAGTAACTATGGCAGGTGTTATAGAGCTTTCCCAGAAGATATGAAAATAGGAAAAATGTTTATTCCCTCCAGATAGGGAACACATAGCAAACTAAAGAAACGAGCCCACCAAAGTCCAGCTCAGCAAACCAATGAGGTCATTTGAGAAACTCAAAGAGCAGAGGTAAGGTGTCACAAGAGGACATTTGACTCAGGTAACTACATCACCAAAAAAAAAAAAAAAAAAAAAAAGAAAATCCAGATTGCATAAATTTCAGCCCTGAATTTATTAGATCTGAAATCTCCACAGAACAATTTCTCTGAGCATGTGCCCTGGTTTTAAGGTGGAAATAGCAACACAGGATTGTTTGAAGAGCATAAGTGACACGACTGCAGCTCCAAGCCTATCTCCCAACAGCTCTGCCCTTCACAGTCTCCTCCTCCTAGCAATTGTTACTATATAGAGACCCTTGTGGGTAGAGGCTATTAATGTTATTAGCTTCAGGAGCTTCCTAAGCCTTGTGAGTTGTCTATTTGATCATCCTTATAAGCTTTGTCTCTCAATCCTACCAAACCTCTCTGTAGGATGCAATGTTACAATTCAGAGGAAATGGCTACGCAACAGCTAGATACCTTTTAATATAGAGTCTAAGGAGGAGTACAGGCTATCAAATTTCTATCTACCACAGATCATGTAATGAACACTCAATAGGTATCATGAATGAATAAACTGTCTCATGTTGATCAGAGAGACTCACAATGACTGAAAATGAGATAATGCAAAATTGGCATGGTTGATGGACAAAAGTATTTTTTCTAAAAATGGACTCTACTTTGATAGTTGTTGAAAATCCTACTTGAACATGAATCAAGATGCTTAAAATAATCTGTTGTATTTGATATGCTACTTTTTTAAAGATTTTAAAATTGACGTTCACTTGGAAATTGGCCTCATATTTTTAACTGTAAAGTCATAACCTGGCCACAGTATTGATGCTGGGTTTTAAACATAGATACGACCTTTCTTGGCCCAGTTGGACATGTCTGAGTTTTTAAGTGCCAGACATTTATGGTCATCAATGGCCGGCCTGGGACAATTTCTCCAAGTTGCATCAATGAAAACCGATGGTGCAGACATCTGTAAGTGAGGTGAAAGTAAGACTTATGAAGAGATTTACAGGAAAGTAACAGACTAAGGAAAGATGTATGAAGCTCTAAAGATATAAAGATTTAGTAAAGGGAAAGCAAAGCTCTCAGAGCTGAAGAGAGGTCGTCTGAGAAGGTTGTCAAGATAATTGGTCTGAAGGCTTTTCTGTGGTGATGTTAATCGGAGAGTTGGATGTTTGCGATCCTGGTCCAATATGACAGAGGTGCCCACCTGGCCATAGGTGGTTGAAGCCCCTCTTTGTTCATCTTTGACGCCTCCTTTGTCAGCCACTAGCTGATATTGCTACCTTGACCTTTCATGTGTCCCAAGAGCTCCTCACCAAGCCAAGCTGCTTTGTTCCTCAGAGCTATCAAGTAATGGCTGCCTATCAATTTAATTAAGTTAATCTGTTGTTCATTTAATGGTCTGGGGTCTCTTCCCAGAGATAGGTAGAGCCATTCTGAGAGGTTATATTTACTGACAATTTAGTCTGTTGCCCTTAGCTGCATTTGAAGGGAGATATGTAAAAGAGTTATCATTTCTAGCATACATTACCTGAGCATGGTGGGAGATGACTCAGGGAAGCTAGCCAACTGGCCTGGCGACACTTGCTTCTTAGGTTCTGTGTGTCTCTTATCAGGCCCAAACAGAGAACATTTTGTCTCATTTATACTATTCTCACCTCATTTTTTTTCCTTTTATTTTTTTCCCAATTATACAAGCTCAATAGATATTCCGGTCCTCTCCCTCCCAACACCTTTCTCAGTCCCCCCTTGTACTCTCCCCCCTTCCCCTTCCTTTCACCCCCTCTCTCCCTTTCTTCCAGTACCTGCCCCTTCCCCCTCCCATCCCATGGAGCATCCCTCTGTGTGAATGCCAAACCTCCCTCTGAGTCCCCCACCCTAGTGAGGTGTAAGACTCAGTGGCACAGCCGGAGCCCTTTCTTGGGCTCCCTGTTAGTATGGGAACACTATTATGACTCTTAATCCCTTGCCTCTAAGGATCCTACTGCTTGTGATCCATGCTAAACTTTGGGGAGGCATTGACATGTCAATCATTGTGCAGGCCATGCAAAGTCCGATTATGGCTACTGTGGCCCTAACTTGTGTGGATTATCTTGCTTATTGTTGGTCCTCCCCATCTTTAGGCTCTTACAATCTTGCTGCCCCCTCTTCTGCAAGGTGTCCTGAGCTTTAGGATGGGGAGAGATTTGGCTGGTCTGGTTCCAGGAGATTAATATAGGGTCTTTGGTGTACTGAATTATGGTTTGTTGTTCTTTTCAGTTTTGCTTTTCCTGCACTACCCTTGTCTCCATCCTGATGGGTAGTGGAGGTCACCTCCTAACTAAAGATTAAAGGCTGTTTAAATGAAGATCTTAATATAAGAGGAGACTCAAAGGCATATGGTATAGCAGTGGGACACCACGGTGAAGGGGGTGGTCAATGTCCCATTTGCAGGATGGTTACCATCTATCTGCCAGTCCCTGTACCCTCCCTGGTTGATGAAATCAAACCTTTCAGTTGCAGGTGACCAGGAAGAAAAGTGAGAGTGAGCTTCACCAGATGTCTCTTTACTTACATGCAATACTTGACGGTGACCTATTTTCATGATCCCCTCTCTCCTTTTTTCTGGGGGGCCCTCCTTCTTCTTCCCTTCTGTTTATAATATTTGTGATTATAGTAGGTATTGCAGAGATTTATCTTTGAGTACATTGTTAAGTGGGTTTGGTACTAGGATCCACCTATTAGGAAGTACATATGGTGTCTAATTTTCTGTGTCTGGAATATGTCACTCAATATAATTTTTTCTAATTCCATCCATTTCCTGACAAATTTCATTAATTTTTCTTTTTTGATGGCTGAGTAGTATTCCATTATATAAATGTACCACATTTTCCTTATCCACTCATCAACTGTTGGGCATTTAGGCTGATTCCATGACTTTGCTATTGTAAATAGTGGTTCCATGAACACAGTTGTACTTGTGTCACTGTAGTGAATTTTTGCATTGTGGGGGATTATTCCCAGAAGTGGTATAGCAGGATCATATGGCATTTCAATCTTTAACTTTTTTAGAAATCGCCAAACTGATCACCTGAGTGGTCGTTATAAGCCTGCATTCCCACCAGCAATGTAGGAGAGTTTCCTTCTTTCCACATCCTCTCCAGCATTTGTCTTGCCTCATCTTTTTAACCCTAACATTTCCTTTTCTGTAATATCTTTTTCCACTGTAACATATGTGAATAGCTTGTAGTTTTCACAATGTGCCCTGATTTCTTACTTCGTATTGTGAACTAACTTCTCCCTTTAGTATGAGGAGAATTCTCTTCTCTAAGATGGTTTTGGAACTGTTATGCCTCCTAATTTCTAAAGACTTTGAGAAAGACTAATGATTCTTGGAATGCCCACTAGAATTCATTCTTCAGACCTTATGCCTGAAAGCTTTTCTTCATTGAGAAGCTTTGATTTGTTACCAAAGTTCTTACTTTTTATTGATATGTTCATATTTTCTATTTCCTCACGAGTCAATTTTGGTAGGTTGTATTTCTCCATGAATGTATCCATGTCTTCTAAGTTATCTTCTCTTTTGTCTTTTTTATCCATATTATATACTCTTGCAACCCTTTGTGTTTCTGAGGTACAATCTTCTGTATCTCTTATTTATTTCAGTTTGCTGTTTTTATGCCTTGGTTAGTCTAGTTAAAGTATCACACTTTTACTGCTTTTTATTTTTAAAAATAGTTTAGTTTTGTTAATATTTTCTAGTGCTTCATTTGTCTCCCATTTCACTTATTTCAATTCTGAATGTTGTTAATTTCTTTCTTCTCTTGACTTGGACTTGGTTTGTTCTTCTTTTCCTAATGCCTGGAGGAATAATGAAAAAGTGTTCATTTGGGATATTACTCTTTTTTGTTAAATTGTTAACATTTATCACCATAAATGTTAAGGGAACTCTTAGCACTGCTTTTTCAGTATCCTCTGAGATTAGGGAATTGTTCTCACTGCCATTTGTCTCGATTCTTTGACTTACTGTTTGTTTAGATGTACATTGTGTTATTTCCCTATACTTTCAAATTTCTCAACTTACTTATTATTAGTATCTAATTTATACAACTTTGGTCAGTAAGAATATCTAACAGAATTTCAACCATTTTAAATTTGTTAAGGCATGATTTATGGCCCACACATGTTCCATTACTAAAATATTTTGTGTTCACAGTATGTAAAATATTCACACTGTAATATTGTTGAGTGACAATATCCTCCTACATAGCATGCATTTAAAACTCAATGATTCCTTTATGACTTTTCACCCGGATAACATTGAAAAAAGTGGGGTTCTGGAGTTCCTGCTATTCTTATGTCACTATATCACTGTTGCTATTATTTCTTTGATAAGTGCTATACATAGCAGTTTATATATTTAGTGTTCATATTCATTTATAGGTGGTGTTTATATATTGATTTCTTTGCTTCATATAGTGATATTCTTTCTCTGTGACACATACTGCCAGAATGCCTATTAATTTGTTGGACAGTGTATTGATATTCCTTGTCTCCTTTGGCTTTGTCATTCGCATAAAACACTGTTTCCATTGCTTTACTTCCAAATTCTTTGGGTACTTAAGTGAGTAGATTGTGTAAAATGATTTGTACTTCTATAGCAAAATATCATAGACCTGGTAACTTATATGTAGAGAACTCATTTCTCATGATTCTGAAGGTTAAGAAACTCATGATGAAGAGTAAGAACGCCATGCCCCACTAGGAAGAAGAGATAGAAGTGTGAAGTGACGCGTGCTACCTTCAACCCTAAGTCTTTTTGTTGGGACTAATCCCTTGCATGCAGGCATAGTTTTTCATAAGATATAATCACCTCTCAAAGGCCACACTTCTTAAATTTCTTGTACTGTGGACTAAATGTCAGCATTGGAAGCTGTTTTTTATACAGTTGATAATTCTACATCTTCTGATTGGACAATTTAGCCCAATTACATGGAAAGTGATTTTTGATAAGGAATGATTATTGCCATTTTATTAATGGTTTAGTTATGGTTATTTCTTTGTTTCAGTTTCCTATCATAGTGTCTCCCTTTATGATTTGTTCAATCTATATGCTTAATTTTCATTAGTATAGCTAGCTAAAAGAGAATTTTTCTTTTTGAATCCATAGGGCTTACAGAAATCATTTTATTATTTTTATTTTATTATTGCCATAATTTGATTTCATGCTACTAATAATTTAAATTTAGTTGAACAGAAAACTCTCTAATATCTCTCTATAGTATTGGTGTCATAAAACACATTTCCTACTTTTTTGTGTGTGTTTTCTTAATGCTTCACTCTGCGATTTCCCAGACTCTGCCTTCCAGGACTGGAAGTGAAGATGCTTCCCATTTCTGCCTGGCATTTTTACTGTTTTAATTTTTTTGTGTGTGGGAATCCAGGATCCAAACTCAAGTCCAGTTCTCCTTTTAGTGAGGGAAAGGTTTACCCCTTGAGCCATCTCTCTAGCCTCTGCATTTCCTACTTTGTGTATCTATAAGTAACTATTTGTAGTGAGCTGTGTGCTTGTTGCAATTATTCTTTGTTGATCATATGCCTAAAATAGATCAGACTTTTGCATTGCCTTGAAAATTAAAGGCTATTGACAACTTCCTTTTACTGACCAGAGATTTTTCTAGTGTCCTGAGTATTAAATACTTCCAAAATACCACCAAAAATGCATGTAGAATACTAAGCACAAACAAAATCGCAGCAAAGCTGAGCCATCGAGCTGAACCAGCAATAATTCTTTATCGTCTTGCTCTTGCTCTGTGTTCAAGTGCCAAAAGAACACCTGTTTAAGATGATCATATGTTGGAAATTACAATGAAATAGTGTTTTCTTTAAGTCATTTTTAGGAATGAGTACAATGGAATATTAAAAACCTAGCAAATTACAAAACAAATTAGGAAAATGGTATTGTGGAAAAGAATTGTAATTCTTTACTCTTTGAAGTCAGATCTCGTCTTCATTTTAATTGGCAAATGACATGTAACTGGACATAAGGTATATCACAAGGAAAACCTCTTAATCAACATGTGGTTTACATCACTGACCCTTTGTTATGCTGACATATTAGGACTGTTTCAGATAAAGACTACTCAGTCTAAATCTCAAAGTAAAAACTGGTATGAGGCAACCAATTTGAAATCCATTTTTAGTAAGAATGAGATCATATCTCAAATGCTGTTACTCTAGTAACATAATTATGCATTCACAGATGTGCAAAATTATACTGATGCCTTTATTCAACATCTTTGCACTGTCTCTCCATACACATCAGATTAAAGCATATGTGGAAGTAGATAAATAACTAGAAGTTATTTCTGTCTCTAAGAATAAAAAGTAGATGTAATTTCTGTCTCTAAATATAAAAAGTACAGTACAATAATGGACTTAATATCTAGAGTATTAGATTTCTTGAAAACCTTTCTGTATTAGTCAGCTTTTTTGTTGTTGCTACAAAACATCAGAGAGAAGCAGCTTAAGGAAAGAAGGGTGCACTTTGACTTGTGGTTTCACTCCCTGGTCACTTGGTTCTAATGCTCTTGGGACCATGAATTCGAGGCAGATCGTCATGATGGAAAACATTTGGTTGGGAAAAGTGAGCTGCAGCTAAAGTAGAGCGGTGCCAGGGGCGGGGGTTAGAGGGGGGTAGAAAATGGAGATCAGATATATACTTCAGTTACACAGCTCCTCCAAATAGGATCTGCCCACACATTGATCGTTCAAATACGAATTCATCAATTAATTAACCCATTGATGAAGTGAGCAAAGTTTAGTGGTCCAATCATTCGCTAGCACCACCACCACCAGCTGTGGATCACATTTTCAATGCATGATCCCACCACGCCTTCAAACTATTTGCAATTCTAAAATTGGCTGATTTTCTATAACATAGCTGAGAAGATAAATTACCCCGTAAAGCGTTCAGATGAGAATCTCTTGGAGCTCCATGAACCTAACAAGGACGATATCTTTCCTTTGGCACTGGTAATCTGCACCAGAAAGATCGATGCAAATGTGCCCAGTTACACTAGAGAATCCTTGAGAAATTGTCAGAAAGGGTCTCTTCTAAACATCCACCCAGGCAAAAAGCAGAATCCACTTGGAAAATAATCTACTTTCAGCTCTGAATCATAGACAAAGATCCCAGCATTTCTTGTTATTGATTCTGCCACCCATCTACTTTCCAGAGAGTACACTGCCAGATTTGAGAAGGCTGGTCAAAGAGCACCATGGAAACAAGAAAGGAAGACCGCTTAATTGTTTGGCTATGGACTACTTTTGGTTTTCTAAAGACTCTGATGTATGGAAGGGAAGCAATTGAAACTAACATAGTAAACTTTTCTCTTCTCCGCTAACAGGAGCAGGCAGCGTTTTATAGGTCTCATAAAAGAGTTTATGGGACTCTGATGAGAAGCTGGCAGCCTCCGGTGACCAGATGAAAAGTAGCTCTTCTCTGCACCTTTAGGATGCCTTATGGTTGTGGTGGTTGTCTCAGAGCCAAAGCAGAGGTGGGCCGATGGATTCAAAGTGATGGAAAGGAAAGCAGGAGGAGAGCTTAGCTCTCACAAATCAGCCCACAGAAAGTCTCAACCCACAACAGAGATCTTGAGGTGAGATTACTGATGAGCCTGGGAAGTCAGGCTGCTCTGCACACTTGTAGATGAATGTTCTCTAACTTTTCCAAGGTTCTATTCTTCCTTACATTAGTACATGAGCTTTGAAGACATCTTTAAATTGTTCCTCCATGGCTTATTACTAAGACATTTATTTTATCTTTCTCCTTCTGTTTTTTCTTTTCATCCCTCTCTCTTTTGTCCCCTCTCTTTCTCTCTCATCTCAATGCATTTGACTGTTTCTTTCTCATCACCCCTCCACATGTACACTTACATACCATTATTAGTGCTAAAACTATAATTTTGGATACCTCCTTTTTAAAAATTTATTATTTATTCAATTGTGCTTGTGTGTGTGTGTGTGTGTGTGTGTGTGTGTGTGTGTGTGTAGAACCACGGACGAATTCGGTAACCATCATGGACCCCTCCACCTCCTCCTTGTTTACTCTGCTCGGGGATTCACAGGCTCTGCCCTACCATGACCAGAAACGCAGGCTGCCCCCAGGGTTTAGGATTCAAACTCCAGACCTTCCACCTGCAAGTTCCTGAGCCACCTCTCCAGCTCCTGGATACCTCCTTATGGTTCTGACTTACAGGACTTGCTCTAATTTTTGCAAAGAGCACTTTGTTGGGAGTGACTGTACCTGAACTTTGAATGTGTTTCTGGGTTGATTCATCTAAGTCTGCGCTGAAGTCATTCTCTGGAAGTCTAACTTTAGTAACCTATAAAATACACACAGAATGCAAAGGACCTGAGTTTGAATTCCCAGATTCCAGGTAAAAGTGCAGCATTTCTGGTTCTGGAAACCCCAAAACAAAGCAAAAAGAAGGTACGGCAATCCAGGGTGATTCCTGATGTCACTATTGCACTCGTGCACATAGGCGCACACGTGTGTGCGCACACATACACACACACAATTTCCTGCAGACTAATAGACAATACTCTTTCTACTGGGGCTTGGATAGACAGTCTAGTGTAAGGAAAGAGCACAGAATAGCACACAGAACACACAGGGATCTTGGATCTGCCACTTTTGTTTGCTCAGTCCTTTCTGATGGAATTCCTTTTTCTCCCTCACCCACATCAGAGCCAGGCACCTGCAGCTTTTATCCAGAGGGAATCTCTGCTTGGTGGTCCTGCTTCTAATGGCCAGGTGGCACTTGCAAAAACACCTCCTTGTGTTGAGGAGTGGGCGGGAGGGGGGCAGAGGGCGGGTCAAGGACTGAGCACACACGTTTTGGTCTGAGTGAGGGATCATTTTCACTTTATAATGGAATAGCTCAGTCTCCCCTGCCCTTCAGCCCACCCACCAACCCTGAGATTATAAAACCTCCCTAGCTTGGTCACCTCCTGCGTTTTCTTCCTTCTTTGACGAATCAACCTTGTGTTTGGGGACCACGACTACACTTCTACCATTTGTCCCTGGTGCGGTTTGTTAGAAGGGTCTTCCTTCCTCAGCTTGCAAATAAACCCCATCTTCAAAGGGTTATCATAGGTAGGTAAGTATATACATCTCACATAAACCTGTGGTTATTGTTATATAGTAGGCACTCAATATACATGTATTTTGTTATTGTTTGGTGATCCAAAAGTAGTATAAATAATAAAATCAAGGCTCAGAGATTCGAATTCCTGTCTTGAAAGTAACAGAATTATGATAGAACTCAACAGATTTAGTCCCTTTTCCTTAATAGTTGCATTCTAGTAAGAATGACTGTAAAATCAATCTTAGTTGCTTTAGTCATCCAATTTAATTAATCCTTTAGAAGCTTTAAATCCAATTGGCTTTACTTTCCAAGCGAATTAATATCTTGAAGCAAATTCTTTTGAATTTTTTTCTGGTATACGAGACTTAGCAGAAGATTTATATGAAGTTAAAAATGCAGAAAAATCCACATTAATTTGATCTTAAAAATGCATATTAGTTAAAAGATAAGTGAAAAAAAATATACCCTGGACCACATAAGGAGAAAATTGTACACTATATTCCTTGTTCTTCCATTAGGGGAATCTTTCTTCAATCTCAACCTCAAAACATTCATTATGAAAATTTGAAACCTATTAGGTATTCATTTAATAGAAAGGATTGCTGAGCAAGACAGATAATTTTATTAGTGATTTTATCATAGAGATCAACAAAGTATATCCACTGTGCAAATTTGACCTGCTATTATATTCTGAAGAACATGACCACCTTCTTTTGTGTGGGTGCAAGTTCACACACTTTTATATTTTCTTCTATTTCTCCTTTTTGTCATTGTGTAGATGATTTTGGATGCATCTGGTTTACAACCTGAAGTTGAAAGGAACACAGCAGATCTTCACCCATTCTCCAATCTATTTTATCAGTAATAAATCTGTGCTATCTTTGATTTGATTGCCTTTTTATATGCTATGTCTTTGTATTATGGCTACAAGATGAAGAGAGAAGAGAAGGGTAATCTAAAAGCCATATACTTTGAATTAAATATACTACACTATTAATATTACAACATGAAATAACTTTCCATGAACAGAATGCAATAAATGAACCTTTAGAATAAATGAAAAACAAAATAAAACCTGCTAAGCAATAGAGAACCTAATATCAGATTCTGAAATGCAAATCTAAATGTAATCTTGCAAACTGCATTTAAAACTATAATTGTCTCTGTAAATTAGGGACAAATGAACAAAGAATCATGAAAATATAGAACACTGTCATAGATAAGCAATGTTGTTCTAACTAAAATCTTTCCTAAGGGAATGGAAAAGGCTGTATATATAGATTCAGAAAACTCGAAGTATTACCCCAGTATTTTGCCCTTAGAGACTATCACGTTGGTAATACACTTAGGTTAAGTGTTTGAGTCTGATACATAGAGTTTTGCTCAAATTATCATCTTGATACTCTCATTAATGTTATTAGCAACGATGGTAATAGCATCAGTACTACTGATAATTTTCATAGATACATCAAATAACAATATGGTAACAATTAATAATTGTTGACAATTACAGCCATTAATTAGTCCACAAAACTGAATTCAGTGCCAATGCTAGGATCACAAGCAAATCAGCTGTTTCTGAGCTCAAGAAATTACTGTGCATTCTCTCAGCAGGACTGGGGCTCATCACAAAAATGTCGTTCTGTCTTACAGAGATTTAACCTGATTTATTTCTCATGGACTGTTTAAGTCAGAGAATATCGTTTATTTATCTGTGAAATCCTATTTCCCAGTGTTTGAGGTATGGATTCACAGGATGGTTTGAACTGTTGCTAAATGCCATTCCATTCTTGACATAAGATCCCTGTGGGAAACAACCATTTCCTATACGCACTGCATTTACACATAATGTAACTGAGTGAGCTTCAACATGTTTGGATTGTACTCTGGCTTAAAAACATTTTGACACTTGCTTGGTCATATTTTGTTGAATATCTAACATATCAATGATATGCATCCTTTAAGAGTTAAACTTTAAGTATAGATGCTGGTATTAAGAATTTACTCAAGTTAGCTTACCAGATCTTACAGCCCACCTGGATTCACCGCAGTGGCATGGCGTTGCATGTAAAGAGACCACATATGTCACACCACTGCACATCAAAGCCTTTAGCAAACTTAATGCAAAAGTAGAAGTTGTTAAACTATGTTGCAAAATGCTTAGCATTTCGTGTAAACTCATCTTTTGTCAATGCCTGCTTCTGTACACTTTACATAGTCTCAAATTAAGGAATTCCAATCAGATAATTCTATAAAAATTCATCTTTCTTGAACCTACATTTCATGTGTGGTCATTCTGTGCCTGAAATATGAAGGTCAAATGGACAGCAACTGTTGTAAATATCCCTTACAAACCATGTAGAGGAGTAACATATTTTTGGCCTGGTTGTTTTCAACTTTTTTACTGGCCTAGTGAGGCAGAATCAGGAATGGCTGCGATGGCTCAGGGATTAAACCTTTGCCTCATCCACCCAAGTTTAGATCTCCAAATCCCATATAAAATGTCTGACAGAAACGGCAATGACATGTAAGTCAGATTCTAGAAGGCAGAACCTCGGAATTCCCAGAGCAAAGCAATAAGGAAGTAGAGAAATCCAGGATGATTTCCGGTGTCACCCTTGGGACTCTACAGGCACACGCACTCACTCAAGTACTCAAGTGTTCGCTTGTGCACACACACACATACACACACATGCAACACACACACCTGTGTGTGCACATGGCAAAAAATGAGACATCGGCCTTTTTAGTATTACAATATTCTGTGTGTTCAATCATATCCTCTATAGATTCAATAACAAATGAACATTATATAAGACAGTCGTGTATTCGGTAACCGGCCATCTCACCAAATGCTGGTATGTTTGAAAGATAAAAATACTCTCAAAAACATAGATCTTCCTAAAATTATCCCTGTTGGTTTTACAAATTAGACTGATAGCACTGATTTTGAAGACAGACTACAGTAGTAAATACCAGGACCGATTTTGTTCCAAAAGATATTTTCTCTGGCTAATTCTTTTAAGTAGCAGGAAATCTATGGACAATTTCAAGTAACATGATTTTTTTGTTGGTGATTGGCACTTCTGAGCACAGATGTGGACTTAAAAGTTTTCAGTTTTGGAAAAGAAGGAAAACGAATACTTTTTAAAAAGGAAAGAGATAACAAGAAAACCACCTGGACTATTTAAATGAAACACATAATTTTGTGTCTATTTTTAAAACTATACAAACAGAAAAGAAGAACATAGTCTAATTCCATTACTTCACTGTGGAAATTTTAGTAAATTGAGACTCATTTGCAATGTCGGTTCCTGAGTTAAGCAGTGCCTTGTGATTATGATATTTCACAGTCTTGACTGACCTAGGGCTGTTGTCCAGAATTCCAGCTTGTAGACTTGAAACTTCTGCTTTAAACTCAAACCCAACTCCTGACACAGCTTCTTCGGAAAATCTCCTCAACACCCAGGGGATTTTTCCAATTCTCATTCTATTTCCTTCCTTTGATTTCCCACTATCAAGTCATCCATTCTATAAAACCTTGCAAAACAGTCAATCAAGATGCTATAATTCTTCTTGACAAATGCATCACTTGAATCCAAGGTATAATTTGCAACCATAGCCTTCAGATAGTGAATCTTGACTCCTGTCACGCAAAGATGCATATCTCAGAGAGAAACCTAAGGAAAATTCATAATTCCACATTATAAACCATGCAATAACCTCTCCGTCGGAAGAAGGTTCCCACCTATTGTTTTGACTGGACTCTGAGCTACACAACACAAACTCTTTTCTTCTACATACTACCATTTCTTGCTGCACCCTTTTCAATCTTTTCATTGACCTCTCTATCTTTCTTGTATTTAGTCCTGTTGGTTTTATTTCCATTGTCTGTAAAGAACCCTACCAATTGCATGCTTCACTAAGATTTCCTTAGTAACAAATGACAACCCATTAAGTAAAACTAATAACACTATCATTACACTTTGATACAGCAATAGTAGAAGGTGTTATTAATTTTCAGTTTTTCTTTCTTAAATCCTAAGGCAAATTCCATTCTATTTCTCTGTAAAAAAAAATAGTGAGATTGGTTTTGGAGATAGCCATGAATCATACTGTGTTCTAAGATTTGAGGGAAAGTAGTTAGAAATAGGCTCCAGCTTCCTGGGGCCAAAGTAAGAGGACATATCTGGTTGCTTTTCAAGTGTAGATTACAGAAGACTGTTGTATATATTTTTATTATATAATATGTACAAAAATTTGTTCTTTTAATATTTGGTGCATCATCTGATTATTTAATGCCTAAAATTTGCAATTAGTTAATTTATGATTATTCTCATAATTTAAATAACAACAGATATATAAAGCTCTATGTAAAAGTCCTTTAAACAGAATTTAAGAAGATTTTCATATATATATGTATATATATATATATATATATATATATATATATATATATATATGGAAACACATATGTTTTTCCCCCAGATTTGGAGAAGTCATGTAAAAAGTTTGGTGTGTGCCCACATGTGCATGCACACCCATGCACGCAGGCATGCTTATGTGTCTAAGTGCTGTTTAATACTGTGTGATATGCATGTTGGGCTCTAACTCATGCATGCAGCAAGTGTTTTTAGCTACTGAGCCAACTTCAGCCCCATTTCAGAACATCCAGCTGTGTTTACTGGCTCACCTTTTTCATGTTTTACTCACAGCTGTGATATTGGGAGGGTTATGAAGGAGAACGTTTGTATTCTTCAATTCACATCAGAGATGACTTCTATTTCTTTTTCACCACAGGTCACTAAGGGTCACTTGATGCATGGATTACTTCTTACCAAGAGGAAATTGATGTAAAGGACAAAGAGCCGTGGAAGGGATTGCTTGTCTTACTTGCTCCCCTAAAACAACCCAGAACTGTATGAGTTAAGGAATACAGACACCCTTGAGATATTCTTATAATTCTTATAATAATGCTAATATTTATTCTCAGAGGGCCAGTATTGGGAACTGTGATATTTTGAGATGTTTAGAAGATTGTAGCTTTGTAAATGGATTTAATGCCACTATAAAGGATCGTACGGTCATGGGCTGTCTCTTTCCTGTTTTGCTATCTGAGGAAACAGGATCCATGTCTCTTGGATCCTTTCAGCTCACACAAATTGAGAGTACAGCAAGATAACCCTCATCTGAATACTGTCTGAGGGGTTCTATCATCCAGAACTTTGAGAAAATGATTTGCTTATTCTGTCCAATTTTGTTGAAAAAGTTGCAATGTGGACTAAGACAGGAAACTTTCTAGTTCAGAAGACTTGAGACCTTTAGGTAGTAAACTTAATTTTTGCCAGCCTTTTGGTATTGTTGCTTTTTTGGGTCAAGTTCCTGACTTTACTCTCATAGCAGTTTTGCAATTTCATCTTTGACTTTTTATTTTATACGTAAAGAAACTAAGGCTAAAATCTTAAATGAGATAAGACTGAATTCCTCTGCATAAAAAAACTTAAAAATTCAGACTATGCTGTGGGCTCCTTGACACTGAAGTGTACTTTTCTTTTTTTTTTAAACATTTTTTATTATTATTTCCGCTCATACAAACTTAGTAGGTATACCGGTTCCCTCCCTCCCTCCTCCTCCCCCCGACCCCCTTACCCCTCCCTCCCCATCCCCCAGTGCCCCCCCCCAATCCCCGGAGAATCTAATGTGCCTGCCAGTCTCTCCTCTGGGTTTTCTTATAACACAGTAGCTTTCTAAATCCCTTATAAACTAACTAAAGCATCATGAACTTTCAGTAGACTTGATCCACCAAAGTCCTTCTGCTCCTCTCTGCCAATCATCACCTTCATAATTTTCAATTTGTTATACAAGAGAAAGTAAAACAGATCACTGCTTTGGAGACTTTCCGGTAAAGCCATCCCATTCCCTTTTAAAATATAATTTGTTTTAGATGAGAGAACACGAGTGCACTTATAGCCAAGTCTTTAAACTAACAGAACTCACAGAGGAGATGAGAACTAAAGGTATCAAGTTACAATTTCATTGAGCCATGGAATTCATGATTAGAAGGAATAGTTACAGGTATCAGGCTCAGCACTGACACTTCTTTAAATTTATTTTGCGTATGTGTGTGTGTGCGTGTGTGTGTCAATGGGCATTGTGTGTCCCTGTGAAGGACCAAGGGTGACTTTGGGAAACATCCTGGATTGCTTCTACCTCTTTTTTGCTTCACTCGGATTTCCCAGGTTCTGCACACCAGAGTCAGAAATGAATGCGGCAGCCATTTCCTCCTGGTGTTTTTAATGTGGGACCAGGGATTAGAACTCAGGAATGACGTATCCAGAATTTCTTATTTGTGCCAGACACTGTTTAAAGTGACTTACTGATACAGCACAATATTGTACAGCTATTGCTTCTAGTGGATAAATATTATAGTCAGTATCATCACATGTCTTTATTCATATAATTCTCAGAAAAAATTTCTTTTGCTGTTGTGTTTGTTTATTTAAAGAAGGGTCTTGCATTGAAGTCTAGACTGGCCTTGGACTCAAGAGATTTTAAAATAAATATGATTCTCTTTTAAAGAGGTGGAGTCTTAGTCATAGACTCCTGTATCTTTCTTAGAAATACAATACTGGTAGGTTGCCTTTGGTATTTGAGCTAAAAAATTAGTCTAGTCTGTGCACTAGACTTCCCCGTAGCAACCAGATATCAACTTGGCAGTTGAGCACTGGCTTTTAGCACAACTATGAAAAATGCTTAATTAAGAAAAGCCTCTGAGCCAGTTTTCAGATTACCTAACAGATGTGGGAAGAGCCAGCCCATGGAGGCCTTGATGATTCCTTGCGCAGGTGGACAAGACAGAGAGCTGATTGAAATGTGGCAGACTGGCAAGCTAGAAGTGATATCGAGGTCCTTGCTCCTCCCTTAGATTTTGCTGTTGTTATGTTGTAGCTAGTTCTTTCTGCCTCTGTTGGTAACTCTGTTTCCCTGACAGATCTGAAATTGTGAACTGGAATAAAAATCCCCTTGTTCTCCTAAATGGTATGAGTCATGTATTGGTTACAGCAGTGATATAAAGCTTAGACTCTCCCTAGTAGTTAAGGTAGACATCTCACTCATAACAACAACAACAAAAAAAAACGTGCAATGGTTAGGCACCACATAAATTGTGTCTTTGTGAATGTTCTTTTCATCATTGTCTCTGAATTTTTTTTTAGTGTTGTATTGGAAGGCTCCTGATTTTCCATGTGTTTTATTGGACAGTAACTTACTGACTTTGATTATTAGTTGCAATAGTTTGTCCATGGTACTTTCTGATTTTGATAAATGTATGACCACAAAATTCATAAGTAATATGTCTCTTGCATTCACTAAAAATGTTATAATCTATTCCACTTTCCTGTTTTATCAGATTGACCGTGATATGTCTCTTGCATTCACTAAAAATGTTATAATCTATTCCACTTTCCTGTTTTATCAGATTGACCGTGATATAGGTCTTAAAAATTAACTGGGATGATCAAAATGTGACAGAATTTTGGAATCACCATGGCAGCAAAGAAGCCTTTCAAGTGCAGTGTGATCATGGTCTTGATTAGGCTGGTGAGAGGAAAGTCAATATCTCCTAGAGAGGGATTATATTGAAAATTGACTGAACTTAAGGACATGTGCTTAGAAACACTGAAAGGTTTCACATGTGAAGCATGCAGATCTAATTGATAATGATCAGGAAACTGATTCCATTTGAAGTTGAATTCCACTGATCTAGTCATCTGAAACAGAGAGGGTGTTAGGAAATAGTTGGAATTTTCCATTGACAAACAGTTTGAGGAATTTATAGGCAGGTACAATTTATATGTAAATATAATATAGTATATATAATTTTAAATCTAAGTTATAGATATGTGTTGACACAACTACTGCCAATTATATTTAACATAATGTCAGTACATTTTTAAAGTTCCTTGAAATCGGATGCAGTAACTCATTTGGTCTTTAAAATGCTGAGGTGGATATTGTGCTGTTTAAAAATATTTAATCAACTCCTAAACCTCTAGGGTAGCTTTCTTGTAACCTAATCTTGGAATTTCAAATGTTTCTTTGAAAAAACATGTTGCGTATTTTCCACATTGTTTCACATTCCATTCTGATTTGATATGACTAGCAAATTAACACTCCATCTAATTTTTTAACCTCCACTCATATTAAGAGGAATCTTGGCTTCAGGGATTTGCCTACTCTTTCCTAGTAGAAAGTATAGTTCTCATTCCTGTAGCCCCAAAAGGAACACTATAGAAGGCAAGGCATTGAACCACATAGAAGGCAACTTTATGTATACACATGAATGTGTACTTACATGCATACCTTTGTGGCAAACTCCAGGGTGTGGAAATAGTGAAGGATGCACATCTAATTGGAAATGAACCAATAGAAAATTGATTCTACTTTACATTGAATTTGGTATACTTTCCACCACACCTAAGGAAGATTTTACAAAAATAAATAAGAAATTAAAATCAGAACTTTTATTATTTCTGTTATTTATAATTACCATACTTAGACCTTAGAAAAATATTTAGTATCATATAATGTAAATTATAGTGCACCAATCATAGCACTTGGAAGAAAAAAATTAGAATGTATAGAGCTTCCATGCACTTCCAATAATGACTTACAAAGAAAAAGGGGAAAAGATTGAAAAAAAAAAAAAACCCCACAAAACCAAAACAAAGAAGCAACCAGAAAGCCACTTAACCTAAAAGAATGGTAATAAGACTCTGTCTGGAATCTGGGATAGGATTTTTCTAAGTGAAAGGGTAAGAGCTGAAATGTGAAAGTGTATTAAAAACTGTGGTTCCAAACTCTGGGCCCGATTACTTAGGAGGAAGACAGACTATGCCTGTCCATTTTTCAAAATCTAACTTGCATGTAACTGGGGCAAGGGTTAGGTGTTCTCAGTAGTTTTTGGAAGGTTGGAGAAAGCTGATATATCATCCAGAAAACCACGCATGCCACATTAGAACCTCTGGAGATGGGAATAAAAGACGAGAAGCCCACGCAGCATGCGTACCCTGGAGAAGCCAGGCTTAAGGGCTCTCCTGTCATTGAGTGCATGTCGAGCCTCGTGCTGGCTCAAGGAATACGCATTTCAGAGCCACAGATTCAGGGCCGGATCACACGCTCTGCTCGTCACGTCTCCACAACTGCTGGTTTACAGAACCAAACTGAGCCAGCCATCCAGACAGCTCAGGGGTTAAGATGCCTGTTTTCAGACCTGTCAACCTGAGTAAACTAGGATGCAGCTTAGCTATGTAAACTGTTGAGTTACTACTAACATAAGATAGAAAATGACTGAAGTCCCAAAGGCAATCGCGCAAGGACCTTTCAGAGACAGGAGCCCACCCTCCCAGCCTGACCTGCACAGCACTGTGGCTTCGCTTGGTCCTCAGCTCTGTCTGACAGCAGTCAATGCCTTGGGCCAGCCTGTGCTCCCTCCCCCTGCTGACACTTATCATTGCGTTTGCTTCTGTGAATTCCTTTGCTCCACCCCCGCCCTTCTTAGAATACAATAGCAATGCAAATTAAGCTCAGAGGACTGGGAAGGATCTGGATTTCAAATATCAGTATTAAATATTCCTCTTATCTAATTGGTGTCTGAGTTTTCCTAGAGTTACTCCTGGAACAGTCGGCAGAACCCTTTGCTGCTGGGCACGCATGGACACATGAGTTCTATCTCCGGCACTACAGAAAATCCACTGGACGTGTTGGACCGTGCCTGTAACCCGGGCACGGAAGAGCTAGAAGCAGGAGGATGGATTAAAGGCATGCACTTTTAAAGGCTCAACGCTTCTTCCTTCTCTTTTTTTTCATAGCAACAAGGTAGCAAATGCAATTGAAGCCTATAGCAAGAAAGGAAACCAGGGGCGAAGCAAGGAAGGCAGCATTTAGAGGGAACATAATAAAAGTGCCCATGGGGCTTCCACGCAAACTAGCAAGGGTCAGGTGGTTTCGGAGTCTCAAAAATTGAAAAGCAACGACACAAAAAGGATAAAATACACAGGATGGATATAACTAGCTTGCCCAAGCATACGAATTAAAATACTGCCAAACCAGAAAAAGAAAACACGGTCCTGCAGACAGCCCTGATAGACGGTATCCCTAGCCCTGATAGACGGTATCCCTAGTCAAGGGCGAGTCGCTAGGAGGCCGCCCTAGCAGTGCAGGATGCAAAGAAGACCCTACTCATTTGAAAGAAGTTTCTTCCAAAGGTTGCTTTTAGAAGTGGTCTCAGCATATTGCCATTTATATCATCAGGAAGAAAATTTTACACACTATCGCTTTTGTTTTTTTTTTTCTTTTTCTGGTGAAAGAAAAAGGGAGTCCTATCTTTTTAGGTCTCCCCACTCCCCGCGGGTGGCCCTGTTTCTCGCACAGAGCCTATAATTTTTTTTTCTTCTTTCAAAGATAGTAAGTGGAGGTTATTGGCTGTCTTCATTGTCTGTTCCACTCTTGGCATAGGCAGGCCCTTGCCAGCCTGGGTGGAAGCCCAACGGGGGACTTCCATTATTTTTCTCCCTAAGTGTTGCTTTTCTTGCTTTACCCCTTGTTTCCTTTCTTCCTGCAGGCATCTTCAATTTCATTTTGCTAGCCTATTTCTTTGAAAAAAAAAAAAAGAGAAGGCAGTATGCTCCTTTTAAAAAAGTGTATCTCTTTTAAGGAATAAAGGAGCAAGAGATTAATAATTTGAGAGGGAGACAGACTGAGAAAACTAGAAGTCCCCAAAAAGCAATTGTGAAAAGAAATAAAGAGGGAGAAAAACTAGATAGTGTGAAACAAAGTTGGAAGGAACACTTGAAAACCTCTATTCAGGAATGCAACAAATTGGATATTCCCTTTAGTGTGTCAATCTCTTATTCCCAATTCTTGTATACCATCTCTTTTTCCTGATGCTCAGTCTGAAGTATTTCCTCTCAGGAAAAGAATGGAGTTTTTCAAACTCAAGAGCCTAATTAGGAACAAGGTTTCCATCCTTTCACTCTTGAGTTGGAACTTCCATGTCTCTATTCTGCTCTATTTACAAAGGAGGCATTTATAAGAAAGTGGTTCACAGCAGGATACCGCGGGCATTGGTAGTATCGAAATGAGAGCTGTACAGAGAAAATAGACATAAGTTCAAGTACTTCGGGTCTATTCTTTGGAAGTGTTTTTGTCTAATGCAATCGCAAGCAGGCACATACCATATTGGAACTACACTAAGAGGGTTGTGAGACATCTCAGCCACTTAATGAGCCTCCCAGTTTGGGCTGGTAAAAGGATGCTCACTTCAGAATTTCAGTGCTGTCCTTTAAGGCTACTTTTGTTTAGCTTTCAGGCAGGAACAAAGCTAGAAATAGTGGTTTCTGGGGAAAAGCAGCATGTCTGCCGGAGTGATACACAGAATATTAATTCTGATCACACAGCACAAGGTGTTTCAAATGCTTCTTCGGTACTTCAGCTTGGGCATATATGACATTCACAGGGAGACCAAAATTCTTTGGCTTCCTCAATGGAAGTTATGTGAAAATATGCAGAGCTCTATACTTCTAATGTACTTTTGGTGATGCCAATTCTTCTAGTGGACAGCGTCATTTTCAGTAGTATGAACAGGTTCACTGTGTCTGAGGAAAAAAAAATCAATTGGTCTCTGATTTGAAATCATCCTTGAGTGTTTTCAATAATCAAAACCTTGAAACATTCTCTGCCATGATTTCTTGCCACTAGACTTTGAAATTGTATACAGAAGTACATCCTTTACTTTCCCTATCTTCCTAAACTTGAATTATTTTTTTCCTGAATTTGCAGTAGAATCCACTGAGTTTTACCCAGCTACTTCTCTTGTCTTTAATTTAGCCTGCATGCAATCTCTTCCTCCTCTCCTTTTTCCATTTTCTTCCCTCCCTCTCTTCCTCCCTTCCTTCTTCCTTCCTTTTTTCCTTTACCGTATGCCTTTCTTTCTTTCTTTCTTTCTTTCTTTCTTTCTTTCTTTCTTTCTTTCTTTCTTTCTTTCTTTCTTTCTTTCTTTCTTTCTTTCTTTCTTCCTTCCTCCATTCTTTCTCATTCTTTCTTTCTCTCTTTCCCTCTCTTTCTCTATCTTTCTCTTTCTTTCTTACTCCCTCTTTCTTCTTCTTGCTTTTTCTTTCCTTATTTTCTGAAATCCAATCTGATGGAACTATTGCTCTGTTTGCAAACCTATGAAGGACATCATTCATCCACAGTCAAGTTCTTAGCATTGGCACATTTCATCTTTCTGATTGTTCCCTTATCCATCTGTCTAGTCTTTTTAGTAGCAACGCCCCCCCCCCATTTGCTCAAAGTAATTTACCTGACTTTTACCAAGGTAACTGAGGATTCCAGAATAGGCAATGCCGAAGCCACTGCACTTCCTACATTCTTCCTTTCAAACAGTAGTGAATAAATTTCCATTCTTTCTTGAAAAATGCAATTCAGAAACAACTGTGAAATTTTGGTTGCTTCCTCACACAAATAAATGCATTTTTTTTCTTTTCTGTGACCTTGAAGTAATTTCTTGTTTATTTCTTATCATCTAAAATAAGCATTTCTTTGCCAGCAATGTTTAAGATGTAAATCATGCAACAGCTACCACAATGATGTTAGCTCAATAAAATTGACTTATGAGTGATTAAATCACATTAGAAGATTTCCAATTTTCTGATAGGACAAGTAGGGAGGAAAGATAAAGACATTGTGTCAAAGGCTGTAAAATTAGTATATACTGTGATGAGATGTCTTTGCTAAAACAAAACAGTTCTGTCTTGTTAGAAGGCTTCTTTGGATTACTGTAAGTCTGAGGAAAAATTTAGGAACCAATGAGTATATCTGTTATATTTTTGTTTCTTGTCTTATGCCTTAAGTGCAATGTTCAAATGCTCAGAACGGGAACATAGAGAGTATGTATATAGAGCATGCAAATTGCTAATACATGGGTTACTTTATTCCAGCTGTGCTTTACTCTGAAAAACTATCAAATACCCTTTTACCTCATTAAGCATGAAGCCTACAGCAAGCCTAGAGATTTACAAGCTATCATTTTCCTATTAACCTAAAAGAAAGAAGAAACTTTATAAAGTACAACATAACAAAGCATTTTCCTGGGTCTTCCTGAGCATTTCTATTTTTTGCATATACCAACCACAGCCGAGCAAACCTGGATTGCCATAAAATCAGAGCATATGCCCAACTTGTCCCAAAGGTCAGGTAGTACGCTTTAAAATTTCAAGTTTAAGATTGAAGGCAAAGTATAAAAACAAGCAATTCTGGCTCCAAACATGACGGGCATTGTGCAGAAGACATCGTGCAGAAAGCATTCAGGCAGGTAGATAGCACAGACCGGTGTCTGCAAAGGTAGGAAAGCAATGGAGCTGGTCAGAGACCAGGGTAGGTGGTGCTCTAATAAATACTAGATGGGATGTTTCCTTGTCCATATGGCTTCAAACAAGCAAATACTATCTCTCAGCACACACACTATCCCATTGTAGATCAAATTCTGATTAAAGACTACTAGCTTATTCTCTCTAATCAGTACAATCTGTTAAGGCCCTGTGACGCCCCTGTTGGGTGTCAGCTTGACCACATCTGGCATTAAATAAGATCAGCTGGGACCACCCGAAGAGATTATCTGGATCAATACATTTATATTATAAAGTCCAGCCCTAGATTCTATTGAAACCTCCCTAGATCTTATTGGAACCTCCCAGTAGTGGACCAGATCAAAGGAGCCACAGAACAGAAGACTGGGAAGAAGAGAGACTCTCCAGGAATCCTTTAACCTTCAGTTGTCACTCACTAACCTACTGGATGTTTGCAGTGACTTAACCTGCCTCCAGCTTCAGCCACCAGCCATGTCGCCTCCACCATGAAAGACTGTTTCTCCCCTCTGGAACTGAATAAACTTCTTTTTCTCCCTTAAATCGATTGACTTTGAATCCTCTCTAACAGCAATAGTCAAGAGTAACCATTGCAGAAGGTGGACATTGAAATATAGGATGGAGCTTAATTTGATATTTTCCTATTGTGTCATGATGCTTCTAATTTGATATTTTATCTGTATTGAAGTATTTAACTTATTTTTACCTGAGAGACTCTTATGGTTAAGAATTTGAGATTTTAAAATGTCAGAACTGAACTCTTAATGACAAAACACTTAAAAAATTTGTCTATGAGAACTTTTAGAGATTTAGAATGAATAAAATTAAACATATTTATATTACAAGATAAATTTAACATCTGTAGGGACAAGGATTGAAGCTTACAATTTAAAAGTTTTATGTTTTTGTATCAAGTTGACAAGGGGTGAAGTGTCATAGTTGGATACAGTTATCCACTTGACAGCTGAGAGTTTGAGCTCTGGGCACATATGTAAAGAATTAGTAATTGAGTTAATCCCAGAGCAAACTTTCAGGAAATTGTGTATGATGGGAAAGACCCAGCCCATAGTATGTAGGACTAGGCCCTGGACAGGTAAATAAAATATCAGATATGGTTACGGAGGTTGACATCTTTCTATATACTTGGCCAGACATGCTGGTCTGGAAAGTAAATATTGTCCCGCTCTCAGTCATTATGTGGATATGGTGTTGCCAGTTCCTTGCCCCTGTTGTTGCTGTGAGCTCTCCTGCTAAGCAACTGTTACCTGGAATCACAAGAGAGAATAAACCCCTAGTTCCCTTAAGCTGTTTTGTTATGATTTTTTCAGCAGCCACGCAGAATAGCTGTCACAGCTTTGTTTCAGTCTTCCATTCTAATAGGACATCTTAACAGGGAAGTAGGAAGTAAAATGACATGATCATATAAAAAATTCCTAAAGTGTCTGGCAAAAAACTGTTTTTGCAAGGGCCGGGGAGATAGCTCATATGGTAACCTACTTGATTGAAAAGTAGGCAGCCGAGATTAATCTTCAGAAGTCCACAAGGTAGAAGGAGAAAACTGACTTCTGAAAGTTGTCATCTAACCTCTATCCATGAACCATGGCATACACGTGGCACTCTCTGTATCTGTCTCTACATCATCCTCTCTCAAATAAATTAATAATAAGTAAAAAATATTTTAAAAAGTTGTTGGAACCAATAAATTCTATAGGATTGTGGAATATAATATAAACCTACTCAAATCAGTATATTTTATGTACTAGTTATAAGTTATCTGAAAAAATTAACCATCTTACCTAGATTGACAACAGATGATAATCTAGTTGGGTGTAAAATTAACTAAAGAACCGAACAATTATACATTAAGAACTTTAATGTAATAATGAAATAAACTGAAGGAAACACAAATAAATTGAAATTATCCCATGATCATGGATTGTAAGAATTAATATTGTTTATGTGGTCATATCATTCAAAGTTATCTACAAGTTCAAAACGTTACAGAACTTTTGACAATATCTGATTGATGATAGATTTACAATGGTGGCTTAACATGTGATGGGTGCAGACAGAGAGGCCCAGAGAGGTAGATAGCAATGTGGCAGATGATTACACAGCAGAGAAGTGGAAATGGATGCAGAGTCCTCATTAAGGACTTTAGACCTTCCCCTTCATAATGGCTGCTGCCCAAGAGAAGCAAGGTGAGATCTGCCTTTAAAGACTAAGAGGCTATGTGGGATGTGAGGATGAGGATGGTTTGTATGAAACAAGAAAACTGAAGTTCTTTAGTGACCTTAGGAAGACAGAGGAGAGAAATGAAATTTGTACTAATTAAATAGAATGTCTTATTCAGTGTCATGTATTCGGCAACAATGCGGTCAGAACATGTATCTGACTCACCTCTGCTGTCTCCTCAAGTCTAAATTATGAGATTTAGTTTTCCTGTATGAATCTGATGGTCACACTGACATTGCGAAACTCTTTATCACATCCATGGAGGGAGAAGTCTTTTCAAACAATGATAAGCCCACCCTGGTAGTCAAAGCCACAAGAAGGTCTGACTATCTTCTGCAGCTCTCCCAACTGAAGCTCCATTTAAATTGAAGTTGGCCAAGGGGCAAGTGAAATTCCACAGGGGTTTTTGTTCTTTTCTTTTTTTTTAAATTATTATTTTGGGACTTGGAGGAAAGAAACAGGAAGTGGGGAAGGTGAGTGAGGAAAATGCTTTCATAGAAACAAATGTGATTAATGAGGCATTTGAAGTTGATTAATTCCCTAGCTGAAAGTTTCTTGGTTTTCTATGCATCTCTCTTAAGTTCTACGAAAACTGTTTTTATTATTTCTTTTTCAGAAAAAATAAGTGTTTCTTGCCAATTTTGACTTCTCCCTAAGTTTGTTAGCAATATAAGACGCAGTTTTAATTTTCTTTTTTTGGAAGACTTCTTGCGTACCACACATGGGAGAAATAAACTCTTTACCTAAATGTCATTTCATTTCATGCATAGTCCACTAATCATCCTTGAGAATCAGTCACTTGAGTCTACATTCATGGGCAAGGTCAATGCTTTAAGCAGTATTTAAAATGTACCTACAACTGTACAGACTTTTTTTTTTTAAGGCAAGGGGCAAAACTGAATACACTGCATTTCTCATGTTTACAGAATAAAAATTAGGAGTCTTAATCCTGAAGTCGTAATCTGAAGTGAAGAACAGGAACTCTCATTCAAAAGTTCTTGCAGGCTAGTGAGTCCCATATCATCCCAAAGGCTTTCTCTAAATTTCTAATTCCTTTACCTTCTATACTTTCTGTGTTGGAAAAGAGTTAATATCTGAGGCTTACTTTGGTATAAAGGCCTTACACCTTAATCTTGAATGCGGCTAAGCTTTTTAAGGTCTTTGGCTCGATTGCAAAATCACTTAAATGACTGAAACAGGATTTTTTCCTTATCATGTGTAACAGTCCTCTCTGAAAAGAAAAGCAGAGTGCTGACCCAAGCCTGGAGATTCCAGTGTTTCTCAGAATGAGTCAATTCAGCAAGCATTAATCAAAATAGCAACACGATGAATTAGCACAACTTCCTCGTGCAGCCTAATGATCAATAAAGGGAAGGCCCAGGTGCCTTAGAGGAAAATTTAATCTAAACGCAAATCTTTTATTCATAAGTTTCAAATTAAATCTGCTTGACTTTTGAAAGATCCATTCAAACATTAATAAATGTTTTTATATCAAAGGGTGGAAATGCCACACTTCTTTTGTCAACTGAAATGCATGTAATTTTACATGTTCCCAAATGAAAAGCGTGAGCCAAGCAAAGGATACAAATGAGCCAAAATTAAAATGCAGTTATTGTAAACAGAAGTACTGGTTGTGCTCACTATTTCATTTCTTGCCCATGATATATCATTATACATTCAAACCTCAAATTCTGACAAACATGAAGAATAGCATTTACATCAGAGTCAGGAATTCGATGTTTAACAGATCTCTGCAGCAAGGCAAAAAGAACATGCGGTGGGAGGAGATAAAAAAAGATCAATCACTTTCCTTATGAACAACAGATACTCGGAGAGCTGACTGGACTATTTCTAAACCACTGCATTTTTCTAAAGTCCATTTGTGATGGATAGCAAAGAGAAAATAGGTACACGTTTTATACAATGAACTGTATAATGTTTCATTTTATTTTGAGACAAACTGTATAGGAAATACGCCATCTTAGTCTTTTTCAATGCACTGTTAGGCAGTATTCAATGTGTTCATGTTGTTGTGCATTTCACAGATATTATTTCATCTGGCAAAGTAAATAATGTGCCTTTGAAGGAAATTTTCTAATTTCTATTAATCACAGCCTCTGTAACCACCTCCCGCACTAGTTCAGTCAGGGCAGTCTTGCCCTTCAATGACTGGTCTGATTCACGTACCCTAATTTCCTTTGGGTTCATCCACCTATCCCACAAATCGCTATTTCCTATCTAGTCCAGTGCCTGAGCCAGATTTCCTCTTTCATACTCACATACCAACCTTTCTAGAAAATTTTAAAGAGACATGTGAAGCCTAATGTTAGGACTTAAGTATCTGAACTGTTCTCTTCACTTATTTCCTGCACTTTCTGTTTCTGTTTTGCTTAAAGCTACAAAATAAATTGGTACCTAATATTGGTACCTAATATTTGTTCACATTTTTTCATTCCATTCATTCCATTTGTTATGTCTATGCATGCAAAAATCATACAATATTCAACTTAAGTAGACATACTAGTTTCTTCAAATTTTTATAATTTTTTACAGAAAAAACTTTAATAAGCACTTTTTTCTAATTTTTATATACAGTACATTATCTTTATCTAGCTGTACTTTACCTATTGTAAGCTAAATACCAGAATTGTTTCTGCTTTTGTAACTTGTACTTGTATTGTTTTGTTTTGATTACCATTTAGATCAGTTCTCATTTTTTAATATTTCTACTTTTGTTTTTAAAATTTTTTTATTTATTCAATTATGTGTATGTGTGTGTGTGTGTGTATGTGTGTGTGTGTAGAAACACGGGCGAATTCCGGAACCACCATGGACCGCCTCCACCTTCTCCTTGTTTACTCTGGCCCAGGACTCACAGGCTCCGCCCTACCAGGACCAGAAATGCAGGCCGCCCGATACGTGGGGTCTGGGATCCGAACTCAGGACCTTCCGCCTGCAAGGCAGAGGCTTAACCCCTGAGCCACCTCTCCAGCTCCAATATTTCTACTTTTGAAAGCATATTGAGTATTCATCCCAGCTTCCCTCTCTCCCTGCACCCCTCCATCTCCTCTCTTCAATTCACCATACCCTCACATTCCCTCCCACCCTTTTGCCTATGGACCACAGGATTCATTGTGGCCTATCTACTCCTGTGGGTGCTTAGGCCTCCAAGGTATATGTGCATTTCCCTTCACTCACCCAGCTTTAGACCCAAAGGTTTCACCATGAGTGCCCATTCTATGGGTACAATAACAGCTGCCTACAGAGCAGTTTGATGTACTGTCTTCCTTAGGTCAGTTCTCTTTGCCCTTTGGTAAAACCCCAATCTCTCCTTTGCTCTCTTTGCAGTGCAAATTGCTTCTAGAAAGAATTTGGAATTTAATTATTCCAAGCATAGCTAGAGGCACCAAAATTAATTAATTAATTGACTGACTGATAGATTGATTGCTTTTTTTTGACCAAGAGTGCTTGCCAAATTTTGCAACGGAAGCGTTCCGCATCCTTTGATACATGAGGTGAATTGGATGGAGCTGTGAAGTTCTAAAACTCAGTTAACAAAAGTCAGGATCTGTTCTTACAAAAATGCTCCAAACTGCTAAAGAGGTATCCTTGTTACTTTCCGCACTTCAAGTGGGGTTGGAGAAGGGAAGAGTCATGGTGGAGACAAGCAACAACGTGGGGCTGTCTTCTATTAATTTGTGGAGACCTCTAAGACAGATAGCCATAAGCTACTGCAGAAAGTGTGGGCCTACATTCCCTTTTCACTCTGATGGAATGTGCTTGTGTTTGTTTGCCTTCCTCTCTGCCCTCAGATTTGAGTCTGAAGAAAATTCTTCTGATTTGTACTTCCACCTTCTGCGTTTGATAAATGCATGTACAATACGCAGAATTTTCACTTTAATGACATGGATTCCTGACACTGTCCAAATCCACTGTTGGATACTGACTGATAAGAATAGATGTGTACTGATGCCCGAGTTAGCGACAGGTAACCTCTATTCATCATGATGTGGCACCAACCTCTCCATTAAGGCCAGTTCTGATTCTAGGAGGAGCAAAGATTTCAAGCTACCAGAGAGGAAATGTTAAGATTGTTGGCTAATTTAGGATTATGCGTGTGTTGAGTATGTATCAGAAAGTACTGCTAAGCAAACTGGTCTTGGAGCACATTTAAAGTTATCTCATCTGTCTGCTACTGTGATTTTTCATTTATTGTCACATATAGTTATTACTTTCCATTTAGCAGCGAGGCCTGTTGAAAACGATGAACACTGAAAAGCAAGAGCACATGTGTAATGAAAACTGAATTGTTGCTGTTCTGTTACTTTCAAAAGGTGTCGAAAGGACTTAATTTGCACCAAGCCTCTTTGACATTTGCCATCTATCACAACTCTGTAGTGAAAAACAGACAAACCAAAGTGCTGACATACAAGCAACTGCTTTGTAAGCTGGTGTTTGTTCTAATGAACTGCTTCTGAAAGTGATAGTTTTGTTGCATGCAAGAGTTAAGGAGTGCTGATGTATTATTCAGGAAATAGAAATCATGGTTTTATTAGCTACTTATTATTTCATTCTGCTCATCTCAAAAGTTTCCTTCTGAAGGCAGGAAAAGTAAAATATAGCTATCGATATTCTTGCTCACCCTAACAGAAGTCATTTTTTAATTTTTTTTCTTTTTATTTATTTATTTATTTTTGGAGCGCATGTGTATGCACAAGAAGGCACTTGAGTATATGTGCCTGTGGAGGCCCAAGGATGACATTAGTTCTCATTCGCGATTACCTCCTTAATGAATTAATTTGGTGTTTCCCTGGCCCAACTTCCAGAGCAAGAACTATAGGCCCTGCCCTATTGGGGATTTTACATAGTATCTGGGAATCTGAACTCAGGTTCTTTTGATTGTGAGGCAAAGATTTTAACCCTTGAGGCTTATGGGTAACCCTAGAAAGTCATTTTTGATTATATTATTTACCATAGTTGGGGATCAATTCCATGTAATTTTTCAAGAAGAAAATTTAATTCTAATAAGAGCTTTATTTTTTATAAATGGAAATAATTGACTAAGTAAATTGTTTTTGTTTGTTTTGTCAAAAATGAATAAAGACACCTTGAAAAATATTCCAAATCTTCAAGTTCAATACAAAATTATTTGCTTCGTGTTGGCAACACAAGTCCTAATTTTGGTGAAAATGAAGTAAAAATTTAGTGAAAACAAGGCTTTTACAGGAGTAAGATGCCCATGGAATACATACATACTTGTTGTATCATGGCACAAACCTAATGAATAATTACATATAAAACCCTGTAATATCACTTGAACTGAAATAGAAGCTATGATTTTAAAAGAGAAGAGGGAATGGAGGGGAGGGGTATGGGAGGGAAGCTGGGATGAGTATGCTTGTAAAAGTAGAAAAAAACTTACTCATATTATTTTATGTTGACTTAACTACAAAACTGTGCAATTAAACTGCTACTTAAAAATAATTCTAGAGAAAGTGATGTCATTCAGAACATAGACCACTATCCTTCAACCTAAGTACTGAATACACAATAATGTAGATGCCAAAGTGATTTTCTAATACTTACAAATCACTCAAGGAACAGCAAAACAGTGAACAGTTAGCCACATAAAAAGACAAGCTCAAAAAGAAAGTTTTAAGGACTTTTTCACTTTTATTCAACCTTCCCAGGGAGAATGCTTGACACGGAAGCTACTCTATTCTGGTTCCTTCTTTGGGACAGAGAAAACCAAATTGAAGTTTGTTACAGGATGTGTGTGCAAATTACATTTGTCTAGAGACTTCTAAAGTATGCTTTCTGTGTCCCCTGATCAGAATGTTAGTATGAACTAAGGTTAGTCCAAATAGTAGGTTATAGACTTCTGTAAGTCTTGATAGGCTTTGATGTGTTTGCACAACTTGATGTTGCAGGGGTGGGGGACATAATGTAAGAGATAGATAAATAGCTGAGATTTTGAGAGGTGCAGAGATTTGGAATTATGTGCATTAGGGAAATGTCCTGCAAGCATCCATATGAACTCGTAGATATGTCTAACAGGACTTGGGTTGATTAGTGAAATCTTCACCTATATTCCTATTAATTCACAATTTTTTTCAAATGCTGGGTTTTAGGAAAAAGATCCCTAGACAGAAAAAGAAGGAAATATATACCATTAAAAGAGAAAAACATAATTAATGAGAAACTTGCTCTAAGTCATAATTAAACATATCAGAAAATAATATATAGCATAAAATATCAACAAGGTAATCAAACAGAAAGTTTGAAGTTAATCAAAACTGGAATGTTGTTTCTTTGCTTTTTATAATAGGTATCAAATTTATTTCAATCATTGGTTCATTTTTAATGAAGACTATTGGACAGTGGCTATAACATAAAGCTCATTTTCAGAGTTATAGGAAACAAGAGCCTATTAAACACTGAACCAGACATTTAGAAAAGCATATTGAATGGGCAAAAGCTTGTTTTGCTACTTTGTGCTTTTAGTTGTTGCACTTTCTCACTTTGACAACCTAAATTCAAAAACAATGCTTAAAAATAGTTATATTTAAGGGAGCGAATATAAAGAACCATTAGTGAAATGAGAGTGATATTTTTAAGAAGTAAACTTTCATCGAAATTTGAATTAAAACCAATATAATTTAAATTTGATTTTAAGATATTTGGTGCAATGTATTATCCTGAAAGACAATACAATGATCACAAAAATAAATAAAAAAGAAGCAAAAAGACATGAGCTAAAGATTTTATTACAAAAACTATTAGAATGGAAGACATGGGGCCAAAATAATGAAATCTATATAAGGAAATATAAAGAAAATCATAAGAGTGTGTAATTTCTCATCAGCAGCAAATATGTTAAATTAAAAATATTTAATTACTCAAAATAGCATTACTGATTAAATATAACAACTAAATACTAATGCTTGAAGAAAAAATTTAAAATTTGCAAAGTTATATAGAATAGATAATACAGTCTCCAAAAAGACTAATAACTTGGAAATATTGGTTGAGCAATCAGAAAATACCTTGAACCACATGGAAGCATTTTAAACACAAAGGCTGATGGGGAGACAGGTGATTGTTTTGGAGGCAATCATTTAAATAGAAGAAATAAATCAGCTTCCCAATTTTTATTTTTCAAGGAGCTAAGAAAGAAAAGACAAATTAAACCCTAATTTAGAAACAGAATGGAGGCAATCCAGAGATGAACAAAGTAGAGGATAGACATCAAGCAAAACTCAGTGAGACAGTGAACTATAATTTGACTGCTGAATCAACAGCAAAGTTGATGACAATACAATGTATGTCATTCATATGCCCAGGCTAGTATCATAAAAAATTAAAGAAACAAAAAACTTTACCTCCTAGGTAAGGTAGAGATAAAGATTATCCATGTTGGCTTTCCATTTTCAACCTGGTATTTGAAGCCCCACTCAGAAAATTTTCCCTGTGGTTATGTTCTTGGTATTGGGATGTTTAATCTTCAGATTATATTCTTATATCATGTTCCCTGTACTATAGAGTGATTTATTCATTAGCCAGAGTAAACGTATATGAGTGTGTCTCAAAAGGAATGTCAGGGCTTGGGAAGATGGCTCAAGAATTCAAACCTTTGCTTCGTAAGTCAAAGGACCTGAGTTCAGATCCCACATAAAACTGTGTATGGAAATGACAGAGTCCAGTACTTCTTGACCTGGAAGGTGGGGTTTGGAAAAACCCAGAGGAGTGCAAGAAGAACACAGAGCCATTGAGAATGCTTCTCGATGTCATTCTTGGGAACCCATACTAAAGTGCTGCTCTGCGATACACACACATACAGACACACAAGCACACACACGCACACGCACGCATGCATGTGTATGCATGCACATACACACATGCAAACACGCACACACACAAACGAGAATATCAAAAGAGGTCTGGGAGTTGTAGTTCAGCATTAGAACACTTTTCTAACATACACAAAGCCCTATTTTTAATCTCTAGTTCTGCAAACAAATGAAACACAGAAGCCAATGAACCAACCATAATGAATAAATAAAAGACTTAAATGATCATTTTTCAAAGACAGATATACAAATGGCCAGTGTTCACAAGCAAAGGTGCTCATTGATGCTAATCATTATGGAAATTACAATTATAACACCGTACTATGCATCTCTCAAAAAATGAAGCAGAATTGTTATTGATGAGGATGTAAAGAAATTGGAATTCTTATGCAACATTGATGGGGATATAAACTAACTCATTCAATATGAACAACACAGAAATTAAAAAAAATAGCATGTAATTGAGAGAAATTGCACTTGATATCAAACCTTCAAAGGAATATTTCTGCATTAATTGTAGCAACAGTATTATTTTATAATAATCCAAAGAACAAGGTAACTGTAATGTTACTGAGAGATCAGAAGATAAACCAAATAAGTTGTTCATGCATAGAAATGAAGAGCATCCATTCTCAAAACAAAGGACAGTCTATGATTCTGATGAATGGATGGATCATGAAGGTGTTAAGTTCATGAAATAAGCTAGTCACAAAGAACAAATTTGCTGCAGTGACACTTATAAGACAAACCTAAATTAACCAAGTTCAGAGGTAGAACACAGTATCCTGTGGCAGGATTTGTGGCAGGGAACAATAAGGAGTTTTAGGTTGTTTACTTGTTACAGATTTTCTGTTTGCAACATGAAAAGTCTTCTACACAATGGTTGAATAGCAGTGCAAAAGTAATGAATGTGGCTAAACTAAAAGTTGCTGAAATGTTAAACTTCATATATATTTTATCACAGTCAAAAATATCTAAGCCTCAACTAATGTACTTTTTACTGTCCACATGTGTCATTAGTTATATTTAGGAAAAAAGTAAGCATTTAAAACAAACACTGAAAATGATAACATATGAAATTTATTACATTGACATATAGGAACTATGACTAGACTCTCCCAAATCTGTTTTTTTTAAGAAAGTAAATTTCTGGAATACTTAAATCACTTAATGAATTGAACATCATGAAACTTCGGAGTTTTGAAGTTTTGTTGAGCTATAATTACTAAAAGCATAAAGTTTGCAAATGAGAAGTCATTGACATTTGTCACAAGTGAAAAAAAGTTCTAGTTGTAATTCCAGAAATTAAAGAGTGCTAAAATAATGTGTAATGCATAATTTTGAAAACCTCTTACTGTGCTTTGAAACATTTTGACCTGGCAAAATAAGTCATTTGAGCTGTTACTGTTAGTTTGTGAGATCCATTCTTGAGAGCAAAATGAAATGAAACTGACAAGGCTAATTTTGAAGTATCTAATTTTGAGGCATTAAAAACACAAAAGGAAACATGGTAGATGGTTCTTATTGCACAACTATTTTAAGAACTATGAATTGAATGAAAGGAGCAAAATAGTACCATGAGAAGAGACAAGCTCTAATTTATATTAGAATGAAGAAAATTTTCCTAAATAAGTGAGTTTACTAGCTCTCTCTGCACCTGTGGAAGGATAGTCTCTCAACTGCAATTGTGGACTTAAGGTACCAAAAATTTCCACAACTTGGTATTGATGAAACTGAAATGTCACCTTGAAACAAATTTCTGTCACATTCCTACTAATATCATTGGGCTTTACCTTTTAGTAATCTTAGTGAGACAAAGAACATGTACGCTAAATAAAATGCAACTTTTCATAGAATTATGTCTATTCTTTATATTGCAGTAATTTCTTAGTTGCCATAATAAAATACCTGATATTGGGTAAACATATGAAGAGAAGAGGTTCTTTATTTTAAAGTTCATGGAGTCCATGTTTAGAAAGTCAAGTCTGCCTAGGATCTCAAGCTGCTGACTGACGAGACAGGACAAGTGGATTCACGCAAGACACAAATCTCCAGAGATCTGGCTTCCTCTCCCAAGTGCTGAGATTTCAGGCAGGCTACCAGGCATGCTTATCTTTCATGTGGGTATTTGAGACTGGAACTGTGGTCCTCATGCTTATGGGGGCAACACTCTATCCCCTGGTCATTTCCCTACCTCAACCTCATTTTTGCTTTTCTTTTGTTATGGGTCAGTTAATCCGCCATGAGAGTTTGCAAAGGCCTCAAAACCTAGCATATCACAACTGGACATTTATAGAAGGAGCTTAACAACAGGTGAGCGGTCCCTGAATCTTTACTGTCATCACCTTGGTTGCAGGCACAAATTTTGGTTTACACTCTTGACAAATTTTACCACATGCCCTCATTTCCAGCTTTCATAGTGAGGTCCTGCCCAGAAGAGCTGGCATTCCTCTCTGAGTTGTGACATAGATAAAGCTGCCTCGGAATCAGCAGGTCTCAGAACACACAAGCTCCTGCCTGCCACATGGGCCAAATTTAAAGCATCCAAATAAGGTATATCCTGCCTCGTGCCTGCAACATGGTAATTATCATAAAGTTTCATTCAGCATGCTTCTCCCCTAACATACTTCTAATTTCTTCTTAGTAATAAAAAATTGATATAAAAGAGGAAAGGGAATTTCGTGGAGCAGGGAGATATATACATATATGTATATTATTATATACATGACATGATATCAATCAATGCCATTTGCCTCTATGAGCCTGTGGAGCAGAGCTGATAAATAATTTCAGAGTAAATGAAGAACAGGGTGACCCTAATGACTTGACTTTTTCTCACTTAGTCCCACCTCCTGACAGCTCCTTTAACTCCCAAAAGCACCAAAGACTGGTGACCAAACTTTCAGCATATGGGCTGCAGGAGATACTGAAGACTTAAATCATTAGGAAAAGCATGTAAAATTATTTTTTCTCTTAGTGAACCTCAGCTGTGTTTCTCTCTTCACAATCTCCTTTCTTTCTTTCTTTCTTTTTCTTTCTTTCTTTCTTTCTTTTTCCTTTCTTTCTTTCTTTCTTTCTTTCTTTTCTCTTCTTTTTCTTTCTTCTTTCTTTCTGTCTTTCTTTCTTTCTTCTCTTCTCTCTTCTCCTTCCTTCTTTCTCTCCTTTTCTTTTTCTTTCCTTTCTTTTCTTTCCTTCCTTCCCTCTATTTCTCTTTCTTTCTCTCTCTCTTTCTTTCTGTCTCTCTCTCTCTCTCCTTCCTTCCTTCTCTCTTTTTCTTTCAGTCTAGTTCTCTTTCTTTCTTTCTTTCTTTCTTCTTCTTTCTTCTTTCTTTCTTTCTTCTTTCTTTCTTTCTTTCTTTCTTTCTTTCTTTCTTTCTTTCTTTCTTTCTTTCGTCTTTCCTTCCTTCTCTCTTTTTCTTTCTATTTCTCTCTCTTTCTTTCTTTCTTTCTTTTTTCTTTCTTTCTTTCTTTTCTTTTCTTTCTTTCTTTCTTTCTTTCTTTCTTTCTTTCTTTCTTTCTTTCTTTCTTTCTTTCTTTCTTTCTTTCTTTCTGTCTTTCTCTCTCTCTCGCTTTCTTTCTCTCTCTCTCTCGCTTTCTTTCTTTCCTTTCTTTTCTTTCTTTCTTCTGACTATGGAGATAAATGTATGATTTCATAAGTTGTTGAAATGATAGAGATGATACATCTTAGGTTGACAGGATCCCAAAGCACTTTGACATCAGTTGCTTTTCCTACTTGAAGGCACATCTCTTTGTTATACCCTGAGAGTAGTTAACACCATCTGAGAATATACTATGGAAGGAAAGAATCTGTGCACTGAAATAATCTTGACCCAAAATTTCTCTGGGAGCAAGAATTCTACTTGACTCCATCTATTGGTATTTTTGTCATTGCAAAGAATAAGTGAGTTGACATGTGCAAACTTGCTCATCCAGCTAATATTTGCTGAGCACCAACCCTTAAAGCCTCACATATAAGGATGAATTAAGACATCTTTAATCCCCTCAAGGAACTCAGTGTCTATAGATGTCCCCAGGCCTGCTTGTCAATCACTTGGCAATAGAATGAAACACATGCCAAAGCAGATCTCCATGTAAGAGGTTTACAGATTCAAGGGAAAACTTCATAGAAGGTAAAGAACGTATGCTAAGAATGTAAGGATGTGCAAAAATAACAAGGAAAATGAAGACATTTAATTTCAGGATGAAAATGGTATATAATATTTGATGGCATGTCAAATCCTCTAGGATTCCCAACCTTGTGCATTCCCAACCTTTAAATCTAGCTAGGTTGGCCTTCGGATTAAGTCTTGCAAAATGGAATGTGGCAGAATTGCTGCTTTGTGACTTCTAAGGCAACATGTTGATAAATTGTACTCTTTTTTTCCTGGTCTGCCTAGAAGTCTTACTTTATGATGTTTTCCTGGGAAGCCAACTGAATGTGTATCTCCAGGGAGCACTTGGTTACAAGGTATGTGTGGCCAAGAAGATATCTTGGAGTATATCTTCCAGGCATGACCAAGTTACTTGAAACCACATGAAATCAAGCCCTTTTTGAATTTATAATGATCAAAAATATAAACTGAATATGTGCTTGTTTAAAGTTACCAAGTTTGAAGGTAGATTGTTACATGGCAATGGACAACATGATATAGACTATGGGTGAAAAATACCAACATATGCAAATGGTTTCTTCTAACCTGGAAATAGTTGCTAGTTTAAAACCACAGAAAGGATCCTAAGGGATCTGATAAAATACCGTAAATTTCAAGTATATTAACTCCAAATCAAACCAGAAACAACGTTGACTTTAACATGAAGAGGTAGAGACTGATGTTCAGGGATGATTAACTACAATTTAGGAGATAGAAAAAAAATACGGACATCTTGTATTTTATATACCCCTGATTGCTTCGGCCCTAACTTGTGTGGAGTATCTTGCAAATCATTGCTCCTCCCATCCTTGTGCTCTTACAATCTTACCGTCCCCTCTTCCACAAATTTCCCTGAGCTTCAGGATGGGGAGAGTGAAAATGCAATTTTAAAAAATGTATATGCGAATGCATTTTGCAAGGACAGATAGAGCTTCTCCCAGAAAACATGGGTTATTGTGTCTGTTTCATACTTCATTGCTATAATACTTGACCCAAAAACCTTAAGAGAATAAAGATATTTTGTTTCAGTTCATGATTCCATGTTACGGTCCTTCGTGACATGAGAGTCATAACAGCCGAAGCAGGGGAACTGGCCACTCCACATTCAGAGACAAGAGTGAAAGGAAGAAACTAATACAGTCTGGACAGCTTGTCAGTGCTCAGCTCACTTTCTTATGGTGCCACCAACTTCTACCAGAGCACTCAAGCCAATCTCGCACAGGCTTGCCTTAACTAGATCATCCCTTGCAAGTGTGCCCAGAGGACAACCTCTTCCGTGTCAGGTTGCATTGAAGACTGTCATGTTATTACCTCCCTAGGCGCTGCTGGTCACGGAGGACCCAGAGAACCCCAAAGCAATTGCTATTGATCTTGGTTGCACATCATAACTAGTGGACAGCCCCTATTGCTGAAGATACCAAGCACGGGACATGGAGAAATCAAGTTGAAATTAACCTTAAAAATTCTTCCCTTTTGGGTGGCTTTCACAGTACTTGAAAGAGCTATACAGACTGGGGCAGAGAGGGTGGGCAATCATCTGTCGACTACTAAGTGGGAATCATTTTACCCCACAGATGTGCTGAATGGTTAAGGAAATGTATGAAACATTGGATGGGCAACTGGTATTCAAGACACTCAATATTTATGCTAATCACTACTGTTTTATTTGTGTTGATCATTACTGATAGCATTAATTACTTTAACTTACCATCTTCATCAATCTGCAGTTTCACTTTTATCTCTATCTCCATCTATCTACATTATGTATGTATATATATATATAATGATCTATGCATTTCTGCATTTCATAGGCATGAAAACCAAGATAAAAAGAACTCTTGGCATTTCTGTCAACAAATCTGCATTCACCATTTGAATAAGACACTGGTTCAGCATGGTATTAATTGATATTGTGGTAAATTCAGTTCAACTACTTGAACCTGAACATATAGGTTACATATTTCATTTTTTAAAAAAAATTATTCTATTGCTGCCTGCTAGCATTGACTTATTTTAATTTTATAACTCCCTGGTGCAATAAATACTTAATCCAAACAACAGGGAAAAGGGAGCTTTATCCATCTCACATTCCATGATGCAGTGCATCATGGAAGAAAAGTTATTGTACCTTGGGTCAAGGGAACTAGTCACACTACTTCCACAGCTTGGATAGAAGGCAAGACTCAATGGATGTATACATGGTTTCTTTGCTTGTGTCTCTATCCAGTCTCAGACCACCTGCTTAGTGGGTTGGTTTTGGACCATCCTGCCCACAGTGCTTAGTCTTTTCCTATCATTATGCAGTTGGGACAAGTCATCACAGGCATACCCAATGGCCAGCTTTAAAGTAGAAAATACATCTCAGTTGAACCTGGAGATCTGTCTTCTCGGTGTCAGGTTGTTAATAATATCCATCATGTCTCTATGCTCATAGCACTTGGAAAGTGGAGAAAAGAAGGCTCATAAACTTGAGGCTAGCCTAGCACACATAATGAGATCTTGTTTAAAAAACTAAGCATTTAAAAAAAAAATCACACCTTCAGATGCCATCACAGTTTCCTTATTTACTAGTCTTTTGTATTTGTTTTTGTTTTGTTTTTAGTGGTTCACAGATTTCTTTCTGTTGTTAACATTTTGAATTAATTAATTAATTAATTAATTTTTCCCCAATCATACAAGCTCGATAGGTACCCCGGTCCTCGCCCTCCCTCCACTCTTCTCCCATCCCCCTTGCACCCTGCCCCCTTTTCCCCTTCCTTTCACCTCCCTCCCTCATCTTCTCCCAGTGCCTCCCCATCCCCCTTCCCATCCTTTTGTGTGAATGCCAAACTTCCCTCTGAGTCCTCTACTCTAGTGAGGTGTAAGGACTCAGTGGCATAGCCCAGAGCCCTTTCTTGAGCTCCCCTTTAGTATGGGAACACTTTTATGACTGCTAATCCCTTCCCTCTAAGGATCATCAAAGATCTGATTGTTCATCAAAGTGTGATGTGTGTAAAATGTATTGATTTTTTCATTGTAAAAATTGCTGTTTTTAACTATTCAATTGTCATATCCTATCTTCCCTTTCTATTTTTAACTCTCTGGATCAAATAGTAAACATGTTTAAATTCTTAAATATACTTTTCCTCATTGAATATCACTCAAAATGTATTTTATATTTAACTTATGTTATTTTTCTAGTTTTAGATGCATATTGGAATATGTTTCATTTTGAAGGAGTTGATTACATAACATTCATAAATATGGAATACAGTTTACTGAGTTCAACACAGCTTCTTAAAGCAGATGTCTTAACTCCTCTTTTGTCACCATGGTAAAATGCACTGACTAAAACAATGAATTTGCAAAAGGGTTTAGAGCTCCGAAGGGAACGCCATCATGGCAAGGAAGACTTGGCAGCTTGAATCTGAGGCTGGCTCTCCACTTTACTTCCCTGCTCAGCAAGCAGAGAGAGAAAGGCAGTGCAAACAGCTTTGAAAGGTCAAGGCTTACTCTCAGGGTCAAATTTTTTCCAGCTAGTCTCTTCTAAAACTGATATAGCCTTACTGAACACCACAACCAGGTGGGAATCAAACATCAGATATGTGAGCCTATTGGGGGACTCTACCCCTTCAAAGCACAACAGTAAAGGCAAAGAAAATGTGATCATCACTGCACCACTTTTAGTCTCCAGAGATGAACCACTTGAAACCTCAAGCTCGAAACACAGTTGTGTTGTACATTGTTTAAGAATGTAGCCCAACAGCCAAGCTGTATGGGGATGAATGTGTTTTGTATGTTTTGATTTCCAATGTCAACAAAAATTTGTCTTAACTTTCTAAATGGGGTAACGACAGTTCCCATCTCATGGAGTTCAGAACTTTACACTGATTTATATGGTCATGAGGTTTGACCATATACTAAAGAGGCTTATTTTATGTCTTTCTTTATCTCTCTTCCTTCCACTAGTGAACTGAATTTGGTTGATTTCTTCACTGTACTTCTTTCTGATCTCATGGATTTAGTAACAGAGGAATTTATGACCTAGAAATTCTTCCCCTTATGTCTTCTTAGATGAAGGTCACAGTTGAAGGTCAACAACTCATCCTGGCTCTCCCAGACCAGTCCCTGCCCCCCATGCTTTTTGCCAGAACATCATAAAGCCTGTCTTTTCTATTCTATCACCTCTTTAGTGACAATCCCACAACCTCACAACCCAAAGTGATTTCATTATTCCTTTTATTTCTTCCTTTCCTCCATGAACACAGACAATCTTCTTTCTCCATCTTCAAAGATGGATAAATGAACTCAATGTATAAATCCAGGGGTAAACTAGAATCTTGTCATCTTAATTTTTTACTTGAAGTTAACCATTAAACTTCTAATCCTTGAAAATAGATATTTTTCACTATTGTTGTAAAGATTTCTTGCAAAAGTTGAGTAACCTGTCTTTCTTTTAGTGTTTTGGTTTAGATACACAACACACTGACTAAGGAAATCTCAGCACTAATGATATACTCATGATAAGATATTAGAATATTGAAATAGTAGAATAGCATCAACACTGTAAGATTATCAGAGAATGGGTTGGAAAATATGTTAATCTTTCTTCCTCCTGATTCAATCGTTTTGCTCTATCATCATAGTAGGCTTGTCTGTTATCAAAGTTAATTATCTTTCATTATTTTAAGACAGACTAGTTGAACCATTTACCTAAACTGAAATCTTGCCAATTTCACTCTAGAGATGCACTATAGATTCTGTTACCACTCAAAATCTCATGTTTATTGGAGGAACAATTCTTTGTGGGGTTCACAACTTATCCTTACGTGGTTAGCTGTGTGATGTCAAAGCAGAACTCTGCTGATTGACTACTAAGGCACCATTTGGGTTCTCCCTGTTATGTGGAACAATTATCCTCAACTTGCGGATCAATAACTGTGTATTCACAATGGAGAAACTGATACCCTGCTTGAGCATCATGCCAAGCAGGAACTTCAACCTTGATGTTTTATTTTTTTCTTAACTGTTCTTGCAAGTATAGCTGTGCCATGCCATATTTATAGTATGTGACAGAGATGGAAGGCTTAGACACGTTTTCACTGAGTTATGACTTAGAAGGACTGACTGATCCTTGGAATTTATGCTCTTCAATCTTTTTTCTCCATGCGTATTTTCAGTCTATTACTCTTAATTGCAGTTTTTAAATTTTTTCCTGTACACAAATTCATGCTTTTTGCTAACATGTAGTGACTTCTTTCACTGTCCTTAGTCCACTACTTTCCCTGTGAAGTTTGACAGCTTAACTGCTTTTCCATTAAAGCATGAAACAGTTTACTCAAAACGTGGCTACGAGTCAGCTGGGTGAACTTGGTGAGACCATGCTTCCCATTATACCAGACAATCAGTCCATGGGCATGTGTTTTGTGGCCTGTTAATTTTCTTCCTGGACCCTAGAACTGTTTGGTGAACGAGGCTATAGCTCCTCTCCCGCTCCTGTCACACACGGGTCGCACTTCACACCTTTTTTGTGAATGGCTATGGAATGATTCATTTTGTGGGTCACCTTGATAGGGACATAAAATTACATTTTGATTAGATTAGCTGGAATAGATCATCTGGTTTTATGACTTTGAAAAAAATTCTACCATTGGAATTTCTAGTTCTCAGAACTAGATCAAATTATTATATGAGGGACTTTAATCTATTTTCCACCCTTTAAATTGTGAATAGTAGTTCCCAGTTTCTATAATCTTATTTTAGAAAATTTCTCCCTCAGTCTCCTCCCTTTTCTCTCTCTGCTTTCTGTCTCTTGTCTTTCTTCTCTTCTCTGTACACACACACACACACACACACACACACACACACAGAATTTATGTGCATAATCTTTCATTATTTTGGAAAATCCTGAGTAATAAATCCTTAAACTTTATTTCAAATCCAACTCTTAAACTTGAATATAAACTCTTATCATCTCTGAGTGCTTCAGTTTCTTTTCAGAGTCAATTGAGAGGCTAATCATCACAAATTTATTTGCTTTTCAATATATTTTAAAAATCTTATGTCAATTTGCAATGGATGAGGGGTTTTGAGCCAAATTTTTTGGTAAAGACCTTCAATTTTGACTAAAATTTGCATAATCAAAATGATTTGCAGTTAAGATTTTCTTGGACTTGATCCCAATGAATCATAACAATCTAGTAGAACAGAAATTAGTGTTTTTAATTTGAAAGGGGAAAAATGGACTCATTTTATGATGAAGTCTGTATGGAGGTCTGGTTGAATATATTTCTCCCTCTCACTTGCTCTGTAAGACCTCACTTAATTGTGTGTGCTTGTGGCTTCCCAAGGGGGATATCAGGAATCACCTTGGAATAGTTCCTCATTGCTTTGTTCTGGGTTTTCCCAGGCTCTCCCTTCCAGGACCAGATGTGAAGACACCTCAATTTCTGCAGAGTTTTTTTTTTTTTTTTTTTTTTTTTTTTTTAACACAGGACCTTTTGCTTTTGAGGCAAAGACTTTAACCCCTGAGCCATTTCTCCTTGCCCCATATGTTTCTTCTTAAAAATTAGCATAAATCAGAGTGATCAGGGGCAAGAAATGAAGAGTGAGATATTGGCGCTTTGCGTCTGGGCTCTGTTCCATATGTATCTGCAAAGCATGGACATACCTCACATCAGTTCCGTCTTGCCACCTGCACAATGGACTAAGCATTTGTATGACACGGCACTGATTATGCGACAAACTAGCCCAACTCCTGACAATTCAGAAATGTTCTTCAAACAGTTACTATTTTTTTAATACCTCGTTATAGGTACACAGTCTGTCCTTAGGTTAAATTTCCAAATCATCCTAGAATTAAAGTATGCTAACCACATGAAATGATGGATCTGAAAAGCTCTTGAAAGTAATATCTATTTCCTTTCATTATTCTGGCTTTGAATTAATTTCCCCTTGACCTTCATTGGCTCTATAACAATGGGACTGGCTTGTGATCTCAGAAAATGAAGATTTATGCTAGAATTGAATTTGGGGTCATAAGAGGGTCTTTTATGATCAAAGGTGATATTCTCTCTCCTGTTTTCCCATAAGATTTTATGAAAGCTGACCATATTTTATATTGCTAATAAATCTTCAATTTCCCATGTGGGGTCAATTTGAAAAGAATTGTTCAGTGCTTCCTGTTCAGCTGTAAGCTCCTCTTATTCTTAATTGTATAAGAAAGTATTGGGCATAACGGTGCTCACTTTATTGTTTTTTGTTCATTACATGTGGTTTCTGACAGTCTTTCTGCAGCCAAACACTCTTTCTTAGTTCCAGTGAGACACTTACAAAATGAAGACTCTCTTTCTATAGGACTGGAGTGAAATTCTGCATCTCTAAGAAGTGATGTTGAAAGTTTCCAGTGTGTTAATAACACTTTGTGTACTAAACTGAAAACTCATTAAGCTAAGAGCTCATGAAATGGGTACTAACAGAGATCTTGAGCCAGTAAGGCTGGAACTAAAGTCCAAGGATTTGAATATCAACATTGGTAATTCTGGAAAAAAAATGATGCTTTAAAAGTGTAAAATGGATTCTGACCACTAGAGTTAATCAGGGATCGATCTGTCTTTGAATTCTACTCTACTGTTTTTTCTTTTTAGTCTACAATGTAGAAACTATCAAATTATAAGTCTCTGGCTATGGATGTAATCCTTGGGATATTTTCTTTGCTTAAAATGTAAGAGTCTGAAGGTGTGTGAGAGTCCCCCGCTGGCCAGGTTACTTCAATCTTGCTGGGGCTGCTGCACCTAGGAACTCAATGCAATGAGACCTGTCGCCACCAGACCTGCACAATGCCTGGCATGTTGACATTTCCCTGTAGACCAGCGAGAAACTCAGGAGACATAGTTACATGAAGTGGGAACACTAGGAGCAGGGACTACACAGGTGAAGGGGAGCGTCCAAGCCCTACCTACTACAGCAGACAACCTGAAAGAAACTCTGAGACCCACACAAACAGGCATGAGAGAGGGAGTGAGGGAGAGACATGGATTAATGAAGAAAGGAAGGATGGGAGATGAAGGGGAGAGGGAGAGAGGGATATAGGGAGCCGGGGGCAACCATAAATTAAGTTTATATAACAGGAGAATTCTTCATTTAGAAAGGTATACTTTACACTGTATGTTGAGTAAACAACTGCCTTGCCATAGAGACCCACTGTTTACAGGGAACCTTTCTGGATGCTGTAGTTCAGAAGTCTTCAGAGTTGAACAATCCTGACTCCTTCCCTCCTTAAGAACCTCTAGGTATTTCTAGAGACATTTGCTTATGACGGAACTTGGTTGCACTTACGCTGCTGACATTTGGAGCATAAAGTTGCCTATTCAAATGTTCCCCTGGGAAACGTCCAGGTTGAGTTAGACAGTCTTGCTTTTAGTGTCCTTGATTCCTTTTATCAGTCTTTAAAGGGTTGTTTTTTTCTTTTCTTTTTTTTTTTTTTGCATTCACACGTGTTAAACACATGCTCACTCATATCATCTCTGGAAGTATAACCCCAACCCCACACATTCCTTGAGCGACTTCTCTGTTACTTCAGTAAAGATTTCAAAGTAATTAAACCTTTGATCTCTATTTCCTCAAAGCCAGTATGTATATATATAAATGAATGTATATACATATATAATCATTGTACATAATTTGTATATTGAGAGAAAATTTATATAAAGAAAAAGGGATAAATACACCACTCTTAACTGGAAAACTACATTTACAAATAAACTCATGCCGTATGTTGTGGTAGGCAGATAAGCTAATCTAAATTTGCAGACAGATTCATGGACTCTGGCTAAGGGTGAGATGTTCCTCTGGCCCGAGAGACATAGTATCAAGTCATCAATCACCAGCTATAGGAAGAAAAATCCATTTATCGTTTGCCAATTGGAAGGAATACAATTGACTGGAACCAGCTGGCTTTGGCCGCTCCTTAGAGGCTGTGACCCACTTAATCAGTTTGGAATGCATCCATAACTTTGAAGGTGGGTCAGGAAAGGATGGCAAGCACGGACAAAGTCAGCTCAGACCAACACACGCCCCTCTTAAAATGTTTGATGTAAGAGACACGATGATTAAAAAAGGAAAAAAAATCATGTGAGTGGGGTCAAGGATAAGGGTAAGGAGATGGGTTAACTCTTTATGATTTAAAAAAAAAGAAACTGAGGAAGTGTGTTTGGTTTGGAAAGATCTGAAAACCCCCACATAACTCACCCCATGTTCCATTTCATGCAGAGTGGGGGGAAATCATGAAGTCTACAGGTCCTGCTCTCTGTCTGTCGTCTAAGCCATTGCAAGGAAAGTCATCTTGGATAGTGTCTTTCAACTGGAGACATTTCCCTGGGGAGAGGGAGTTATTAATAAGCTCTACACTAGAAAGCTCATGGACTTCCTCCTTCCTGTTTTTTCCCCTCTTCCTAATGCAATTTCACTGAAATCAGACAAAGGAGAAGAGCTTTGCGATCTTCATATCTTTCACATTTGCTCCACCAATCAAATTGCTGTACCACGCACAAAACTTGGACCTAGGAGATGAGAAAAAAGCTCTTAGGTTTCTGGGGGATATTCCTTTTGAAAAATGGATATTTATTGCTTTGTTTGATTTTTCTCTGACATACTGAATCATTTGTTTTTCATGACCACAAATTGCAGCTCCTTCATAATCTTTATTTCAGTCATCAGCTTTGCGTTTCAGTGTTTATTTTCTTTCAGCATTCCATTTCAGTGTTTGCTTGATCCTATTCATCTTTCTTTCCTGGCCTCCTTTAGTCAGCATCAATTCTCCTATGTATTGCTCATTTGCTAGATGTTTCTGCTGTTCTCGAAGCACAGCAGGTATTGCTAGCCTGGCCAACACTAGAAGTGGTCAATTCCAGCTCTCTTCCTTTTCTACTGAGGGACTTGAACAGCTAAAGATGCATGAAGAGAACCTTTTTCTTCTCCTTACATACACACGCATCACACACACAGACACACACACACACACACATATACACACACACACACATGAAGAGAGAGATAGAGAGAGAGAGATGAAGACACGTCTTCACATCCTCTTTAAATTTATGATCATTAACCATATTCCTCTAAAAGTTGCATCAAAATCAACTTAGTTCTCTAGAGCAGGACTTGGCAATTATTTTCTGTAAATGGCCAGATAACAGCAAAACTTGAACTTTGTTAGGGGATATGTTTTCTGTCTAATTTGGACCAACTTTGTGGGAGAGAAGTCACTGTATACAAATGAATGGATGTGAGTGTCTTCCAACAAAATTATTTACAAACTAGTGAATAGGCTACATTTCTACCATAGAATATAGTTTGATTATCACTCTTAACCTAGTGTATCTTCTCCTATCTTAGACAAGGATCTGTTATCTTTAGTTATTTCTCAAACCTTTTGCACATTCTGCCCACCCATGCCAAGTTTTTGCTATTAACCTATTCTTCATTCTGTTACAACATTGAAAGAGATCAAAGAGCATTACCCATCATCCATTTTTTCTGGATGTGTGCCTATTCCTTTCTTTTCACTGTGAATGAAAGATCCAAGTTCCTTTTTGAAGCTAACCCCTCCTCCCCCACATACTGTTCTCTGTTTCCTCTCATCCTTTTCATTCCTGCACCATTGTTTCCTCTTCAATGCATTGTAAGTATCAATATATAAATACTCTGTAATTGATGTCATCTATGAAAAAGGAAAGAAAATTGAAAACCATCTTCTAACCTAATGTTGCTCTTCAGCTACAGTCTAATCTCTGATCTTCTCAGAGCAATATATGGTGAGTGGTTTGCGACTGTTGACTTTCTTTACTGTTCTTCCACTCTTACTCTTCCTACCAGGCTCTGTCCCCACCATCCTACTGAAGCAGTCCATCCTTGTGGATCTACCTCTGCCACCTGTCTCTCAACTTGAGCGACCTCAGTTTTTATTTCAGTGCCTTCTTAGTAACACATAAGATCCTTGTTTTCTCTACAATGTTACCTTCTTTATTTCTCCTAGAGACCACCATATGCTTGGTTTATCTGTTTCTGAGAATAAACTCAGTTGCCTGAGCTGGGATCTAACCTGGTATATAACTGAATAAAGCCATGAACTCTATGCTTCTCCTCTCCAGGGCTGGGATTGCAGATGTGCAATCCCATAGCTGGCTGGAATGGGCTCTTGATGTCTCTTCTGTCTTTGACTGCCCCCTCCATTGTTCATTTTTTCATGGTCTATGCATAAAATGCCATATTTTCAGTGACGTTCCTTCTTAAAACATAAAATAACAATTCCTATACTATCTATAAGAAGGTTCCTCCCAACACTTGCCATAAAGCTCTTCATGTGTTTTACACATGTCTGTATCATTGTATTTTCCTGCTATGACTAGAAACTGGTTCTTATAAGTGTCAGGATACTGTTCTATTCCCCCAACATCTTCACAACACCTAGGCAGTTTCTAGAATGTGGAAAACACTCTAGAAGAATATATGATCTTTTAATTGTTCTCCACACATGCAGTCAGTTGTGTGACATAACCTATATCATCTCTTGAACATGTCATACACTTAACTGCACAGAATTGCAAAATTCAATGTGGTTAAGTGACCGATATAAAATTGTCTCACATGCAAATAGGAAGCTACACTTATTTAGACACAGACATCTGGCCTTTATTTAATAGTGTGGAAGTATGCTTAATAAATATAGCTGCCTGGCAGAAACCTCATCTTGTTCCTCTGTCAGTTCCATTTCTTGGAATTTTCTAACATCATTCTCCTCATCCACTAGCAGATCTGATTAAAATCTTAATCAGAGAAAATACACTTCATTGCCAAAATATATATACTGAATTTTTATAAGTTATTACTGATGGATTTATTTCACTTTTCCACTATTTAAATTATTTATTTCTTAATGTTTAAAGTAAAGTAGCACCATGGTAGAGCAGTTAAAATTCCTTCGAATTGTTAATATTTTTTCTGTGTTCTTAGCACTGCAGAATCTTCATCATGATGTCTGTACTAAGCTTTCTACCTACCTAATGGCAGGGGCATGTCTTAATTACCTTATTTCTTCTAAATCCTATAAACAAAGGGATGCTAATAAAATTTAATAGATACATGCACTTATTTTGTCCATTACCTACAAGACTTCACCTAATTGTAAGTGCAACTGCATGCTAATTTTAAAGACCAAAAGGACAAAAATGTGAAAGCAGAATGATATTCCCATGGCAACTGAAGCCACTAAATATTCGAGTACCGATCCACTCACACCACATCTGCTTGATTCTAGCAACCATGCTCTTAACTATTTATTATTAACTCACTACAATTTTGAGTCATGGATAAAAAAGTAAGCTTTGGAACAGTGAATGAAATGCAACATTCACCTGTCTTCATTCACTCTCTTCTGGTCTTCTGTAGAAATATCATTTTCTGAATGATGATCTAGTCACATTCATAGATGGCACATGATCTTACTAGGTCTTTGTTGCAAGATTAGCTCACTCTCTTGGCCATTGCTGAGTTCACTAATCACCAGCTGGCTAGCATTTTCATTTTTCTGAACCTGAAAGAATGACTTCTCGTGGTGAAATAGAAAAGTGCTGGATTAGTGTGTGGGGGCTTAGGTGACTTTGAGTGGTTTTTGGCTCCAGCAGATACTGGCTGGTATTTTGTGCTAAGTAAACTAGCTACTGTGCAAATCAGTCTCTTCTGTAAAATGGGGTTACTCATCAACACCAAGAGTCATTAAGAGGATTATACCATTCAAAATGTGTCCAGTACTCAAGAAAGTCTCTGGTGTTTGGGAAACACATTATTTTCTAGTTAAACACTACTGCACTAAAGGAAGTGCTGAGCTTTGTGGTCAGTGATTTTAACCTTCCCTTAGAAAGAATACACAGAAGGCAACAGTTCAGACTTTATCTCCCTGAGGTTGTTCATTTCTGCCAACCAACTTGTCTTATCAATTCAGTGAAGAAAAATAAACATAAAAACCCAAGTTAAACCAAACCAAAAAAAAAAATCTAACACTAGACACCTAGTCTGTTCAATAAACATCCATTTGTCTGGTTATTTTATATTGAGTTGAGTGAAACTTTGCCTGGCGACATCAAAATAGCCTTCTATTCTTTTCATTCTTTGGAGGAGCTAGGTGATGTCAGAAAAACTCAGTGAGAACTAACAAATGGATTCTGAATTTAGTGCAATGCAATCTGTGATGGTTGTCTTGTGCCCTTGCTGAATCCAGGGCCAAGACTCCGAGATGTAAACATGGGGAATAATCTATTATGGCGGCCAAGCATTGTAGTTATGACCTTGGAAGCCTGTTTTGGTTTTATTTTATCTTTTTGGCCGGTTGTACTACATTTAGGTCTCCCTAAATGTGGAATGCCCAGGGAACAGTATTGCTGTTGTTTATCAGTGCAAGAGACCTTCTCAATTTCATTTCACTTTCCATAGTGCATAGCTCCAGAGTGTAATCAGTTTCTGAGTGACTCCTGTGCATGGCTGTGCAGATTAAGATTCAGAGTTTAGACAAGATTGAGAAGCATGAATAATCAAAAAGTATCTCCTCTCCTCCCCTTCCCTCCCCTCCCATCTTCCTCCTTATCCTTCCTCTCTTCCTCTGTCTTGTAAACAGTATAGTTAAAGAGGTTAAAGTTGCCCGTCTTTAGAATTATTTTCACATAAAACTTCATGATATTAGTAATGTCTAGATCCCCTTGAGACTGTCAATTCCCAGTTTATCCTTGCTTCAGAGGCCAGGTAAGCATTCTTCCAGAAGATAGACCAAAGTGTGTGTTCATGGTTTGGAGCTTCTAATAACCATAATCAGCTGTGGTTACCTGTTGGTGCTGACCAGCTAATTCCTCTGAGGATTAAACTCTTTGAACACCAGTGGACTTCACCTTTCACAAACCTCCAGCCCGCATTAGCTCCCACCTCTGAGATTTTGAAGCCAGAATCTAGGCCTTTAGCGGCAGAACCCAACAGAGGTGTATGTGGACGTCTACGCCATGTCTTCTCTTCTTGTTCTTCTCTCTGATGCTTTCCTGTGAGCATGTCTTTCTTGTTGACTTGGTCCTTTCTACTTTCTTGTTACTTAGTGTGAATCCCAGAGTTACAATGTGTACATCACCTGCTAGGTTATTTTAAACACTGAATTCCAGGATTGGTCCATTAAATATTTATAAGAAGAGGAGTTCATTTGTACAAACTCCTCAGCTTGCCTGACTGAACTTAAAAGTTTGAGAAACACTGTTATAGAATAGTTTTCCCACAAAACAGTTGGCAGAAGCATAAGCGTGTTGGATAGTAAGTTGGGTAATTTTAGATTTCTCAGGATTGGCGTCAATTAAAATATTGACTAGTATAAGAATGAAAATTTTCTTCCATGCTTACTCAATTTTTTGCCTCCGTTCTCATATGTGTGTGTGTGTGTGTGTGTGTGTGTGTGTGTGTGTGTGTGTGTGTGTGCAGGGGTGTACAAGCATTTGTATATGCATCTACATGGAGACCCAAGATTGATGTCTAGAAGTATCTTCAGTTGCTCCTTCCACCTTATTCTTCCAAGTCTGGATCTCTAGTTAAATCCAGAGCTTGTCGATTTGGTTAGTCTTGGCAGTCAGCTTGCTCTGGGATTCCCAGGCTCTGCCTTGAGGGCTGGAATTACTATAGGGCACCATACCTGCCTGGTATTTTGCTGTGAATCTAAACTCCTTTAACTTATGCAACAAGTGCATTAACCACTGAGCTATCTCTCTAGTCTCCTGTTTACTTTTAGTTCCCCTCTTTAGTGTAAGTTTTAACTAAATGCTAGACAATTTTACATTCCATAATTTCCATGCTTCTCCTTCATCCCACGGAGGAAAGGCAGGCTCAGTAACTTTTAATATGCAATGTTATCTAAGTAGAATCTGTTGATATTGCTTGCTTTCTAAACAGAATTTTATGTATGTACTCTGTCTTTTACAAACTGAGATGTCGTTGCTTAAATTAAACTGGTGATTGGTATGTAGTTTGTTGATGAATAAATTTGTAAGTAGTAAAATGTGAGTTGTGTTCACAAGGGTGTTTTAAGTAGGTAATTGAAGCTATGGAGCTTGAATAGGGAGAACTTGTACATGTGATGTTTAAGTGGCTTTTATTACCCAAACATTGATTATAACTCTGAAATTAGAGTGCCTGGTTACGATGCATCTCAAACTTTAACCAGCTAGAGATCTAACTGAAATAACTCTGATTCAACAGTCCTTGAACGAGTCATGCATAGAAGCTGAAATTCTATAGATCCAATAAGCTTTAGGGTGCTGTTAGGCACTGATCTCACTATTTAGTTTATATTGTATGACAAGTATTTTAAGTAAAGAATGTAAAAGCATAAGGCTACTATATGCAGGAGATATTCTGCAGTTTATTGATCCAAACAATTTCACCAAGGAATTGCACTGGGTAGAGGATTCAACATTCCAAATGATCCTTGATGAGTTGCATGCCAATCTTCCCCTATATCAGTGATTCTTAAATGCTAATATTTAGAGAAACACCTAGAGTATTTAGTAAACTTCAGATTTCCGAATCCATGCACAGCCTTTGTCTGAACAGGTTTTAATAACACATCAAATTTATAAGTATTGCAAATATCAGAAGGTAAATTTACTGTAGGTTTTGATTCTAGGCTTTGAGAATTATTGATGCCTGTCTGGTCCTGTATGGAGTGAGGAATTGTGCTATGTTCCAAAGATCAAAGCATTCAATGTAGTTGTAGCCTTCTTTGGGTTAATCCAGCTCCTGGCCTGTGAACTATCTGTTTAGGAACCACCATACCTCAGGAAGAGTGATTCACTTGAAGTTATGCTAAGGGGATGGGGGAATAATTAGCATCTTGATGAGGTAATGCATTTATACCTCCCCCAAATCAAACCTTCCCCAACACAGTCTCTTAGAATGCCACTTGAAAAGTGGCTGACTTTTCTGAGTATTATCTTAAGAAGCATAACTTTTCATTTTTCTTCTTTATATTTTTTCTTCTGATATTGCCCAGAAGCCTAGGCATGTATTCCCTGAAGTGAAGGGCTTTCTTGTTTTCCCAAAAGATCCTCCAGCTTTCTACAGCAGGTGCCAACACCCATGTTTAAGTCAAAAGTCATATCTTCTTCTTCTCTTTTCCAAGTTCCTTCTCCTGGCAATTGCTGCATTTACAGCTTGAGGCTAATGAGATGATCCTCAGGTTTTCTTCTTCACCCACTTTTAAATTCTTTTATGAACTAGGTTTAAAGCTCACAAAAGAGAACCCCAATTCTAAAATTTTGGTTCATATCACACAAAACTATGAAAATTTTGGTCTGGATATGTATTTGTTGAAGGTATAAGATGAAAATATCAATTTTCTTTCTCATTCTGGGAGATTTGTGTTTTTGGACTCCATGGACTAGATTTCTCTGGTCCTTTGATATGATCTGAAAAATTACCAAACATGATCAAGCGTCTCCTTGATTATAACGTCAAATTTCACCCATTTGAGAATTAGACGCCGAGACAAAGCAGTATTCCTTTCATTCCTCTCTTGATGACAGTGTGTTTCTGTTTATTACTTAAAATCATTCTGTTTAATAGAATGCCACTCTCCCTCTCTAGATTGCTTTTATTATCACACAAATTGATTGGACCATTTCTCATTGAGTGAAAGAAACATCTGGGGTTGAAAAGAATAGTCAAAAAAAAAAAAAGCCACTGTGGGCAAGAAGTTTGAACCAGTGGTAATATGATTTGTTGTGTGGTGGTATGTGAATTTGACAGTATCTGGTTCTAAAGTAATAGTATTAGCCTGAATTATCATCCTTTTTGTTCCTGTATATTTCTCACTCTGATTGAATGTCTTCTAAGCTTCTATCATCTTTCTTCATCTATTAAACAGCATATTAATAATACTGTAGAATTTTAAATGCTGCTATGACAGAACAATACCTGTGAATACGTAATTACTACTAACAGCCATATTTGAATTCTAAGAACTGGGAGAAGACCTATGAGGATGGAATCTTGAGTATAATGGGGAGGAGGGGCAAAGTAGTGTGAAGAAGTTTGGGAACCAATCATGTGGAATCTCACAGGACAGGGCAGTTTGGATTCTAAGCATAATGAAGTTCCTGGAGAAATTGAAGTTGGCATACGGCATTGGTTTTGCTTTTCAAAAAGACCTGCATGCCTTGCTAGGAGACTTGAGCATAAGGGGAAAGCCCGCATGTTAGCAGTAGCCCAGTTACTAGGTGCTGGAGCTTGCTCCATGGTTTTAACAGTGAAGAACATAAGGCATAGATGTGCTGTTTCCTACAGCTAGTGATGGAATATGGTGAGAGATTATCAAGGAGCGAGAAAGACAGAATGAAATAAGGAAGACTCTCCTTATTCCAGCCAGTGAATGAGTGTCAATGAGAACGCTGAAGAAGCAGTTTTGGTGATGCTAAACAGTATTTTTGCTAAGAATTACAAATCTTGGAGTTTTCTAAAATGTAAGAGAAAGTAGCAAAATCTGCCCAGATTCACATTTAGGAATCAAGGGTTTTCATATTCCATACCATGACCTGGAACTGGGGATGATTTATTGAGCTAAGTGTGGAGAGAAGGAGTTGTGTCTCATACTTTGGAGTTGGACAAGGGAAAGCCTGAGGTTTAGCCAAAGAGTGGGACTTACATCTACAGGCATTGAGTGCCTATGTTCATCTTGATATGAATGAAGTATATTCCTGTTCTAAGCAACATTTAGATTTCTGAGATAATGAGAATTCATTTCTCACCCTTACAAGGAGGGTGTCCTTGTTGTAAGCTAAGATCGGTAAGAACACTTGGTTGATTAATAATGAGAAGGTGAGTGTGTCATTGTGTTCTTTTTCCCAGGGAAATCTTGCATTTGCCTTGTGTCCCAGTTCAGGAAGGCCATCTTTGAAAACTGATGCAAATCCTACTGTGTTGATAAGGCAGCTTGGAGAGTAATGTTTAAAAATAGATACTTTCTGCATAGTAGTGAGCTCTTTTGCCTGAGGTCATGAACCTGACACAATTAACACAGTGAAATCTGCCACACATCTAATCAGAGGTAGTTAATTTGATTTTCTAAAATTAAGCAGAGAGTCGGTTTATCGTTAGTCCTGAGAATTACTGCATTCTGCATACCCCAAAAGGACTTTGTTGGATATGAATAATAACAACTTACAAATGTATTGATGATAATGACCACCTAAATGTTCTTTGAGAAAAAAAGAGGAGTCCCTGACATGCATGAATGGTAACTCATGATGACCAGGATTTTTAAAATTTATGATCATTACAACATGAAAAAATAATTATGAATAATAAAAATCTGTTACAATAATTAGCTATAATGAATGCTCATGGTGAGCTAAATGAACTGGAGCAATTTAGGGCAATAGCACGCAATTTGCATTTTGTGTTGTGTCAGATCATTTTATCATTACAAAGAGAGAGAAGGGGAGAGAGAAAAATAGGAAAGGAAGGTCAGGGAAACTCAATAGAAAGTGGAACCAAGGCTGTTCTTTCTCAAAGCAGTGAGAATGTTGTTCTTAAACTCTTTGATATTTGTATCCATTCTGCCTTTGTGAAGGCACAAAGAATGTAAAAGAAAAGATTATCAGCAAGGTAGATAATCAAATAAGAAAAACTTGAGTCAAATCTGAGTATGCACACGTTGTCTTTCCAGGTCACATAAAGTAAGCAACTTTCTCAACTGACCTTTGCCTTATTTCCATCTGCCAAATGTGATACTGAAGGATATCAATTCAGTCTGTGCTGAGGTCAAACATGTAGCATTAAGTGAACACTGAACAAATGCTCATTCTTTACCTGGAATCCACCTAGCCACCGTCATAGGAACTGACTCATTTACTCCTGACAGTCCTCACAACAGAGCTAAAATGATCTCATTTATAAGCGTCAAAACATACAGGCAAAGATCACACACAAGTGGCAAGTGAGCGACTGGAAATTAGGGCCAGGCATTGACTTGCGCCAAGCAGCGTCTCCCAGGGAGCATCGGCATAGTGCCGGAGATCAGATTTGCCAGCTGGACAGGACACACTTGGATGTGTGAATGGATCTTGTTCTAATTAATTCAGATCGGTGGCCTGAAGGACAGCATTTGAAATAGCTTTCAAATCCCCAGTCCTATCCAGCAGGGTCCTGGCATTGTGAGATGTGAAAATCCCTGCAAGGTGACTTTCTCAGTTGGAGAGCGACAGGCAGCTGCTGGCTGAGGATCATCGGCAGTTCTGTGTAGGACAGAGAGGCCTTTATTCATCAACTCATCACTCCAGGGGCCTGAGCCAAGCACTGAACCTTCACAGGAGCATCACTTTGATTCACCTGATTGAGGCGTCCCTGGCATTGGTGTGGGGTCCAATAGAGTAGCCACGGCTGGGAAAGGTCTGTGCTCTTGGTACAGGAAGACACCAAGTCTAATTTGCCCAGGTTTTATTTTCTGTCTTAGATTCCACTTGCAAATAAGGCTTCACGTACACTTGTAATTGGTACCTACTTGCAAGATATTAAAAAAGACATTGCATTCCACCCTGCAGTTATTAATGGGAATTATCTCATTGAAAAGGAGCACTACTTTTATAACCCGTGTAATATGTCACAAACCATGTAAAACAATGTCTTGGATTTTTCATGTTTGGTGAGAAATCTACCATGATTTGTAGACAGAGCTGTAGACCATGGGCTGACCATCTCCATATACTGTGATGTAAAAATATATGGAAAACCAAAATGTAAGAATAAATGTAAGGTAAACATCTCCTGAAACCTTGCATTGCTCCCCCTTTCTTTTGAAGAAGCTCTTTTTCTTTAAAAAGAAATGCAGTGACAGAGACTCATCTCTTTACCCAGTCTTCTTGTCTCTGCCCCCACGGCTCAGTTCTCTGTTTCCTTCTGGCAGGTTCCACTGACCCCAGATGCCAGCTGCCATTTGCTCCTTGGTGGTCATCCTGCCTGAGGCTATTCAATGTCCATGCACAGCTGGCTACTGGCTTCCATTTTCCTCGTCCTTAGCCCTGGATCAGAATTCAAAAGGGAAAAGGAGATGTTTTCCCCCTTCATCTTTCCTTTTGAGGACGTGCTTCTACTGGTAAGACAAATGCCTCCAGGTTGAACAGAGACCTGTAGGAATTTGCTGGTAAAAAAAGAGAAAGCTCAGAGAGACTTGTGGGAGGAAAGCTTTCATTAACAGCATTTCTGCTTTGGGCAAAATGACAAGAGTTCAAAGTTCATAGGATGGTGTTACAGGCCTGATTTTCATGCATGTTTTCATTTTCAACTATGGACAGCAAATCAGATCATGACTTGCTTCAGGTTGGGTGGCTTTATTCATCAGTATTTCATATTTTTTAACTCTGCTGGTAGAAATTACACACGTGGAAAGTTGATGCTATTTAATGATTATTAGGAAAGTACACTTCTTTAGTAATCACTGATGTCCTTGGAGTTAGTTAAAGGCAAAATTGAAAAAGTGGGAGGGGTAGATTTTAGGACTGCAATTATCTCAGGTCTCTGACAAGATTCAGTGTCCATCCTTCCTGGTCAATTCTTTTATTAAGAAGAGATAATTTGGAGGAAGAAAGGATAGATAGGCTGGTTTACCTAATTGCTTAAACTTTTAGTTAAGATATAGGACAGTATTTGTTATCACAGAAGCAATGCATTTTATGTGTCTTCTAGCAAGCAAAAGAATCCTGATAACTCAACTTGTGGTCTTGCCATTCTCTCAGAGAACACAGTGAAACAATTTTATTTTCAGCTTACAGATCTGGGTTCTTAAGAAAGCAGTATCAGGTCAGTCTGTTTGAACTGACTTTAATCAAAGAGTTCAAAGTCCCCTATTCCGAAGACCCAATATGTTGTTTTTATATTAATTGTATATGTTTGTCATTTTTGGGTCAAAGCAAAATTTTCTCTAAGTCAAATACTTTCATGTAAGACATGGACAGTTGGACATCAAAATACGTATTCCGCTAGGAGCAGTTACAAATCACTTCTTTTGATAGCGTTTCTGCCTGACATGCTCAGCATACCCATTACATCAAAGCCGACTCGATTCTGTCTTTAAAAACAAGAAAGGAAGTCCTTTAATTTGGTTTTTCTGAGAAAATGCTTGATTCAGTTTTTATTTCTCCATGTGTATTTTTTTTAAAATCACTGATGTGCTTTCAGAAAAGGGTTTTCTATAACCTTGATTAGAAATGAAGAACCCACAATTCTTAGTTGACAACATAGAGCTTGGCAGGTTTAGGAGAAGTTGTTAGACAGGTCATTGTGGGGGGCAGAGCTGTAAAATGTGTAAGTCTGATCTCGGTGGCCAAAGTCAGGAAGGCTTTCAAATTACCTTCTCTTTTCTGATGATGACGAGGTGCCATTGTGGTAACACATGCCACGTTTTACATCATCGCCTCTAAACGTCTGGGCTCTGCCTTTCTGGTGCATCTCAGCCATCATAGCAGACCTGCTGTTGTACGGGAGATGGATAGTTGAGATCAAGAGCAAATGACTTTCCTGGGAAAATCTATAAAACACTGATTAAAATGTTATCATTGATGGAAACATTATGGGAGAAAACTGTATGAGTTCAATGCAGGTTTATAGCTTTTCATATTTTGTCTAAAGTGTCATGTAGATAGAAAATTTAGAAGAATGGCTTTAGAAGCTGCCCAAATATGAGTGCTCTATTCAAACTAGTGATAATAGCTATGAAAAAAATCAATAGTGCACTTCTAAGAATCCATGCATTCATTACTTTCTAACAACCCTGGGGCATTGGGTAAATACCCTGGGGAATAACTGCTGTGCATATCATAAATAAAAGACTAAAGGAGGTAGTCATCACTTGGGGAAGTAAAAGTCCACTAAGGAGAGGCAGACAGCAAATACCCAACTTTCCTAATACATTTACATGTTCAATAAAGGAGGATTCACATAAGAGAAGATTGGGTAGGAAAGACCACTTGAGATAGAGAAAAACATTGAGTTAATACCCTTGGGAAAAGAAAAATGCTAGAACTCGATAAAACCGGTTAATATTAGCGAGTTTGTGTAACACACTAGACTGTCCTTTCTAGAGAAAATATGCCTTGACCTTTGTCTGAAACCTTGGAAAAGGCTGTGCTTCTCTATAGTTCCACAGCCTGTGAACCAACACAGGTACGAGATCGATCTCGGAAAATAGTCTTCTCTCATTCTTGGATAGCTTCTCAGCTTGCTGTGAGCTTCTTTTCCACTTTCTACCAGTGAGCTCTTTTACATTAACAGTATCTATTGTCTGTATCCTGATGATATACAAAGTCTATCTCTAACCTTGATTTCACATAACTTTTTATCTTGGAAGCTACTATTGTCTTTTGTTTTTTTTTCTGGAAGAATCCTAGAATTCATATTGATAAATGCCAAGACTGCTTAATCATTTAGTCATAAAATTTGTATTTTAAGTTAACCTGTTGTTCCCTGAAAACTTCTTCATAGCAAATCAGTCACCACACATCTGACTGATCCTATATCTCTTAGATGGATCTAATTTCTCTTGGGCTTCTTCCTCCCATATTTCTTGCAAATTATCTTCTTCAAATTATAACAGATATTTTGGTTTGGTTATAAACTTGTATATTTATTTCCATATAAAGAGATCTAAAGAACTGTCTCACAGGATTGTGGGGACTGAAAATCGGGAACCTACCAGTGGGAGTCTCTAAACTTAAGCTAGAATTTATACTGCAGTCCTGAGTTTGAAAGTTGTAGAAAGACCACCAGGACAGAAAACAAAGTAGCATTCAATGTTGTCCTGAGTCAAAACTCCTTGTTCTCTAGAAAAACAACAGTTTTTTTTTTCTCTAAAGAGCAGATAAGGTTAAATTCCTTTTCTTAAGTCATTGTATATTTTGGGCACATTTGCAAAACACCTTCACTGCAGCATCTAAGCTATTATTTGCTGATACAGCTGATCACCGTAATTGAGTCAAATTGACACATGAAAGGAACCATCATAACCTCAGGTCCTTGTCTCCATTTTCGGTACCAAAGCCAGAGGTTTGTTTTTCAAGCAGAAATGGAATATTTTTAAAATATTTAACCAATTCTTTGACAGCGCACAAGAAAATTTAAGTGATTTTAAAATTCACATTACCCATTCCAATTCCCCTTCTTCTCCCATTAAGTATCTTTTCCCCAAGCAGTCCAGTGTGTGTGTGTGTGTGTGTGTGTGTGTGTGTGTGTGTGTTGTGCGTGTGTGTATGTGGGGTGTGTTTGTGCATGTGTATGTGGGGTGTGTATGTGGAGTGTGTGGTGTGTGTGTGTATGTGGGGTGTGTATGTGGGGTGTGCGTGTGGTGTGCGTGTATGTGGGGTGTGTGTGGTTTGCATGTGTGTATGTGGGTGTATATGTGCAGTGTGTGTGCTGTGCGTGTGTGTATGTGGGGTGTGTATGTGGGGTGTGTGGGGTATGCGTGTATGTGGGGTGTGCGTGTGTGGGGGGTGCGTGTGTATGTGTGGTGTGCATGTGGGGTGTGTATGTGGGGTGTGTGAGGGATATGTGTGTATGTGTGGTGTGCTTGTGGGGTGTGTATGTGAGGTGTGTGAGGGATATGTATGTATGTGTGGTGTGTGTGGTGTGTGTATGTGGGGTGTGTATGTGAAGTGTGTGGTGTGCGTGTGTGTATGTGGGGTGTGTGGTATGTGTGTGTGTATTGGGGTGTGTATGTGGGGTGTGTGTGGAGTGTGTGTGTATGTGGGGTGTGTGGTATGCATGTGTGCGTGTACATGTGTGTCCACCAAGCTTATCAGATGCCTGTGTTAGCATCTGTCTGGGCACTTGCTGGAGCATGGATGAATTATCAGTTCATGATACTGGAGAGAATCATCTTCTCTCCGTAGTCAGCAGCAGCCCTCAGCAGTCCATCAGGGAGGGGTGGTGCTAACGAAGCCTCCCTCTGTCTATGAAATATTGACAGGCCCAGTCCTGTGCAGAAGCAGCGAGGTCATGTGTGAAGCAGCTCTATCTTGTTCAGAAGACACTGCTGCAAAGTATGTCTTCTCATTAAAGTTATAACTTCATTTTTCACTGGCTAGCATGGAACTATCCTTCTGCTAGGGTAAATGACAGACTTGACCCTTCACTGAAATGCCTTTCCCATCTTTGTTGGCTTCCTTCTGTATTCCCTCCGTATTTCAGCTCATTTGTCCTGTGTTCAATTAAATCCCATTAACAAGCTCAAGTGTGTACTAAATGCTATTCTAGTGTCAAAACATCAGAACATAGTCTCATTTTATCTCATCTTATGACTTTAGTATACGGATAAGCTTATAGTGGGTATTCATCGTGTTCTGAAGAAGAAATGTGTTGCTAAGGAGTGACTGAATCGTGTCTTAGCTGATGTTATCCCAGTAAGTTTGAGTGCTATGTGAGCACAGACTTTTGCCATTCAATCCCTACTATATTACTGGAAATACTAAAATTACTCTAGAATTTTTTGCCTAGAGATACAAGGCACTAAGTATCACATGACTAGACATATACCCCAGGGTTTAAGAAAGATTTGTCCTTGAATTCTGTTAGCATCTGTAGTGAGACACTAAGCAGAGGTACCTGCTATGGAGGGAAGTAAGTCACCAACTGTCAAAGTACCATGTGATGAGAACTTCCTTATTCAATTTCTTTTTCTTTGGCATCATTAAAGTCCAGGCATACCTGATTCCAGTCCACAGATCCTGAGAAAATTCCATAAAGTTACAAGAAAGCCTTTTCTCTTTGGGTCTGTCGATCATTTTCTTGAGCTTTTTCTTTCGTGCTGAAAGAAATCTGGATCACACATGGTTCACAGGGAAAACACGAGGCCACGGACCTGCTCACTGCCTTCTGCTGTTTACTGTTGTCTCCTTCCATCTTCCTCTACTGTTCTTTCACTTTTTCAAGCACCTACAAAGAACAACCTCCAAGAGATGTGCGATGTGCTCATATGATGCTGACTGAGGATTTAGCTCCATTGGAGGGACGTCTATCTACAAAATACCAAGTGTGACAATGCTACCGGATGTTCCAGCTAATCCCCTGCTCTCTTACCTTATTTACAACATGCACTTTGGTAGACTTTTCTAAAAATCTTCCTGGTTTGATGCCCTACCTACTTCTTCTTGCATTATACTCGGCTCTCAATCCTTTTTTGAGCTTATTAGCATATTTACCTCATTTGCTTGTAATTGCGCTGATCAATCTTACTCTCCAGGTGGTGAATTCCTTTGTTTTTGAGTGTTCTAACACAATAATTTCTCTACATAAAAATTATTGAGTTATTGTATTCTGTATGAATGCATGGAGGAAAATATATTTAATAATTTTAGCATTTACCCTACATTTACATGGTAATTAATTATTCAGTTTGCATATAAACTGCAATGTGTTAGGTTTCAGGCCTATTGTGACAGTCGTAGCTGTCAACTTCACACTTAAGATATGGGTGTCTGGGCATAACTGTAAAGGATTATTTAGTAAGATACGGTTTTTACCTGTTATTATTTAGAGACTTCTGAGCAAGCCAGTAGAAGATTCTTTCAACTACATGATAGATGTGTGAAACCCCAGCCTATAATGGGTGGTAGCATTCCTTGGGCAAGTGAATAAAAATAGAGAATAAGTAAGCTGGAATTTGGAGAGCTGGCAACATATTGAATAAACATGCAGGTTGCCCACTTGGCTTTGGGAGGGGATGTGATATGACAGGATCCCTCTGATCATGCTGGTGTGATGTCTGCCATGAAAAATTATGACCTTTAATCTTAATTAAACCTCTTGTTCCCCTAAATTGTATGTGTGTCATGCATTTATTATATCAGCTGAGCAAACACACACACACACACACGCATGTACATACATGCACACACACACACACATGCACACACATGCACATTCATTGTGTGAGCTCTTTTTGAAATTACACTTAATGTAGTTTGGTTTACAGTGGATCCTTCCACGTTTTACATATTTTTATCCTGAGTTTAGGGAAAAAAAACAATTTTTTGTCAAGCTACATCAATTTTCATTGACATAAATAATCTACAGTGCCTTGGTTCCAACTCAGTGCTCTTTATTTAAACACAAAGTACCTGGTGGATTTTGTCAACTAAGATGGAAAAGTAATCAATACAATAAAGAACAGCCACAAAGATAAAGTGGAAGATTTTAACTTGTAGAATTATTTGTTATCATGAAAGTAATTATATGATTATATGTAATAATATAAGAGAATCTAAGGTGCTGTCCAATTTTATACTGTATTAGATTTGTTTCAATGAGTGGATACATATTGCTATGCTATTTTCATTATACTAACTACTTAGTTCTGAACATTTTTGAGATAGAGTTAAACATAACGTATATAAAGATTCCACTCCAATGATTATTGTGTTTAATTTACATTTTCCAAATGCATTTTAAGTTCTTAACAAAGGATATGCTGTTGATATATTTTTATCCTCTGGGCTCAGCACACAGTGAGTTATCAATAAATGACAACTGCTTTTTAATTAAATTGCCATAGATGGAATTTATGGTGAATGAAATGCTTAAAGTAGACAACAAATTTCAATCTACTCTTTTCAATATTTTCAGATGTAAAAATAGGTATCACTTCTAAGCACTGTGATTTTAAAAAGTAGATCAAAACTGTGATGTCAAATAGCTTTATCTCTGATTTTTAAGCAAGGAACAATGGTACAAAATGTCTCTAAATGTAAGCACATGGCTTGTGTAGTTTGAATAATTTACAATGTCTGATATTGAACAGTAATTTAAATGACCTCTCCACTCTCCAAACATCTGGTATATCTCTAATAAATAGGGGAGCATGCATAAAAAGTAATATAGAGGAAAGCCTTGCTCAGGAGTTTAAAATATATGTTTCTGGGCAGGGGAGGGATTACAGATGTGTATGCTTTTAATCATGGAAGATTATGAATGTACAATCAGAGTTTTTATTGAAAAACATAAATAGCTTCTGAAAAACCATAGGAATTTGAAAGCAGGATGTTGAACTCTAAGGGCAATGCAATTTTCGTAACAATAGCAGTATACACTTGGTGAGAACATTTAATTTTTCCAGGAATATAGATAAGCAAATTGAATCGATAGTAATTTTGTCAAAGAAATTATAGTAACTTTTTAAAATTTTTCCCCAATCATACAAGGGAGAGTCCTCTCCCTCTCTCCAGCTCTCCCTAGTTCCCCTTGCACTCTCCCCCCTTTTCCCCTTCTTTTCACCCCCCCATCTCTGGTTTAATTATGAAGGTACTAAAGGGTGAAAATATTTGTAAACTGGCCACTGATCACAAAATACAAACTGGCTGGGACACAGGGTTTGAATCCAGATCTCACATGTGCTAAACTACTAAACTCTTCTGAACACCTAATTCTTACACTGTTGTAGGATATAGGAAGTGATCATAGTAGCTTTGTTTGATGCTTTATGTATGCACATTATGTTCCAGTCCTTTACACACATGAACATATTTATTCTTGACAGAAAAGAGCTAGGAAGCTGGGGAACAGACAGAGATCCCTATAACTTGGCCACAGGAGTACAGCTAGCATGCTGATGTCAGACTTTAGGCACAACTACAATGACAATTTATTTTGTAGATGAGAGAGGGGGAATCAATATAGATAGATAAATGTATATTATAATAATATTAAGAGGAAAATAAGGTCATTTAGTATATTGCTAAGAAATCATCAGATATGGAAGTACCAGGAAAACTACCTACACTGTGTTTTTAACAGAAGACAAGGGTAGTTCTCAGATTAAAATGAAATAAAGAACAAAATAAATGCGAGATCTTTTCTTCCTATATATTCTCTAACTGAAAAATAACATATCTGAAAATAACATATATGTTATGCACTGATATGACATATGTATTTATGGAATCCAGGCCTTCCATTAATGCTTGTGTGTGTCGTGTGTTGTCTTGCTTCTTCATGCAGAGAACTTACCCTTTTCTGTATTTTGGTTTGCAGACGTACCTGACACAGCTATCAGGGTTTGGTTCTGTTTCATAGACTTGTAGTTTGGGCAATTCCATCTAAATGTCAGGGAGTCATCAACTGCACTTTGTGTTCACATGTGTCTACGTGACAGTGTTCATTTTAACACCAGCAACAATGTTGCTTAATGAGGGAACATGTTTTCCTGAGACATTAACTTGAGCTGAATAAATCAAATCTAATATGATTCTTCTGTAGTGTCTCTCTTGCTAATTTATCTGCAAATTAAATTTAATAGTCATATTTTCTAGAGCTTTCATTTGTTTGAAAATCTATACTAATTCTAGTTCATAGTCTAATGCTTTACAAAACAACTATTTTTATGAATATTTTTCTGGATAGATACAGATATCTACTTGAAAATTGAGGGCCAAGGTTTTGTGCACTTCTGTTAAAAAACTGATAGTTAAGGCAAACCTATGGGAAATTTTCTAACTGATGTGGGAAGACCTGACCCATGGTAAGCAGGACCACTTTCTAGGCAGGCAACTAAGATGGAGAGAGAAGTTGTCGGTTCAGGAGTTGGACATATTTGATGGACTCACAGACTGGTCTGTAGTCATCACATCTAGTCTGATTGTTGTGCTCCAATCTGGTGACAGATTTTCTTTCTAAAGAGGGGAAGAGCAGTCTCAATGACGACACCTAAAGTTTTCATCTGATTTCCCTATACTTGCATACACACATTCACACAGATGTACATTCACACACACGCACACACATTCACAGGCGCACATTAACACATATTCATATACATATTCATACACATTCATGCACACACCACAAACACCACACATTCATATACATATACACTCCTACATATTGACACTCACATTCACACACACACACCACAAATGCACACACACATTCATACATACGCACACACACGCACGCACACATACACACACACATGCAGAGTTACACATAATAAAGCAAAAAGGAAGAATGATTACTGAGATGTAATCAGTAATCTGTATCTTGTGCATATTATTGCAACTGTTCTTCTCTACGAACTTATTGATCTCATCGACCACATTCAGTCTATAAGATAGCTGAAATGTGAGAAGAAATTAAGTTACATGTTAAAAGTTACTTCCCTGTGCAAGTTATCAGCCTTCAAGAAAAGGACAAAAGAAATAGCTAGTCTGTGTTACCTGGCATCAGTTAGATGACAGGCTGCCATAATGTTCCTGGGCCAATGGAAGTCTGCATCATGAAGGTGACTTTATAGGAAGTGACCAAAAATGAGAAAGACTAAATCACTGAAAGTAGTGGTGCTGAGCCTTTGGAAAAGACAGTTTGTTTTCAATTACTTGATTACATAGGCTCCGCAGATTCACCTATGTGTCCTGGGCACTGGATGTTGACAACATTGTTTCTTTTTGTATGATTTCTGCAGTAGGATTTTCTGTATCTGAAAACAACCTTGGGAGCATAGGTAATTGAAATTTATGCCCGAGAAAATTCAACCTTGAAAATACAAGGACAACAAAGTAAAAGAGATTGGATAAGGATCAGCAATTTGCTCAAATTTTGTGGTAAGATATCCATGAGCCATACAATTACTTAAAAATGTTTAAAGGAATCACTTATACAATGATTTTAGAGTTTTCTTTCCAGGAAAATGATTTCAAAATGTTAGGTGAGAGGGAAAGTTCTTTGATGCTAATGGCTACATGAACAACATGGAATTTACAGATGCAAAAAGACCTTGAATTTGTTAGGACAAAGGCATTTCTGTTATGTCTCCCCTTCCCCGTCCCATAAGTGGCTTCTATTTACAAATGATTTTAAGTGCTTCTTCAAGATTGAATTTTTTTTAATCAGCTATCTAATTTTATTTTATATCACTTTATTTTGAAGTTCCTTGATAGTTCTTTTTATGTAAAACAGAATTCAATTCTGTTGACTATTTTTCATTTATCTTGCTGTTCCTCTTAAAGACTTTAAGTGGTAACAGGGAACTTTGGAGGAAATCTGTGGTAAGAACAATAATTACACAGGAGTAAACCAGGGATCTGAAAAGAAGGGTTCCAAGTAACTAACAAGCATTAATATTTAATTTTAAAGCATTCCTGACTTTGGACTTTTCAGATTTGGGAGGCCCAACCCAGGTCATACCACATATCATCATATCATATCAATAGATATATTGTATTTATGTGTAATAAGCATGGTGAAGAAATGCCTAATACGTGCGTGGCATTGCACTAAATGGAAAAACTATGCAATCTTAATCGAAGTATGAGGGTTAAGTCATTATTTCATGAATTTAAGACACAGACTTGAAGCACATCAAGTCTATATCTTCTCAGTGTTTTGGATCTTGTAACTGGTAGATAGACCTGGGTCTAGTATCATGGCTGAGAAGCTACAATTATGACATAATTCATAATTATGTCACTATTCATCTGTGATTTTTCAAATGAGTTTGACTTTTTCTACTTACATAATGGGAAGTTCTAGGTGACATATGCTTGTCTATAGCTTATCTTAAAGAAAAGATTTGTCCCACAGAATGGGAGAAAATCTTCACTAACCACATATCTGATAGAGCTCTACTATCCAGAGTGCACAAAGAACTTAGAAAACTAAACACCAAGGAAACTAATGGCCCAATTAAAAAATGGGCCCTGGAACTTAAAAGAAACTTTACCAGGGATGAAATTAAAATGTCTAACAAATATCTTAAAAAATGCTACACTTCTTTAGCCATCAGGGAAATGCAAATCAAAACTTTCCTGAGATATCATCTCACCCCAGTCAGGATGGCAAAAATCCACAATACAAACAACAACAAATGTTGGAGAGGATGTGGAGAGAGAGGAACTCTCCTACATTGCTGGTGGGAATGCAGGCTCATACAGCCACTCTGGCGAGCCGTCTGGAGATTCTTAAAGAAACTAAAGATTGAAATGCCATATGACCCTGCTATTCCACTTTTGGGAATAACCCCCCATGCAGCAGAGGTTCACCTCAATAGCACAAGCATGACCATGTTCATAGCAGCACTGTTTACAATAGCAAAGTCATGGATAGCAATGTCCAACAGTTGACGAGTGGATAAGGAAACTGTGGTACATCTATACAATAGAGTACTACTCAGCCATCAAAAATGATGAATTACTGGAATTTGCCGGGAAATGGATGTCATTAGAAACAATTATATTAAGTGAAGTATCCCAGACCCAGAAAATTAAGCACCGTATGTACTCCCTAATAGGTGGCTCCTAATACCAAACCCACCCAGCCCACCTTGAGACACTCAAAGATAAATCTATGTAATACCTACAGTAATTCCAAGGATTATGAACAGGAGGGATGGGGTTGGAGGGCCATATCAGACACAAGGAAAGAGGGGACCATGTTACGGCAGAGAAAATAGGCCTCCATCAAGGACTGCAAGTAAGTAATGAGACACCTGGTTAAGTTCACAGACTTTCGTTCCTGATCATTTACAACTGAGGGAGTATGATCTCACCAGAAGGGGAGGGCATATAGTCTGGCAGATAAAAAGTAAGCATTTTGCAAATGGGTGATTGACCCCTCTCTCACTGTGGTTTCCTACTTTTATTACATCTACCCTTGAATGTGCTCTTATAACAAGACTCCAGTTTAACAGCTTTTTTGTCTCTGGCCAGGGGGTGACATACAATGCCCATCAGGACGGAGTGAAGGGCATTGCAAGAGCAGCAAAACTGCAAAAGAAAATCAACAAACCACAATTCAGAACTTCAGAGATTCTATAACAACCACCTAGAACTAGGCCAGACTAATCTCTCCCCATCCTGAAGCTCAGGGAAATTTGCAGAAGAGGAGGCGGTGAGATTGTAAGAGCACAAGGATGGGAGGAGCAATGATTTGCAAGATACTCCATACAAGTTAGGGCCGAAGCAATCATAATTCGACTTTGCATGCCCTGCGCAATGTTCAACACACTATTGACCCCACAAAGTCTAGCATCAGCTAAAGGCACCAAGATCCTTGGGGGCAAGGGATTGACAGCCACAGTAGTGTTCCTATGCTTAAGGGGAACACCGGAAAGGGTTCAGGGAAATGCCACTGGGTCCTTGTATACCATCGGAGAGGTGGACCCAGAGGAGAGTCTGGCATGCACATTAAAGGACGCTCCAGGGATTGGGGGGGGGAGGCACTGGGGGATGGGGAGGGAGTGGTGAGGGGAGGGGGAGCAGTGGGTTCGGGTCGAGGAGAAGGGAGGGAGGGAAGTGGTATTCCTATTAAGTTTGTATGAGCAAAAATAATAATAAAAAATGTTAAAAAAGAAAAGATTTGTCCATTTGTCCATCCCTTTGTTTTCCCAAGTCCAAATTTTGTGGGGGTTTTGTTTCTTTCTTTTGCGTGGGGAGGGAGGGAATGTTGACGAGAGCACTTAAGCATGGGTGCCTATAGAGGCCCAAGACTGATTTAAGAATCATCTTGGGTTACTCTACTTCTTTGTACTTTGCCTTCTGGGGCCTGAAGTGTAGGGTGCAGCCTTTTCTTCCTGTCATTTTCACTTGGGATATGGAATCTGGACTCAGGTCCTTTGGATTGTGAGACAAAGGTTTTCACGTTTTAGCCATCTCTCCAACCCAATATTCTGTATTAATGCCATCACTTATTTGGGCCAAAGAATGCCAGAGAAAAATTCACATTAAAATATTCCAGGAACATGTTAAAGAAATAGCATCCTTGTTTGTTTGTTCTCTATTTTGAGTTTTAAAGGAGGTTAAGAGCTGTGTCTCTTCAGTTTTACTTCAGGCTTTTAAGTGTCACTTAAAGATCACTGTGCAGATCTTGCAATGTTGTCCATGAAAACATGTTTTCTGTTCTATGGGCTTCATATATATGCTTCCAATTGAGCATGCCTTTTAATATCAGTATCTGAAAGTCCATTTCAGTTTTTCCTTTCCCACAGATGATGCCATTCACAATAGTCTGTGAGGAAGCGAGGATGATTCCTGATATTTAAGAGAATTAAAATTCTCTTTCAATATAATTCAGCACTCACCTTCTTTTTATGCAATATTCTATCATCCCTAGGTTCCTTTGTCCATTTACTTTTCAGACTAAAAGTGTAAGCACTCTCAAAGCCAATTAAAAAAAAACTTACTTTGAAATTTTTATTTGATCAGAAGCCTCAAGATATGAAGGGGATTACATCCCCCCTTTCTTTTCTTATTTCTCGGACGAGCATAAATAATCCTCTTTGTGATAATACCCTTCTCCCAGAGTGCTTGTTTATCACAAGAGGACTTTCGATTCTATGGACTAATGCACTCAGAAGCTTGGCCGACTTTCAGATGCAAATGTCAGACAGAAACGTGTCTTTGCTTTTCTAGCCAAATTACTCAGGTTTTACAGCACTGTGCTTGATTTATAAGTCTTTTGAAATATCAAAATTGCCTCTCATGCTAAAAGAAATGCAACATGTAGGCCTTTTAGTTTAAAAACATTAAGAAGAATAATTTCCAGGGGAAATGGGTTGCAGAGCTTTGGAAAATACTCAACTCTTTGAGCAAATATGTCAGTGTCAGTGAACACCACCAACATTCTACAAAAAGGTTCATATTCAGAGGGACAACTGGAACCAATCCCAAGAGAATGGTATAATTTGTGTCATTGGATTTGCATGGCCTTATAGAAATAGCAAAATGAAAAAAAGAACATAAGAAACCAATTTTTGCTTTCCTTATTACGATGTCTTTATTTTTCATTGATAACTTGTCCAAGTATCCATCAACCATGTGTGCATTGAAAAGTACAGTTTTTAGCCTAGTTAGGCATTTATCTGGGGTCATAGCTGTGTCTATATAGGAAATATAAAGGATTTAATGAAGGGCTTAATTATTAAACATATATATGTCATGGTCAGGGATAGAAAGAATATATATTGTTTTAAGCTTCATGTTCCTTTTAGTGTAAAAGCAAGATGTTCATTCATCACTACCATGGATAACAGAATCTAGATAGATGAAATAATATATATGACTTTTCATAATTGGTAAACTTTTGGCTAAATACACAATCCAGAGACTATGTAAAGAAGGACTGAATACTTAAAAGCAATATATTTGCTTGAACGCAGTTATTTTATGTATAGTTTTATGATGCCAAGGTAATTACTAAATGCAATTAATAAATGCAAAAATAAAGCAATAAAAATATTGCTTCCCAAATACATGATTTTATTTCAAATACAAATAATATGTGGTGTTGTGGAAGTGGGAGGCAGGTCCTGAGAATGATTGACAATTCTCTTCAGAGCAATTTCTACATTGATTTTATGTAAGAATCAACAGTGTGTTGCAACTGAAAGGTCAAAAGGAACTTTTCAAATGCTGTAAGCAGTCAGTCTCCATCCAGGCTCTTCCTTTGGATGTATGCAGTACAAGCTTCTTCTCCTTTATACATCCTTCCGCCCAAATTACATGTCCTTTTCCCTATCCATTCATGCTTTTTCAGGTATTGTGCAAGCTGATTGCTCCTATGAGAATTTGGGATTTTTTAAAATTTATATTTATTTATTTTTCCCTAATCATACAAGCTCAATAGGTACCCTGGTCCCCTCCCTCCCTCCACCCTTCCCGGTTCCCCCTTGCACCCTCCCTGCCTTGGCCCTCATATACAAAACGTTTGATTCTGACCCAAGTTATTATTTATTTTTCTTGACTCCAAATCCCTGGAAGAAAGAAACTGGTTAGTTCACACAACACTAGGTCTGACTGAGGCCCTATTTATTTGGAGTTCTAAGTTAACTTCTGAGTCTTCCTTATATTGGGAAAAAGAATGAAGAGAGTTCTGATGTTACAAGGAGGTTACGTTCCAAAGCTTTGTTACGTCTAAACTTCTAAAATGTATTGTTAAATAAGGGGGTTGTTGGTGCTATGGTTGTGTGTTGAGACCTAATTGTTAATGTGATACAGTTGGGAGATAGACATTGGGGGGGGGGGGAAATAGCATGTGGAGACTTCCTGGAGACAATTAGTGTGCTTGCCAAAGGGGCCTCAGAGACTTGTGTGAGCAGGAGGAGTGGAGACATCATCTCTGAATAAGGGAACAGACCTTTACCAGACACCAGATTTTCCAGTACTTGCATCTTGGATTCCTCTGTCTCCAAAATTGTGAGGAATGGATTTCTGATGCTTATGAGCTACCCAGGTTATGGAATTTTTTTATAGCAGCTTGAATGCCTGACAATGAAATACTAAGATAGAAAAAATACACCAGAAATGAGAGATGATGGAAAATAGAAAGTACATCTGTAATATATTTATGAAAATAGTCTAGAACATATCAGTAGTAAGCATATTTGTACTTGGTGTAGTATTTCTTTTCCAGTATTGTGGATCCATCAGTGCCAAAGTGCAATAGTCTTTCTTTCTCCACTCTGCCTTTCCTCTAGACTCATCTCCAGTATTTCTGGCTCTACCCTCTGTGCTCCCACATCTTACTTGAAAGTTATCTAGGTCTGGCTTATGATTGTCTGCTTTTGAGCTATTTTTATGCATTACTTATTAATTAGCTTATCACTCTGGATGCTTCTACCTGAATACAGGGCATTTTCTCATATTATAGAAACCATCCAAGCATTGAATTTAGGAACATTAATAATCTCAGTGGGTGGAAAACTCTCTATCCCAGTGTTCTCCATGATAGTCTTCTGTCAGCAACTTCTAGGTATAGTGAAGATATGTCTTAGTTTAACTATTTCACAATATTATTTATTCTTGAAATGTAAAGAACACATATTATTTGTCTTTGAACCTGCAATAATTTTGTAATGTTTATTCTTGCTTGGTATTCACTAAACATTTTTGAAATTAATTTAGTGGTAGTATTGTAATCAAAGATATTGATGAGGGCCAGTATAAAAATTAATTTTTCTTTGATTAGAAAATTATGTGCTAAGATTAATATAGATAAGAGAAAGAATCAATGTCATAATTTATAACCAAAAAAAAAGAGGGTATAGAATTGTGAGGAAAAAGGAAAAATAAAACATGATGTAGTCAAAGACTGACTAAAAGAAGTTTAAAAATCATGGAACTTGAAGGCAAATAGAAATTAAAGCAAGATAATGAAATAAATCCAAACACACAAGTACTGAAAATGAGACCAGTACTTTTACTGAGAAAGACAAAAAGAGTAAACTTAAAATTAAAATTTTTGAAAGTGACCCTAAAAAATACTGCTTATGCTTAAAAAATACTACTGTGACTATCAGATTAGAATTATTTGCAATGACAGAAATCTATAAGAAAGCACTCCAAAAAAAGAGGAAGGAAATAAAGAAACAGTAAAAAAAAAATTGCATAGGCGGCAACTTGGTTGCATCTGGAAGGCATGAGGTTAAGCTTGGAAACATGTTCCAGGGGAAAATATAAGTTAATTTGCATAAGGATGAATATTTAAGCAATCTCATATTAACATAAAGTGCAGAAAATACTATAAAAGAAAAATAGAAATCAAAAATGGTAAAAATCCTTGCCATAGATGACTGTTTCTATTAAGGAGAAATGGGATTAAGAACACAATACTTTAATTTATACTGGGAAAATTCAAGCATGCTTGATCCTTTCTCTGCTAGATATCCCATGTTATCATTTAAATCTACTTGTAACTTACATGTTATGTAGCCAATCTGAATACACTATTTAATATCTAGTATGAATACCTACATACACACACACACACACATATATACAGTTTTGGTAGTATATTTTAGCATTCACATAAAATACACAGTTAATGAACATATTTCATTTGTAACAAACTTAAAATCACATTATAAATTTGACAAGAGTTCATACAGCTTCATTAATGAAATATGATCTAACTATCTTAGTTACTTAAATTTTTCACATCAGTAATTTATGATGTAATACTTATCTCAAAGTTCTCAACGAATTAATACTTTCTTCAAATAGTATATGTAGTTTCTTTTATATAGACCACATTTACTTAGTAAGGATGGAAGGAAATGTATAAGTAGCCCTATAGTGGATATATTTCTTTTTTCTTTCATGTATCACTATGGTTTTCAGGTATTGCAAAAGTACAATTTGTTATTTTATACATGAAACCAATTCATTATAATCAATGGCAAAAAGGATTTTAAGAGAATATACCAGAAAGTAGCTGACCATCCTTTGCTCTATAAGCCCTTGACTATTAGATACTTTCTCTTTGGCCTAGTTTGCCTAGAACTCTGATAATGGTAAATAGGTACTATTATGAGTAATGATATTTTCTGATTGGTGCATGTCCTGTGTCTTGGGTCCATTGTAAAACACAGTGGAAGCTGTTGTTTGTTTGTTTGTTTGTTTGTTTGTTTGAGAGCAGATGACCTTGACAATTGAGATTATATATTGCACCAGCTTTAAGTTTTAACAAAAAACATTGTATTGTGTGAAGTGCAAGCCACCTAACTCAGTGAGCATCTTTTCCATTAACACTTTAACTCCGTAAGTGTGCTCCAGGATTGGGTAGAGAAAGCCACTTCCCAGTTTTGTGTAGTTCGTGTCCCTCTCTCTCCTTCCATCTCTTCCTTCTTTCCTCCTATCACTATATTTCCCTCTTTCTCTTCCTCTTCTTCTTTTCCTTCCTCTCTTACCTCTGATTTTTCTTTGGTTTTATCCTTTTATTCTTTTCCTTCATCTATTGCATGAATATATTAGAGTTGGGGATAATTTTCCTTGAGCTTCACTCTATTGCAAGAATATATTAGAGTTGGGGAAGATTTTCCTTGAATTTGTAAAATCACAGTAAAACTCTAAATTAGATTTTATGTTTTCCAATGAATAATTAACACTTGTTGTAGTTTTAAATCTGTCTTCAATATATGAATATTTCTTTGGGATAAGTAACAATAGTCACTATTAAAAGGGTCAAATGCTTTAAGAGAGCTTAGGTATCTGGTTTCTACAGAATAACAAATGTCATGAAACAGAATATCATTTTAACTCCAATCTAGTTTAATTAACAGATTTAATATTAATTTATTCCTTGGCTATATTTCCGATTTAAGGACAAAAGAAGGAATAATCATCACTCCAAGGAGATAATTTTCTCTCTCTTTAGATTTTGTTTATAAAGGTAAGAAGGTAAGTTAGCAAAAAATTAGCTCAAAATAAATGGATGTAAAAACATAAGTAATTCATTATTTATGAATGAAGTGCTGTAGCTGAATTCTATTTGAATTTAGTTGGTCTGAAAGAACAAATTTAATACATTCAATTCTGTAGACTCTTATAATCAAGAAAATTTGTTCGACATTTCTATCCATCACAGAAATATCTCAGTGAGAGTTGTTGAAAATACATTTCTTTCCCACTATGCTTTCCTGAGAATAACCACTACTGTATCTGATTTCAGGATATAGATATGGGACATTGGGTAAGATTTTCTTGCCACACTCAGTCTCTATGTTTGCTATATAGATATATACTTCTCATAGGAAAACAAGATCCTAGAAACATATTTTTAGTATTGAGGTCATTCTCTCTCCCAAAGGAAAAATAACATTTTCAAGCAGTTAATGAAATGAAATTAGATTGCTTTAAAGATCATTAAAGTTCATATCTCTCTGCTATATGTGGATAGATATTTGCATACACAGACATATAGATAAAGAGCTGTGAAGTTTCTTATAATAAATTATATGCTTGAAATTTGAAAAAAAAATAGATGGATGAATCCATGCTTGGCATTTTTAATATATTGTCAGTAGAGAAAGAAACAAGTTTTCCCAGCTGCATCAATTTGTCACTTTTGGTGACAGACACTATGCACAATAAATTTCCCTCCAGAACGAGTCGCTCAGATTTATACGTAGTCCATGTCATGACTCTAAGAAGAGACTTCAGCTGTATCTACAGCTCTAAGTGTAGCAGGTTTTGCTGACTATCATTAAACCAGGTAAAGAATTCCAATGATCTAGGTGTGGTTAGGCCTGACTCCAGTGTACCAGTGAAATGAGCACTGATCTTCAGATTTAGAAACCATTCACCTGACAATAATTTTTGAGATAAATTACATACAATGGCAAATTCTGTAAGCTGGCACCCAGACTTGCCTTTATTGGTTATCAGAAGCCTTGTAGTAAGGCTGAGTGTGTTTTATAATATTACAGAAAAAGTTTGCTGAGAATTCTATAAATGGGTAAAATGAACTTGATTTTTACCTATGTAAGACTTAATCCATATGTGATTCACTGATCTCTATGCACTGCCAAGTATGAGACTGTCATTCAAATAATGTCTTTGAGTTTCAGTTGGCAGCTTAAGTGTGTTTAATTCCAAGTTCTCAGACCCATTCTTTTTAATTTAGCAATAGCCATATTAATTAATTAATTTATTTATTTTAAAAATTTCCTTCAACTTCTTTTCATGAAAACACTGTGGAAGCATGTTCGAAAGTCATCATGTTAAATGAGACAAGCAGGCTTCTGCTTGGATTTAGGTACTGAATTCTGTCTATGAAAATCAGGCTGATGCATACCAGCAAACCAATACTGCCAGGCTCTGGTTTCTTGATTGACAGTGAAAAAGTTAGTTAAAATAATGCTGAGAAAAAATACTTCTAGCCCTGACATCCATGATTCTGGCATGTTCAATTCCAGGTGATTTCTAGATATAGTTCAGAATGTGTTCATTCTGAGAGCTCTCTGGAAGATGTGTATGATGCTCCCTCTCCTAGTTTTCCTACAAGTATAGAGCTAGTTTACACATGTTATATCTGTGACTTGCATGCATCTATAGCATTATTCTTTATCCAGTTTAAGCTGCCAACTGAAACTCAGTATAAAGAAAGAAAATCTACAAATACAATGCATATTCTTGTGATTCATAAAGTGTTAGCTTATAATAACATTATTAGAATCAGAATCATTTAACTAATTCAAACATTTAATTAGCATAGTGATTAGTGCCAAACAAAAGAGAAACAGTGCTTTTCTAATTTAGTCAATTTGAAAAATGTCTATAGCTTTTGAATTTCACGTTTATCTGGAAAATCTACGTTAATAGCCTTAAAAATAACACTGACTAGAAAATTAGAACTCATTTACAATATTTGATTTTGATTTCAAATTTAATACATTTAAAGTCACAGGTGATGACATACACAAGTTATTTGATTGCTCTTCTAGAAACTTGCATGCAGGACATCAGATCCAACATTCTAAAAATTATCTTAAGCTAGCCAATAAACAAATACCCATTTTCCTTATAGAATTACTGTGAGTTATTTGAGATTAACTAGTGCATTAGTGATAATTAGTTTTCCCCCTCGTGTAAATGGTTTTAATGTCCCATGGTCTTGGTGATGTTTCCTGTAACCCTATCACTGGAAATGCTATAGCAGGAGGATCACAATTCCTTAGGAGACTAACCTATGCCATATGGTGAGACCTAGTTAGAAAGGAGAGAGAGAGAGAGAGAGAGAGAGAGAGAGAGAGAAAGAGAGAGGAAGAGAGGAAGAGAGAGACAGAGCAGATGATTTTTGCTATGACTTGTGAATGTCAGAGGACAATTGTCAGGAGCTGGTCCTTTGACCCTGTGGGGTCTGGGAATCTGTTCCCAAGGGCATCAGCTTGGTAGCAAGTGCTTTTATCAGCTGAGTCATCTTAACAGTGCCCCAAACACTTTTTTTGTAGATAGATAATTAAAAAAATATGAAGTGGTAACTATCTGAATACTGACATCTTTCTATATCAGGTATGAAAATTCATTTTTAATATGTATTCATTATTTCATTTTTAAATAGATTTTCCCCATCATCTTACTTTTGTTTCTTTTGTTTGCTTCAACAGCACTCGAGATTGGACATATTGCTTTTCACAGTACTCCTGTGCTCAGCTATAATACAAGCCATTTATTTAATAATTGCTTATCTTAAATTACCTCTAATAGACACATGCAAACATAAAATTGTATACATTCTTATTATGTAGCATGTGAAGTTTTGATAAATCTTCACATCACACCATGTTCAAATCATGCTAAACTTATCTGTGTCTTAAGCAATTATCATTTCTTTTTAACCAAAAGCACTTGGGATCATTTCTTGGGGGTATTTTGACACATACAGGACATTTTCATTATCTGTATTTGCCCTAAGCCAAGTACAAAGAGTCATATTCATTATGTCACTCACACATGGAATATACAGAAACTACTGTAAAAATATTACATTTTCTTTACAGGAAGATCCTAGAGACAATGTTACCATTCTCCTATTACTACAGAAGCAGGTCAAGTAATATGACAAATATGTGGTCTTTAAAATTTAAGTGATGATTCATTATTGCTTCTAAATCTTCTACTTTACCACAGAGTGAATAGTGCCTATAAGATGTCCACACAATAGGCCCCTGCATATGTGTTTATATTACCTTGCAGTATAAAAGCAACTTTGAAACTAACATAGAATTTTGAGGCTATACCAGAATGCCTTAATGAGTACAATGCTGTTGCAAGTGCCATTATAAAAGGGTGTCTGAGGTAGGTATGACCACACATAACTTGAGACCATGTGAGAGCAAGTGTGGTGATACCCTCTGTTGGACTGGCTCAACCGTCTGCAGAGGCCAGTGAAGGAACTGGGCAAGATAAGCAAACAGATTCTCCCCTAGACATCCAGGGGGAACTCAGCCCAGCTAAAGCTTTGGCTTTAGATTTCTGACCTCCAGATATGAAAGCTAAAAAGGATGTGACGTTTTACCCTAAGGTTTTTGGTAATTTGTTATAGCTATCTAAAGAAGCTAATATGGATTTAAGTGAATAGTTTGTATCATACTTCATTGAATTATGGTTGGTTTCTCTCTTAAATGAAATGCTTGCAAACAAATGATAACAAATTTTGGGCTCCAACCTCAAAATTTCTATAGTTTCTGATCTGTGGCGCTACATTAAGAGCATGGTAGGGGAGACAGAGTGAGAACATCTTGCATAAATGGTGGCAACTTGCAATGGAATTGTCTTCACAAGGGAGGTGGCTAGTGTCTGCCTCTAACAAAAGTGAGTAATCTCTTCAGCCCCCATGAATAGATGACACTGACAGTCAGGACTGGGCTTTGTTTTTAAATGTCCTTCCTAGGCTACACATTCTCCACGTCTTAGGTCTTTCTGCTCATTCGTGAACACTGCATAATGCACCAGAACACTGCATTAAGTTGCTATCTGGCTCTCCACACAAGCATTAAAATGAAGGAGTCATCAGGAAGCGAGAAGGAAGATTATAGGAGAAAGAATGGCCTTTTGTAAATTGCTTTCCAAGAGCTAGGCTCCATTCCAGGAAAATGAAGGACACTTTTCAGTGGACTTAACTTTGTTGGTGGTGTTCAAAGTCTTTTCTTGAGACGTTAACCATGCATGCCAACAGTGAGTATGTTGCCAGAATTTTCCACTGAAATCATACTCACTTCATACTTCAAGAATAACTAAAGATATTTCTTTATATTGAAAGTGATCTTAACATTGGCATTTAAATTAATTATAATTAATGGAATAAGTCTGTCAAATACTTCCTCTCTGAAGCATATAAAGCTAATTTTGCTTTACTCTCTGTGCTTTGGTAGTATACTAAAAATAATCATTGAAAAAAGAAATAGACAATTTCTATGAGTGAAACCTGTATTTTCAACACTATAACTACTATGGAAAAATAATTATTCCATAAGGAATGATAGATATTTAGAAATGATAGATATTTAGATATGCTTTCCTTACACATCAGTATTTAAAATTCAGCCAAATGAATGTGGAAAAATGAAAACGTATGTCTCATAAAGCAAAATGTTAAGAGAAAATACAATGTACCCTATTCAATCACATTCACCAATGAGTTACTAAGGCAGAACTAATTTGATGTTTATATGTCAATCAAACTTATCTTTCCCTAGTAAGTTAATTTTCATGAATTCAGGTTAATAGTGGAGTAGACCTCAATATTTTTACTATATCCTGTGCTTATCTTTGCATTTCTATATCATTTATTCCATTTCAGGCTGTAAATCACTTCATAAACTACAAGGGAAAGGAATTTCTGAAAGGTTCATTGCAAATGGTGTCACAGTTAGTAAAAATCATATGATATTGAAACATGAATCTTTTCCTCAAATGAAAGATATTCTAAAAAAAGGTGTGTTGAAATGGGAATGGAGATGTGGAGTTGATGTTTGTCTTGATGTGATTGATGTAAGAGGGATAATGTTTTAAGATTTATTGAATTACTATATGCTTTTGTTATGTTCTTCTCTGTGTATATGTAACAACTGACTTTGCCATCTTTCTTTGTCATTTTATTTTTAATCATCCTTTTTGAGAAGGAAAAATATTTAAAAGACTCTGTGGACATAGTGATAATTAGTGTGTCACCACATGGACAATCTGATACTTAGGAAAACAGAAATGAAAAGTAGATTAGGTGTATGTATCTGGTATCTGATATTTAAACCAGAAAATCAGGGTGATTGTCACTTTGTAACAATCAAAAGATTACCATTAACCTATACAGCATATCAGTGCATATAGAGGTATCATAATATATTTGAATATTTTAAGTTAGGAAATATTTAAAATGTCCTATGCAGCAGGGGTATTGCTAAGGACTTTCTTTCTCTGTCTTTTAATGCATGCTAATACAATTACTTTTGAGTTTCTGATTCTTAATGCTTCCATATTATAGATACTAAAGAAAAAGTTATAGTAGTTGTGCAAAGTCACATAAATTGTAAGGGTCTATCTGGGAATAGAATCCAGGTAAACTGACTTCAACCTTTGAAGTCAAACTCTAGGTTAAATATGCCTCATTTTCATAAGGATTGAATGGATTGTCATAGAAAATAAAAAGTAAATACACAAAAAGTATAAGGGTGGAAAATCACAGCTTCCCAGAGCTAAATCATAATGTGATTTCAGCATAAAGCAACTACAGTATGAGGAGGATAAATGGAGTATGTCCTTTAAGGAACTTGACATTTCAGAAAATGAAAGATACAAGGACCCCCCAAATCATCACAGACAAACAACAAAATAGTGACATAAAAAAGAAAGAGGTTTGGAATAGCGTCTCAGTTTTTATCATCAAAACTGAATGTGACAGTGGAAAAAAATTACTTTCTCTGAGTTCTAAAGGAAAATACTATTCCCTGCCAAAATTTCAAGGGCAAAGACAGCATATTTGGATATGCATAGACTCATAAAATATACCACTCATCTCCTAAGTTGATTTCTTTTTTAGAATGTATTTCAGCAAAATGAAATGAAGGAAAGAAGATGTAGACTTAAAAAGTTATAATCAAAACTGTGGTAAAGATTAAAAATGCAGCTGTTAAATGCACAGTTGACTTGTTAATAACCTTTTATTATTGGAACTATGTTTTCAGAAGAAATAAAAAGTTGAAAAACATTTATGAGTAGGTGATAATGAACTAAGGTTGTGTAATGGTTACTCTTAACTATTGCTATGAGAGAACACCCAAAGTCAAGCAACTTAAGGGAGAAAGAGAGATTTATTCAGGTTACGGTTCCAGAGGGAAGATACAGTCTCTCATAGCAGAGGTGGCATGGCTGGTTGGCCAAAGTTGGAGGAGACTAGGTCATTGCAGTCATCTTGGAGAACTGAGAACTGCCAGACTGCTCGCTGCAAAGGCAGACTTCTCCTGGAGATAGGGTGGGACTAATCCACCTCAAGGCCCACCCCTTGTGACTCCTTTTTCCAGCAAGGCTCCACCTCTCAAGGTGTCATGACCTTGCCAAACACATGAGACCGTAGCAGACACATTTCAAACCATGACAGGAAGGAAACACTTTGCATGTCTGATTTTACATGTAAACTGGAGAAAGTTTTAGCTTGATGGCCAAGATATAACATGTATCAGAACATGCAAATAACACATATGATGAACTGAAAATAAAAGCTTATGTAATTTGTTAAAAATGAGGATCAAGGAAAGCAGAAAGGACAGAGGAAAATAATTGAGTCATTGCCATCATAATTTATTGTAGGCTTACAACATTTCATGGAGTTAAAAATCAAGAATAGATGCATAGTGTTACAAGGATAGTTATGCTGAAAACTCCAGGATTACAAAAATGTTATATAGAAAGCAAATAAACGAAGGAAAATACATGAATAAAAAGCTCAAGATATTAATGGGCCAAATTTGTGGTTAGGAATGTCATTTACTATCTTCCACCCTGTTGCGGCTACACTTCTGCTATGTAACAATACTTAGACTCAAGCAACTTAAAGGAGAGAAAAGGGAGATTTATTTGGCTTATGGTTCCAAAGGAGAGGTGTAGTCCATTATAGTGGATAGGGCATTGCAGGCAGCAGAAGCTAAAGGTAGATTTGGTCACTGCAAACTTCATCTTGGAGTCCAAGAGAGCAAGCAGCAGCTACTAGAGCGACTACTAGCCATAATAGGACAAGACCTGCCTCCGCTGACATGTCTTCCTCCAGCAAGCTTCCACTTTCCAAATAAAGGTGCCATCATCTCCCCAAATATCAATAACTGCTAAGCATGCAAATGCATGAGATCCTGGGGAACAACTTACATTCACGTTGTGACACTCCCTCTAACTTGTTTGTTTGTTTATTTAGTAAGAATGTTTTCTCTGTAAATGTCCTCTTCAGGAATGTTGGGTTTGTGATGAATGGCAGGTGAGCAGTCCTGAGATGGCACAATGAGATACAGTGTCCAACTTAGAAATGTCACTTCCAAGCATGAATTCTGAGAGATTCGGAAATATATCAGAGATGAGTTCAGTTAGGAGCCAGGCTGACTGGCTCAGTATCAGATATGGACCACAGGGCAAAGGTGATAATTTCACGGGAAGCTTGAGAAGTCACAGGAAAGGCAGTTTGTGAGAGAAGCTGTGATATTTCTCTGGAACACTGAACAAATGGTCGCATCATGCATAAGAGGAACCAATGAAAAAAGTTTTAATTCAGGAGAAAGGAAAACAAATTTTATTAATTTTGTAAATGCTGCATATTAGCACCTGTGCTAGTCTAAAAATCCAGAGTATGTGAAAATTCAAAAATTTTATTTTTTTTCATTCTTGAAAGGGTAATATTTGTTTAGGAAAGGATATGTGGTCTTAACGCTCTAAGGATGAGGCTCATTGATGTAAAAGGGAAGGGCATTGAAGGAAATTGGAAGAGCGCAGATCTGGAACTATGGTGTAGTAATTTCTGGTGTTGGAGGTCGATAAAGCCTAGCTGAGAGTGATGCTTCCAGCTCAGTATGGCTGAGAATTGGAAGCCTCCCCTCATCATACGGAGACAAACTTAGGTCTAGACAGCAGGCAGGGAAGGACTGGGAAGTTTGGTGAAGTGAACCTGGGTTTTTCTCCCTGTTTTCATGTGTGTGTTTTCAGGTACTATACATAAGCATGCTCATAATCGTGTGGGCGCATGTGCACGTGCATGCATATATGTGCAACTGTATGCACAAGAGGCCCAAGGTTCATAATAGGAACCAACACTGGCTTTCCTACATTATTGTTTTTGAGATAAGCTCTCTAAACAAATGAGAGCTACTAATAGGATTGGTCTTGTTAACCAGCCTGTTCTGGGCATTGCCGGGCTCTACATTCTAAACTTATAATCACAGGTGGGTCACTACACCAGCACAACCACAAAACCCACACCCTGGAATTTGCTGTGGAATCCAGGATTTGAACTCTGGTTCTTTTTCTTACAAAACAATCCCCTCAACTGCTGAGTCATTATGTTACCCTGTTATTGGAATTGGGTTCAAGTTTTTGATTATTTTTAGATTAAAAAAATTCTGTGTAAGAGGGAGAGAGAGAGAGAGGAGAAAGAGAGAGAGAGAGATAAAAGAGATAGAGAAAGAGAAAGAGCAATTCAGTTATTTCTTTCCCCTATGTGGCTGTCTTGGGGAACAAGTGGATTGAATTCAAATCTCTATGCTTTTGGACAGCCTTCTTTCCCCATTGAACTATCACACAGATCCAGGAGTGACCTTCTACTCTGTCGTCATATCCTTTGCAAGCTTCCATTTCACATTTCAGGGTTCATTATTGATTTGTAAATAAATGATAAGTTGTCTGATAAAAAGTAAGCACGAACTGAAAAGTTAGCAGTGTAATTGTATATCTCAGTGTTCTAGAGGCTGGAAGGTATAATTTGAATGTAGCAGGAGATTCAATGACTGTGAAGGCCATTTCTTGATTCATAGAAACGGTGCTGTGTTGGCTCCTGGTGAAAGAGGAGAACTCTGATGTCTTCAAAATTTTATCAAATACTAACCTCATCGGAGAACGTATTCTTCGAAACTCCATGGCTTCCTGAAAGACACTCCACTGAATATCATCAAAATGGGGTCGATTTTTAACTTGTGAATTAAGGGAGACCCAGAACCTTCAGATCACTGTAAAGTCCACTCTTCACTCAGAGAGGTGTTGGAGATGTCAAGAACAAAGACTTCTACATTGTACTGTTATCAAGAAAGTATCACAGCTGTGGTACTTAGGATCCTAGTATCTGCTTCGTTTAGACAAACATAAAGAAGGGCAGAAAGATAGAATGATTTTAATGGTCTTCAGAGATTCTGAGAAAGTTGACAAAATTCCTGATTGAAACTGGCCCATATTGATTTTTCTTTTCGAGATATGCGTCCTCTGTGTAAACACTAAGCACATTTTCATCAGCTCCTTCCATGTTTGATAATGACTAAGAACCCAGGTAGAAGAGGCCAAATGTTTGTCTGAGACTGTCTGTGACAGTGTTACTCACTTTGTGTCTTTTTTTTATTATTTATTCAATTGTGCGTGTATGCGTGTGTGCGCATGTATGTATGTATGTGTGTGTGTGTAGAACCACGGACGAATTTGGGAACCATCATGGACCACTCCCACCTCCTCCTTGTTTACTTTGCCCCGGGATTCACAGGCTCCACCCTACCAGGACCAGAAACCCAGGCTGCCCCTGCTTCTGCCCGACATCTATACGTGGGGTCTAGGATCCGAACTCAGGACCTTCCATCTGCAAGGCACAGGCTTAACCCCTGAGCCACCTGTCCAGCCCCTCACTTTGTGTCTTATTGTTGTCCTGGGTGCTTGAATGTCACGTAGCAAAGTCTGATATGGTCCTGATTTGAAACAAAACATTGCTTTTATAGTTTACTCTAATTATAATGATTGCATTTTTTGTTGTGAATTTCAAAATGTATGTTTAGGACAGATAGTTGAATTAGGAAGGAATGAAATGCAGGATTCTTGGAGATTCTTATAAAGATAAAGATACAAGTTTCTGGGGAGACAAATGGAATTTTTGTCATGAGCAAGCTTTGTGGTATTGATTGTTGAAGTCTCTTTAGGTTTGTATGTCATGACTATCTTGATTGCTCAAACACAGCTAATTCTCTCCTTACTTTTTCTTTCTATTTCTTTGGTCTAGACCAGGAATAACATCTTCTTTAAACACTTAGGAAACAACATGAATTGACATAACACCAGTGAATCATATCTATAGCATTTCCCTATGGAAAATGCACAAATTGACCACGTATGGAAGACAGGAAAACCTCAGCAGGTTTTCTGCATTTAAACACTATGATTTTTCCTAAAAGAATCTTTGAAAACAAGGCTGTATGTTTTGATTTATGTAACTCAAATTGAAATCTGATCCTCCTTACTTTTCTGTAAGTACCAGGAAAAGTATAATCTAGGCTTTTCCTAGAATTCAACATAATCTGTTTCCAGCTGTATTCTGTGAATCTAAAAGCATTTCAAATGATTAAAAAGTAATCTTGCATCTTTAATTCAGCGACAGTGCACGTAATCAAGTGCAACTGAGTTAAATCACATGTGTTACTGTCCAGATAAATGGCCTTCTGTGGAAAGCAAGGAAGAAGTCCAGATTTAAAAAGAAACAATTTCCATCTTCTATTTCGAAGTCTATGTTTTTAGTAAACTGCTTTCTGCTTAATTTTTATTGACTTATATAGAGTGCACATATTAAAATAAAGATTTTAACAGTGGTGATTGTGTGTCCTTTTGCTAAAGAAACAATATTTTAGTCCATGTGATAACTCCACATTATTGTTTGTCATAGTTAGATGTAAGTGTCAACTTGATGGTTGAGGGTCTGAGATCTGTGCATATCTGTAGAGAATTAGTGGTTAAGTTAAGCCCAGAGAACTGCAGGAGAGGGTATAGTTGATGGGAAAGGCCCAGCCCATAGCGAGTGGAAGTAGACCCTGAAGAAGTGAGTAAAACAGAGAGCTGCTTGAGAAAGTGGGTGTTCTCCTGTATACTTGGCCAGAAATGCTGGTCTGGCAAGTGAGAATTGTCTCTCTCTCAGCTGTTATGTGGATATAGTATGTCCAGCTCCCTTGGTCCCTTGGTGATGGTAAATGCTCTCCTGTCAAGCTGGACTAAGAACTATAACTGCATAATCATAAGAAAATAAACTCCTTGTTCTCTTAAGTAGTTTTGTCATGGATTTAGCAGCAACATGCAGTCTAACTGCAACATCATTGCTCTGAATTAATTGAGAATTAAATCTTGTATTTATCACATATTATACCAACCTTGAGACTGTTACATAACATAAATAGCTGGTACATTGAATAAAAGGGTGTATTGTGGAACTGTCCTCCAATGCAAATGATATTTATTTCCATTTTCTTAAATGTATTAAAAAGTTCTTTACATGTGTATGGACCAATAATGCCACATTTCACTCGATTCATATATTTTTAAATACCATACACTTTTGTGGTTAAACAAATTTTTAATAGATTTTATATGTGAGTAATATTTACAAATTTAAATATTTTATTTGCATTATGATTGTTGACATTGTTTTAGAATAGCTCAGAATCCCTTTGCAAAATAGGCATGTTTATGAAGATATGTATATCAGTAATACCATAGACCATATCATCAATTAATTTATATAATTTAATCATTATCATGTGGTTGGGCCAAGCAAACAAACAAAAATTAGTGTTTAACATTAAAGGGTTTCAACTCTGGAAGAGGAAACAGGGCAGGATATAAGTAAACTTCACATGGTGCATAAAACTGAAGAGTACAAATACTATCCCATTTGTAGGATGGTGCATGGTGGAAAAATGTTCAGCCATCCAATTAAGCTTAACTTGTGAGAAAAACTAGTGATGAACTTCAAAATTCTAGCAAATGTCAAGATGACCTGGTCCATATGAATTCTTGTAACTTATTAACTTGCACTTACTTCTCAGATAAAAATAGCAATTTTAGATTAAATCATTTTCTGTAAAATCCACACAGAGAAAAGATGCTATATATGAAGGACAAGTATGGTGCAAGGAAACAAAACTGGCATATGTTAAAAAGTGAAAGGCTATGTTTTTGAATCTTACGATAAAAGGATAAATATCCTTGGCTTGAAAATTCAAACTCTAAAATGTACTGTTAATATCTGGGACTTTTTAAATTATTATTGTTTCCGCTCATACAAACTTAACAGGTACACAGTTCCCCCCTCCCTCCACCTCCCCCCAACCCCCGACCCCTCTGCTTTCTCCTCCCCTTCCCCCTCCCGTTCCCCCTCCCTCCCCATCTCTTAGTATCTCTCCCCCCCAATCCCCCGAGCATCCTTTAATGTGCATGCCAAACTCTCCTCTGGGTCCTCCTCTCCGATGAGGTGCAAGGACCCAGGGGCATTTCTCAGAACACATTTCTGTGTTCCCATTAAGCTTAGGAACACTACTGTGACTGTCAGTCCCTAGCCTCCAAGGATCCTAGTGCCTTTAGTCCATGCTAGACTTTGTGGGATCAATAACGTGTTAGACATAGTGCAGGTCATGCAAAGTCCTATTATGATTGCTTCTGCCCTAACTTGTGTGGAGTATCTTGCATATCATTGCTCCTCCCATCCTTGTCCTCCTACAATCTTACTGCCCCCTCTTCTGCAAATGTCCCTGAGCTTCAGGATGGGGAGAGATTAGGCTGGCCTAGTTCCAGGGGTTGATAAAGAGTCTCCGATGTTCTGAATTATGGTTTGTTGATATTTTTTTTTCCGTTTTGCTGCTCCTGCAATGCCCTTGGCTCCATCCTGATGGGTATTGGATGTCATCCCTTGTAGTCCTTGATGGTGGCCTATTTTCTCTGCTGTAACATGGTCCCCTCTCTCCTTGTTTCTGGTGGGGCCCTCCTTTCCCATCCTTCCTGTTTATAATCTTTACAACTACTGTAGGTATTAAAGAGATTTGTCTTTGAGTTTCTCTAAGTGGGTTTGGTACTAGGATACAGCACTTAATTTTCCATGTCTGGAATACTTCAATAAATATAATTACTTCTAATTTCATCCATTTCCCGGAAAATTGCCTTAATTCATCATTTTTGATGGCCGAGTAGTATTCATTGTATAAATGTACCACAGTTTCCTTATCCACTTGTCAACTGTTGGACATTTCGATTGATTCCATGACTTGCTATTGTAAACAGTGCTGCTATGAACATGGTCGTGCTTGTGCTATCGAGGTGAATTTTTTCTTTATGGGAAGTTATTCCCAAAAGTGGTATAGCAGGGTCATATGGCATTTCAATCTTTAATTTCTTTAAGAATCTCCAGATGGCTCGCCAGAGTGGTTGTATGAACCTGGATTCCCACCAGCAATGTAGGAGAGTTCCCCTCTCTCCACATCCTGTCCAGCATTTGGTGTTGTTTGTATTGTGGATTTTTGCCATCCTGACCTGGGTGAGATGATATCTCAGGGAAGTTTTGATTTGCATTTCCCTGATGGCTAAGATGTGGAGCATTTTTTAAGATACTTGTTAGACATTTTAATTTTGTCCTTGGTAAAGTTTCTTTTATGTTCCAAGGCCCATTTTTTAATTGGGCCATTTGTTTCCTTGGTGTTTAGTTTTCTAAGTTCTTTGTGCACTCTGGATAATAGAGCTCTATAAGATATGTGGTTAGTGAAGATTTTCTCCCATTCTGTGGGTTACTTTTCTGCTTGAGTTACAGTCTCTTTATCTGAAAGAAGCTCTTTAATTTCACAAGATCCCATCTGTTGAGTGTTGGTTGTAGTGACTGTGCTATTGGATGTCTATTTAGGAACTGTTGGCCTAGCCCAATCAGCTCCAGGGAGGTCCCTACGCTTTCAACTATGGTTTTTATAGTCTCTGGCCTTATATCAAGGTCCTTGATCCATTTGGAATTAATTCTTGTACATGGTGACAAGTATGGGTCCAGTTTTAATCTTCTGCATGTGGATATCCAGTTTTGCCAACACCATTTGTTGAAGATGCTGTTCTTTTTCCATTGGATTCTTTGGGCCCCTTTGTCAAAGATCAAATGGCTATAGTTGTGTGGGCTTACATCTGGGTCTTCAACCCTTATCCAATACGAGGCTGTTTTTATAACTATGGATTTGTAGTATAGACTAAGGTTTGGTATGGTGATACCTCCAGCTGTGTTTTTGTTACTCAGGATTGTCTTTGCTATCCTGGGTCTTTTGTGCCTCCATATGAATTTTGAGATTGTTTGGTCAACTTCTTTAAAGAATTGCTTTGGGATTTTAATTGGTATAGCATTGAATCTGCATATTGCCTTTGGTAGGATGGTCATTTTTATGATGTTGATTCTGCCAATCCAGGAACATGGGAGGTCTTTCCACCTTCTGGTGTCTTTTGCAATTTCTTTCTTCAGGGTTTTAAAGTTTTCATTATAAAGGTCTCTTACTTCCTTGGTTAGGTTCATACCAAGGTATTTCATTTTTTTAGGGGCTATAGTAAATGGGATTGTTTCTCTCAGGGCTTTTTCACTTTTTTCATTCTGGGCATATAGGAAGGCCTGATTTTTGTAAATTTATTTCATATCCTGCCACCCTGCTGAACTTCTGTATTAGTTCCAGGAGCTTCCTGGTGGAGTTTTTGGGATCACTCAGGTATAAGATCATGTCATCTGCAAATAGATATAACTTGACTTCTTCCTTGCCGATTTGAATCCCTTTTATGTCCCTTTCTTGTCTTATGGCTTCAGCTAAGACTTCAAGTACAATATTGAATAGAAATGGTGACAGTGGACAGCCTTGTCTATTTCCTGATCGAAGTGGGAATGCTTCACGTTTTTCCCCATTGCGTAGAATCCTTGCTGTTGGCTTGTTGTATACAGCTTTTATTATGATGATAAAGGTTCCTTCCATTCCAACCTTCTCTAGGGTTTTGATTATAAAGGGCTGTTGGATCTTGTCAAAAGCTTTTTCTGCATCTATCGAGAGTATCATGTGGTCTTGTACTTTGGACTGGTTTATATGGTGAATTACATTTATTGATTTGCGTATGTTGAAACAAATTTGTGCGCCTGGGAAAAAGCCTACTTGATCTCTGTGGATGATCTTTTGGATATGTTTTTGAATCCGATTTGCTAAGACTTTGTTGAGAATCTTTGCATCTGTGTTCATCAGAGTGATTGGCCTGTAGTTTTCTTTTTTTTAATTTTTTAATTTTTTTATTATTTATTCAATTGTGTGTGTATGCATGTGTGCGCGTGTGTATGTATGTGTGTGTGTGTGTGTGTGTGTGTGTGTAGAACCACAGGCGAATTCTGGAAACACTATGGATGCCTCCAACTCCTCCTTGTTTACATTGCCCAGTGATTCACGGGCTCCGCCCAACCAGGACCAGAAACGCAGGCTGCCCCTTCTTCTGCCTGGTGTCTATAGGTGAGGTCTAGGATCCGAACTCAGGACCTTCCTTCTGCAAGGCAAAGGCTTAACCGCTGAGCCACCTCTCCAGCCCCATGTAGTTTTCTTTTTTAAGTGTATCTTTATTTGGTTTTGGGATTAAGACTATATTAGCTTCATAGAAGGAATTTGGTAGTGTTCCTTCCTTTGCTATTTGATGGAACAGTTTAAGGAGTATTGGTGTTATTAGCTCCTTAAATGTCTGGTAGAACTCTGTGCTGAATCCCTCTGGTCCAGGACATTTTTTGGCGGGAAGATTCGAAATTATTTCATTGATTTCCTCATATGTTATAGGACTATTTAAATAATTCACAACTTCCTGATTCAATTTAGGTAAGTTGTGTGTACTTAGGAATTCATCCATCTCTTTTGTGTTGTCAAATTTCACAAAGTATACTTTTTTGAAATATGATGTTATAATTCTCTGGATTTCTTGGGTATCAGTAGTGATAACTCCATTTTCATTTCTAATTTTGTTAATTTGGGCCTTCTCTCTCTTGCTTTTGGTTAATTTAGCTAGGGGTGTATCAATCTTATTGATTTTTTCAAAAAACCAGTTTTTTGACTGGTTGATTTTCTGTATCATTTTCCTAATCTCGATTTCGGATATTTCTCACCTTATTTTCTAATCTCTTCCCTGCTACTGCTTTTGGGATAAGATTGCTCTAGTGTCTCTAAAGGTTTAAGCTGGATTGTTAAGTTATTTATTTCTGATGTTTCCATTTTTTTATGTTGGCATTAAGAGCTATGAACTTACCTCTTAGAACAGCTTTCATTGTGTCCCAGAGATTTTGGTAAGTTGTGTTTTCATTATCGTTCAATTTCAGGAAATCTTGAATTTCCTTTGTAATTTCTTCCTGAATCCAGTTCTCATTCAGTCTCATAGTGGTAAGTTTCCAGGAGTTAGTGTATTTTCTGTTGCTTGTTGTGTTGTGGATGTCAAGCTTTAGGCCGTGGTGGTCTGATAAGGTACAGGCTAGAATTTCAACTTTCCTGTATATGTGGAAATTTGTTTTGTGGCCCAATATGTGATCTATTTTGGAGAAAGTTCCATGTGCTGCTGAAAAAAATTGTATTCTTGGTGCGTGGAGGTAAAGTTTGATAGAGATCTGTAAGGTCCATTTCTTTCAGGGTTTGATTAAGGTCCAAAGTGTCTCTATTAAGCTTTTGACCTGTTGATCTATCCCATGTTGAGAGGGCGGTGTTGAAATCCCCAAGAATTATCATTTTGGGATTGATTTCTCACTTTAGACGTTGTAGGGTTTGCTTAATGAATGTGTGGGGTGGCGGTATTGAGTGCATATATGTTCAGTATTGTGAAGTCTTCCTGGTGAATTGTACCTGTGACTAAAATGTAGTATCCATCCGTGTCTCTTATAATTTTCTTTGGTTTGAAGTCCACTTTGTCTGATATCATAATGGCTACCCCTGCCTGTTTTCTGCTTCCATTTGCTTGTAGAATTGTTGACCAGCCTTTTATTTTTAGAGCATGCCTATCTTTTGTGGTGAGATGGGTTTCCTGCAGGCAGCAGATTGATGGATTGTGATTTTTAATCCAAGTTTGTAATCTGTGTCTCTTGATTGGTGAGCTAATTCCATTAACATTTAATGTTATAATAGAGAAACTATTTTTAATTCTGGACATTTATTATGTTTAGTGGCTTTCGTAAGTGTATTATTTCGCTTTTAGGTTTTGGTGGTATTATACTTCCCTTCTGTTCTCCTGGATATGCCTGTTTTTTTCTTCAAGGTTGAGTATCATTTCTAGCATTTTTTGAATGCCTGATTTGGTGGACATATATCCCTTCAAGTTGTCTTTGTGCTGGAAAATTTTTCTTTATCCTTCGATCATGACAGATAGTTTTGTGGAGTATATCAGCCTGGGTTGACATTTTTGCTCATTCAATACTTGAAGTATGTCTCTCAAGTTCTTCTTGCTTTTACATTTGTGACATTTTTAACATCTTGCTGGAACTTAGAATAATCTTAAGCTTTAGAGTATTTTTGGATTTCTCATTTTTGGCTTAGGGAACGTTCCTCTAAATTTTCCAAAATCTAAAACACATCAGGGTCAGAAATATTTCTGCTGCATACATTTCAGGGAAGAGATTAAAGAGTCTATGGAGGTGCTTGTCCAGAGTCAGGAGTTAGATTAACCCACCACGGCAGCCCACTTTTCCTTGTGCTGCAGTAAGGTAATACTTGCACTCAGCTTCCAAGAGAAAGGGAGGTTTAATTGGTTTATGTTCCAGAGGAGACGTAGTTCATTATGGTGGAAAAGGCATGACAGGCAGCAGATGCAAGAAGGCTAGTTCAGGTCCCCACAGCCATCATGTTAGCAGAGCAAGCAGGAGCTAACTGTGAGGAAGTAGGGGTAGGACGTAAAATGTCAAGGCTCACCATCTATGTCATCTCTTATTTTAGCAAGGTTTCACTTCCTAAAGTTGCCAGAACTTTCCCAAACATTAATAACAGGCAAGAATTCAAAGACATGAGCCTGAAGGGAACAACATACATTCACACAGTCAGACTCACCCTTTCCCTCTAAGAGTGCAGGAAAATTAATTCCATTTAGAAATGAACAACTGAAATATATGGTATTGAAACCTACACTAAGTGCTATGAGGCAAAGAACAAGATAAGTAAAACCGATAATGAAACATTAATACTGGTACCAGAAGTTATTCCAAAAAAGCGTACTCTGAAAGAAGCAAGATCTATAAGCTAATACCAAAAAAAGCTAGAAGTACCTATGAGCTAAAAGTGAATCAAAGAAACAGGAGAAATAAGAACAAGAAAAACAACAAAAAGTAAGTTAAGAGAACATGATGAAAACAACTAGAAACTAAAGAAGAAAAGTAATTTCAAAAATAAATGTTGAATAAGAAGGAAAACTCAGATATGTCAGATAAAGGCAAGATAAAAAGATAACAGACAGGAAAAAAATTGAGGCCATAATAAATAATAGATAAGGACCACACAAAGTGTGTGTAGCCATAGTAACCATGACACAATGAAGTGGAGCAAATACTAAAGAATTCAAAAGCATTGACTTGGAATTGAGGAAGACGTAACATTGTGACTTGGCCCAGAAACAAGTTATAGAACAATTATAGGCTTTAGAGAGTCAAAAATCCTTCAGATGTCCTCACAACATAATGGAATCCCACCAGAAAAAAAAAAAAAAGCTTGTCAGATTGTGTCAGAAATTTACAAGATCAAGACTTCATGTCAGCATATACTATAATAAGAGAACAAAGAAAACAGAAAATAAAGTCAGAAATCATATATGTAGTCAGGCTGACATCTGGAAATAAAGATGCTTAGAAGAATAGGTGCTGGTGAGATATCTCAGTGGATGAGGCACCTGTTTGCAAACCTGGTGCTCTGAGCTTGATCTCCAGAGGCCCACATGGTAGATGAGAGAACTGACTTTTGAAAGTTATTGTCCTCTGATTTCCACCTGTGTGCCATGGAGTGCATGTCAATGCTCTTTTGCTTTCTTCCATAGATGAATGAAATATTGAAAGATCAAAATTAAGTGAAACTATCCTTTACATGAATAATCTCACATTTTTTTCTGTTTTTCTTAAGAAATGAATTAAAGAAAGATCATTCGATTGAAAAGAAATTATCCTCAGTGTTTGACTCATTACTGGATGTGCTAGCTACAGAACAACTCTCAGCATAATTTAGAAGCTTAGAATCATTTGAAAAGTTTTCCAATCACAACTGTATGAACACAAAGCCTAGCACTCAGAAGAACAAAAATTTTACAAATATGTAGATACAAACACATTCCTGAACAGCAAATCGGCCAGAGAAGAAATAAAATTAAAAAAAAATTTAAGCAGATAATAGAAACTGACTCAGCAAGACAGATACAGAAAAATAACTGCCATAGTAAACTCTGATAAATACCATGAATAAAGACAATTTCAAATAATTTATGTTTATATTTTCAGTTAAAAATTGATTTTAAAACTATCAGTAAACAAAGATTCATCATTTTGACATCCATCAAATTGATACTAGAAATATAAAGTGGGGCACAGAAGGAAGTTTTATAATTTTAGACATTTTTCAATAATAAATATATGGAGTTCTAACATATATGTTTCAAATCACATAATAAAAATCTACATTGAAATATATAGTGACTGTCTATTCTTGTTTATTTTTAACTTAAATATTTTTGACACAATATCATAAGAGATTTATATCTGGTTGCATTCCACATTCTTAAGGGTTTTATTCATCCCTCAAACCCTCCTACATTCCACCTCCTCATCACACCTGAGTATTTTCTTCCCTTATCCCCTTCCTCACCCTGTTACCAGTGGTATACTATTTCTTTTCTCCAAAGTCTTTTCTCTAACCTTTCCTCCCCCACTCTCCTGTTCATTGGTACCTTTCAATTTTTCTGACTCTTGCTTGAATTCCAAGCCAATTATTTCAGTCCAGAAGCTCAGGGAAATTTGTGGAAGAGGGGGCGGTAAGATTATAAGAGCACAAGGATGGGAGGAGCAATGATATGCAAGATACTCCACACAAGTTAGGGCCGAAGCAATCATAATTGGACTTTGCATGCCCTGCGCAATGTCCAACACACTATTGACCTCACAAAGTTTAGCATCTGCTAAAGGCACCAAGATCCTTGGAGGCAAGGGATTGACAGCCACAGTAGTGTTCCTATGCTTAAGGGGAACACAGGAAAGGGTTCTGGGAAATGCCACTGGGTCCTTGCACCTCATCGGAGAGGAAGACCCAGAGGAGAGTCTGGTATGCACATTAAAGGATGCTCAGGGGATGGGAGGGGGAGGCACTGGGGGATGGGGAGGAAGTGGGGAGGAGAGGGGAGCATAGGGTGGTGGGAGGTTGGAGGGAGGGAGGGGACCGGTGTACCTGTTAAGTTTGTATGAGTGGAAATAAACAAAATAAAATAATAAAATAAAATAAATAAAATAAAATAAAATAAAATAAAATAAAATAAAATAAAATAAAATAAAATAAAATAAAATAAAATAAAATAAAATAAAATAGAGTTTAAACCTGGGGATGGAGAGGTGGCTCAGGGGTCAAGCCTCTGCCTTGCAGGAGGAAGATCCTGAGTTCGGATTCTAGACCCCATGTATAGACGTGGGGCAGAAGCGGGGGCGGCCTGCGTTTCTGGTCCTGGTAGAGCGGAGCCTGTGAATCCCAGGGCAGAGTAAACAAGGAGGAGGTGGAGGCAGTCCATGATGGTTCCCAAATTCGCCCGTGGTTCTACACACACACACACACACACACACACACACACGAGCACACATGCACAATTGAATAAATAAATTAAAAAAATTAAAACTTAAAAAAGTTTAATCCTATCATTTGCATACAAGAGAGAACATTCAAAATTGGTTTGTGTCTGAGATACCTCACTTAATATTATATTTTCCAGTTCTATCCAAATACAAATTTCCTGATCCCATTCTTCCGGACGACTGAATAGCATTCCATGTGCATGTGTACTGCATTTTCACTACCCATTCTTCTATTGATGTGCTGTTGACTGATTCCATTTTATTGTTATTATGAGTAGAGCTGTAATGAACATAGATAAGTGTCTGTGTAATAAAGATGAAGAATCGTTTGGGAATATTCCCAGAAATGGTATATCTGGGTCATATGATAGTTACATCTTTAGCTTTCTGAGGAACCTTTACACTGATTTCCAAAATGGTTGTACCAGTTTATACTCCCACCACTAGTGAATAAAATGTTCCCTTTCTTCGCATCCTCTCCAGCATTCTTTGTTGTTTGTGTTCTTGATCTTACCCATTCTGACTGGGGTATGATGGTATCTCTGGGTAGTTTTAATTTGCATTTCTCTAATGACCAGGGAAGCTGAGCATTTTATAAGATATTTGTTCAACATTTGAATTTCCTTTTTCAGAAATCTCTTTAATTTCAGGCCACATTTTTAATTGGGCTGTATGCATTCTTATGGTCTAGTGAATTCAGTTCTTTGCATATTCTGAAGATTAATCCTTTGTTCAATTCATAACTAGTAAATATTTCCTCTGATTTTATGGTGTGCCTTTTTGCATCACTAACAATTTCTTTTACAGAAGAGAAGCTTTTTAATTTCATGAAGCCTCACTCGTTGATCATTGGTCTTCATTCCTGGGCGTTTGGGAGTCTTCTCAGAAAATCTTTACCTAGGCCTATTAATTCAAGTGTGCATCCTACTCTTTCTTCTAAAAGTTTCAAAGTTTTGGGTTTAACATTGACATCTTTGATCCAGTTGAAATTAATTTTTGTGTAAGGTGAAGGAGAATGATCAATATTCATTCTTCTACATGTCAATACCCAATTTTCCTAATGCTGCTTGTTTAAGATGTTGTCTTTTTCCCAGTGTGTATTGTAGAAGAGGGGGAGGTGAGATTGTAGAGCCTGAAGTGGCACCCTAATGGACCAGATCTTATCACCTGATCATAACAGGGTTGTAGTATACATGATTTCATAGCAGATAAATGTATTTTCATAAGAACTGCATGGAAACTGTCTATTAACTATTAACTATTAACAGCTCATCATTAAAGGGGAAAGATCTCAAGAAGTTCCACACTTTCCTGAGGGACTGATGAGGACTAATGCTGTTAAGGAAGAAAAGGAAGATTTCCTCAGTGATGTACCCACTGATCTGTGATACTTGTTGGAGTACGAATAATACCAAGTGTATGTCATCAAAGACAAACTAGATGAAACGTAGTGGGCCACAGAAATGAAAAGACTTCAAAATAGGATGAAAATATCATAAATTCACTACATTGATCATCATAAATTCACTATATTCATGTATGCAACACTAAAAATAATTAATTAAAAACAAACAGAAATTCAAGTTACAGGAAACAGATGTAAAATATCATTTACAATGTTAATAAAGAAGTTATATAGACATATTTTTGAATTGTTTTTATTCTGGAAAAATCTATTTCAGTATTTCTTTTTGCTAAAATCATGTACTCATAGATGCCTAATGCTGTGAATTTTCTATTTATGTCTGTTGTACTATTTATAGGTTAAGTTCTTTTTGGTTTTAGTTGCTGTATTTGGTTATAAGTTTTTTCCCATTATTGAAGATTTACATTCAAATCACACTTAAAAATCACTTAAAAGTGAACCTTGGAATCATTCATCTGAGTTTTCTTTATAGAGCAATTAGAAGCTCATTTGGATTCTGAATTCTTTTAATCTCAAACTACTTGGATGATTCTTGAAGACACTGCCTTATTTGTTTCCTCTGCAAACAGGCAACCCAAGGGTTTAAACAAAGCCAGCCAGACAGTCACTCACCTTGGATAGTTTGTAGGAAACAATATTGAAAGGAACTGACTAAGAATTTGTAAATATATTTAAAGTTCCTCTGCTCATGAGGAAGAGAACAGTGAATGGGAAGAAATATTGCCTCCAGGAACAAGTAGCCCTTCTTGCTCCAGTATTTACTAATACATTATTAGTAAATAATGCAAAGACCTGTTTAGGTCCCTGAGATAAACTGATAGGGAAGGGAACTCTATGTGTTGAATACATTGATTCGTATTTAGTGTTTGGCATTGAGGCTCATAAAACTTGTAATTGTGCTTTGCTTTCTTTTAAGTGTACTGTATGTGCAAGTAAACACAGTGAAGTCCATATCTACCTTTCTCCAAGTATTTCCTTTCTGTTACTTACCTTGAGTCTGTTTTATATTTTATTTACATTGTTATTTGAAAAATGTTCATAATACTACTGTTGAGTAGAAAATATTTTTGCATTATGTGAGGAAGTTTTGTTTAATGATTATTTACTATATTTTTATATCTAAAGCTGGAAACAGACTGAAAGCAGTAACCTTGGACCAAAAACCCAATGAAGAATCTTTTATTTATAAGGTATTCTTCAGTAGTGGAGGTTTGAGGAAGACCAGATTGCATCTCATAATAGAGATGTAATAATGTGATAGATTCAGGTGTCAGCTTGATTGTTGCAGGTTGTGTTTGGAGCACAGCCGTGAAGAACCAATAGGCAAAACATTGCACAAGACTGCAGATGATTGTTTAATTGATCTGGAAGACCTGGCTCACAGTGGGTGGTGCTTTCCAGTAGTGAATCCATATAAGGAAGTGAAAGATAGGAGGGACATGCCTTCCCCTCTTGCTCTGTGTCAACTTGCTACGCCGCCGCCTCTGCTCCTCCTGCTGTAGCTGCTGCTGTTCTTGGCTAATGCCAGAGTCCAGCCTCTTCGGTCTTGGAGGTGGAGCCCGGGCTAGTGGGCAGCTGTTCATCTTGACATAGTGGTGGTTACGACTCTTCAGCCCTCCAGCATGACTGAGGTTTGAGACTTTCCATGGATCTGTCAGTCTCTTGAGATATTCTGCTCAAGAACTAGGCCACTACAGACAGCTACTGTTGGACTACACTGATTTTATATATATCGATTCTATTGGTTCTATTCCTCTAGAGAACCTTGACTAATAAATAAGATAAACAGAAAAAAGTAAGTGTTAGTCTCTTACAGACTTTGAAGGAGGATGGGGGCAAGAACAAGAGAGCAAACCTGGCTTGGGAGGGAATCGTGATGGGAAGAAGGGATGAAGGGAAAGGGCTAGGTCCTGGATGCAGGTTCCAGACTAACCTGTGTTTTTATCTGTAGTCTCCATGGGGCATATTCTCTCCTTCTTCAGAATCACTATGCACTACTCTCTTGACTGACTTTTATTTCCCCCTAGTCAACTCTAAAAGCTTGATGCATTGAAAGGTCTCATGTTGACAACGTCTCTACATTAGAAGAAAAGTGAGTCCAGCTTGTTACTACACAGAGGAGTAGAGATCATAAATGTGAGCTGAAATTATTAGTGAAAGGAACTGCATGGGTGTTACTTACAGGACTGCTTTAGAAAAGCTAAGATTCTTCCTTTTGTGGAGTTTTACGTGGTGATGTTTACCATTCAGACATCTATCATCTATCATTTATCATCTATCATATATTTCATTAACCTGTCATCTCTCATCATCATCTATCATTGATCCAATCTCTCTTTCTGTCCTCCTATCACATATTTATATTTACCTATCATCCATATGTCTATATTTCTATTATCCATTTATCATCTATCTGTCTATGATACATCAACCAATGACCTACTTTTCTGTTTTATCTATAATCTATCATTTATCTATCATCCTTCTATATATCCATCTATCATCATCACTTTTCAAATATTTACCTGTATCTTTCATTCATTTATATCCATTTATCTATTTTTAAGGAATGCAAGAATTGATTATATACTTATACATACACACATGCATACATATATGTATACACATACATTATATAATGAATGATGTTAAACACTTTATCACTTTGCCAGCTCCAAATGTTTGTCTTCTTCTAGTGAATTGCAAGCATGTTAGAAGTAGATAAATGTGGAAAATATTACTTAAAAATGAAAACTAGGGAGGAGATTCCAGTTGTAAGTTAAACAAGTGGAATTTGAATCAGTTAAAGGTGTGGTAAACTCTGGGGTCCACAGAATCATAAAAATAGAATGGTGGGACGGAGTGGGAGGGAATGATGAAAGGAAGGGAGGGAATGGGAGAGAGAAGAGAGGAAGGAAAGCTGGGATGAATACTCAATATGTTTGTAAAAGTAGGAAAAAATGGAAAAAGAAAAAAAGGTGTGAAAAATTACCCCAAACTCTGTGCGACTCCATCATTAAGAATGATACTCTAGCGATACATGGTATCCAACATTATGATCTTAATATAAAACTACACTTATGTCCTATGAATTCTGTTTAATAATTTGTAGTCTGTGACCCTTTGAGATTTTTAACATATGAAAAGATCTCTTATATAAAAAACAATTAATTTCTGACAATATATTTTCCTTTTGTGTGTGTGGATGGTGTGTGTGTGGATGTGCATATGTGTTTATGTATGCATCCGTGCACTAACACATTTTTAGGATTTTGCTTGATCCTATTCCATTTGCTGCAATTATAGGCACATGTTGCTGTGATCTGCTTTATAATAAATTTTTTATTAAAAATTTAATTATACATTTTAAAATTTTTTTACCAGTTCCCTCCCTCCCCCTCCTCCCCCTGAATCCCCTCCTCCCCCTCCCCCTCCCCCAGTGCCTCCCCCCCAATTCCCAGAGAGTCCTTTATTGTGTACGCCTAACTCTCCACTGAGTCCTCCTCTCTGATGACATATAAGGACCCAGTGGCATTTCCATAAGCCCTTTCTCTTGTTCCCCTTAAGCATAGGATCACTACTATGGCTGTCAATCCCTTGCCTCCAGGGGTCTCGGTGCCCTTAACAGATGCTAGACTTTGTGAGGTCAATAGTGCGCTGGCATTGCACAGGGCATGCAAAGTCCCATTATGATTGCTTTGGCCCCAACTATTGTTGAGAATCTTGCAAATCGTTGCTCCTCCCATCCTTTTGCTCTTACAATCTTACCGCCCCCTCTTCCGCAAATGTCCCTGAGCTCCAGGATGGGGAGAGATTAGGCTGGCCTAGTTCTATGTGATTGATATAGAGTCTCTGAAGTTCTGGATTGTGGTTTGTTGATTTTCTTTTGCAGTTTTGCTGCTCCTGCAATGCCCTTCACTCCATCCTGCTGGGCACTGTATGTCACCCCCTGGCCAGAGACAAAAGCTGTTAAACTGGAGTCTTGTTATATATAATAAAATTTTAAGCTTATATTAAAGCTATCAAAATTATAAATTCTCCGGCTGGAGAGGTGGCTTAGGGGTTAAGCCTCCGCCTTGCAGGCAGAAGGTCCTGAGTTCAGATCCCAGATCCCACGTATAGACGCCAGGCAGAAGCGGGGGCGGCCTGCGCTTCCTGTCCTGGTAGGGCGGAGCCTGTGAATCCCCGGGCAGAAGGAGGTGGAGGCGTCCATGGTGGTTCGCGAATTCGTCCGTGGTTCTACACATACACACACACACACACACACACACACACACACACACACAGATGCGCACATACACACGCATATGCACACAGTTGAAGAAATAATAATATAATAATAATAATAATAAAAATTTTTAAAAAATTATAAATTCTCAAACTAGACTCTAATTTTAAAAGCCTAAGTTAAATTTTTTTTTTACTTTTTATAAATGTAAGTTTTAATTTCACTTTGATTAGGGTTAGAAACATTTGTATTTGCAGACTGACAGTTTCTGTACAAGCTTCCTCACTGATGTTTCAAATAATTACATTTGCTTAAATGAGTATTTCAGACTATACTGGCAAATTTAAAATATTTGTTTATTTCAAGATATTTAAATATCTTGTAAAGGAGATTTACAGTTTTACCAAGCAGCAGCTGCAAAATTTGAACAGTGCCTTGATATAAATAAAATCAATATTTTCTCTGCTATCTTTAATAATTTAGAAACTTAATGCATGCACATCTTTTAGCTTGAGTACTAATATATTTAAGGTCACATTTTTTAGTTTGATCATAAGATTTCCTTGAATGAGGATTATGAACAGGAAAGATGGGGTTGGAGGGCCACACCAGAAACAAGGAGAGAGGGGACCATGTTACAGTAGAGAAAATAGGCCCCCATCAAGGACTGCAAGTAAGTAACAAGACATCTGGTTAAGTTCACAGACTTTCCTTCCTGATCATTTACAACTGAGGGGTATGATCTCACCAGAAGGGGAGGGCATATAGTCTGGCAGATAAAAAGTAACCATTTTGCAAATGGGTGATTGACCCCTCCCTCACTGTGGTTTCCTACTTTTATTACATCTACCCTTGAATGTGCTCTTATAACAAGACTCCAGTTTAACAGCTTTTTTGTCTCTGACCAGGGGGTGACATACAAGGATGGAGTGAAGGGCATTGCAGGAGCAGCAAAACTGCAAAAGAAAATCAACAAACCACAATCCAGAACTTCAGAGACTCTATATGAACCACCTAGAACTAGGCCAGACTAATCTCTCCCCATCCTGATGCTCAGGGAAATTTGCGGAAGAGGGGGGTGGTAAGATTGTAAGAGCAAAAGGATGGGAGGAGGAATGATTTGCAAGATACTCCACACAAGTTAGGGCTGAAGCAATCATAATTGGACTTTGCATGCCCTACGCAATGTCCAACACACTATTGACATCGCAAAGTCTAGCATCTGCTAAAGGCAACAAGATCCTTGGAGACAAGGGATTGACAGCCACAGTAGTGTTCCTATGCTTAAGGAGAACACAGGAAAGGGTTCAGGGAAATGCCACTGGGTCCTTGTACGTCATCGGAGAAGAGGGCCCAGAGGAGAGTCTGGCATGCACATTAAAGGACTCTCGGGGGATTGGGGGGGGAAGCACTGGGAGATGGGGAGGGAGAGGTGAGGGGAGGGGGAGCAGGGGGTTCTGGGGGAGGAGAAGGGAGGGAGAGAACTGGTGTACCTATTAAGTTTGTATGAGCGGAAATAATAATAAAAAATGTTATTAAAAAATAAAGGCAGGATGTGATAAAAAAAAGATTTCCGTGAATGTATACATGCTTTTATAAAGGATACAGATCATTTCAAAATTGGCATAATATTAATGTTGTGGAATTTATTTTGTTAATTTAATGATCACTGCATGACTATTCAGGAATTGCAAAATTACTGACACAAAAATCTTGACATTATAAGAAGCAAGAGAAGATATTTGGGTTGAAAAGCTTCTCTTATATATACTTACCAGTCAAAGCATAAGATTACAATTATGGCATCCAATATGCATCACATATGGAGTTGAATCTACCTAAGCCACAGGTGATTCAGCCCCATAGGAATTCTGCAGCTCTGGAATTGTAGAAACTCATTCCCAGGTTGTGTGACTGGAATTAATTTCTCAACTTAATGCATTATATATTCCCTTCTAGGTTTATTTCATTTATCACCATTGCTTAATATTTATGACCAAGGCTGTATAGCTAATTCTGTTCCCCATTGATTTGATTCAGCCTATGCTTTTACTGCCTCACTGAATTCTTTATTGTTCTCAGGTTTTTCTATCTGGCTCTAGGCCTCAATTTTATAGTCATTCTGTTGGCATGACTTAATTTATTTCAGGATGTTTTCCAAACTGGAATTAACATATTGCTCAAAGTAGAAAGTTTAGTTCTGAATTAGGTAAATATCATTCTTCCTTGATAGTGGTAAAATGTGTTTATAGGGTGGGCGAATTGGGGTATTGAGCATTTCCTTGTCTATCCCTTAGAGAAAGAAATAAGTGATAAACTAGACCGTAAACTACCGTGAAAATCTTAAATGGTCACATTGTCATGTATGTTCAGATTTCAGAGTTCCCTTGTTCTTTATGTCTATTTAAGTGCACTACAAAAGACATTGTCTTTTACTGGGACTTTTTCTTCCTTTCCTTTGCCCTTCTTCCACGGGGAACAAAGTGCTATCTCAGATTTTGGTCAAGCGCTGTGAGCTCTCTTATATTGGGAACAGATCTCCTACAGAGATCTATCTAATGGATTCTAGACTCATTCTAGGAAACCTGGTATTTATCAATGACAAAGCACAGCTAGGTCACTTGGATACTATCCCCTGTTGACCTGAATTTAATTTCCCAGCCACTTTGTTCCCCCTAGTTAAACATAATTCATGTCAGATATAATTTCTCTCTTCTGTTCAGTCTCATGAATGTTCCCTTCAAATTTCATGACGCGAATGTTCCCTATTTGGCTCAGATCTTGTACATGAGACCATTTTAACGTTTTTGCCGTTGGATAGGAGATGAATGACCAATTTTTAGAGTTTAAAGAGAAGAAGATGTTGAAGGTTAGGGAAGGCGTAGTTAACAGAAAAGATGGAAACAATAGCACAGAGCATGGAAAGATGTCGAGGTAACTTTCAGTACATTTACAGCAAAAATTCATATGACATAATATCTTATTTGTGGAATTTTACCTCATATTCTTGTTCTGAGATATTTTAATGTTAATGAATGCATTACATAATTCATGTGCTTTGGATGAGTTCAGAGTTCACTGACTTACTGGATGTTATTTTCTCCTCACCTTCCTGTGGCAGGTGTAACAGGTCATGTTAGCCTCATCTAAAATCAGGTGATCTGAGTTCAGATGATAGCTGTACTGTTTTATTGGGGTGTATTTTGTTCATTTTTCTTTTCTTCAATTTACTCATCTTTAAAAAAAGGCAATATTAAAACACTCAGTTCCTTTATGTGCCTATTTTGTTTGGATGTGCTAGCAGTTTAGAGCAGCCTCTGGCATCATTGTACGTGCTATTAAACCGAAGATACTTGGGCACAGATGAACATGATCCTGTATACATTTTTATAGTTCATTTATGTTACTTCCATTTTATTTTTAGTCCTATGCCCTCTTGCTGTGGTCATCTATATTTGAAAACTATCAAGAAGTTCTAAAATATAAACCAAAAGACATTTTTCAAACTTAAAGCAGATCACTTTACCTTGTTCCTCTTAAGTTCAAGGGCATTTCTCCTGGCATTTTCTCTAAGACTCCACAGATTTGTCTCACAAAACTGTTTTCAAAGCAGATAATCAATGATACTAATAATCCTACTACTTCATAAAACATAAGATACTTTCAGAGAGTTTTGCATTAGCTTAGCAATGAAGAGATTAGAGGAGAGTGTTCTCATGTTTTTTATTAGTGACTCAAGAAAATAATATATACATTGGTTTAAAATACTTCATTTATTTTTACACTGCCAGATTTATAATCTAAAACTCTTTAAATATTTAAATAGTGCATTTGGAATTAGATATCAGGCACTTATGCCAGCAACTTTTATATTAATATTTATCTTTGTCAAAAGCTATATTTGTATATAACAACATTTATAGAGATTAGAGAGACTTATCATGTCTTTGAGGATTTATGCAATGTATCCAAGGCAAGGGAACATTAAGCAGGCCTGAGAGTGCCAAAGAGAACTGCTGCTTAAAGAAAGTGGTTCTGTCATCTATTTCTCTGGGACTTAAGATGTAAAATACTGAAAACATAGATAAAAATGAATGGCATGACACATAGATCAATGGAACAGAATAGAAAGTTCAAAATAGACCTACAAAAATATGGCCAATTGATTTTTGAGAAAGGTGCAGAAACTATTGAAGGGAGAATGGATGTTTTCTTTTACCCAAAAAAATGTATTTACACAAATAGTCATTCCTTTGCAGAAAGAGCAAAGAACGCAACCACACTTTTTTTTAACCTCTATACGGATCGTGATCTAAATGTAAAATTTAGAAGAAAATCCAAGAGAAAAATATTTTTGACCTCAGTTTAGCTGAGATTTTAGGTATGAAACTAAAATAATGATGCACTAGGAACCTTAGGACTTTATAAAAATTCAAAACTTTTATAGGCCAGGCAATGGTGGTCCATAAATATAATATAAACACGTGGGAAGCAGAGACAAGAGAATTGGGAGTTCCACACCAATATTGGCTGCATTGTGAGTTCGTTTCAAAACAATGAAGGCAATGTAGCAGCGCTGAAAGACAGAAGGAAAATGAAAGACAAGTAACAAACTAGGAGAAAACACTTGTAATTTTTTACCTAACGAAAAACTTCCAGTCAGACTGCATGAAGCACTTCCAGCTTTCAACAATAACCAAGTAAAAGTTTGGACACCGATTTGCATACCTCACAAAAGAAGACATACAGATGTTAATAAACACATGGTAAACAATTTCACTTCCAATTAATAAGTAATTAAAACAATATTAAGATAGTTCTGTACAACTAGTGGAATGGACATTTTTGTCAAAACATAGAAAAGAAGCACCATTGCTATAACAATCTGAATTCTCAGCCACCCTGAATAAAAGCTAAGAAATGTCTATAAAGTTTATTATATACTTACTTTATAACCTAACAAGTATCATTTTCACAAAAATAAGGTTTATGTTTACCTAATGCTCTGTGTACAAATCTTTATAAAAGGCTTATTTTGAGTTTTCTCACACATGTCCTTTAACTAGCCAAAGCATACACTTACCAGTGGCATAGCATCCGTGCAAAGGATAGAGCCAGCTCAAAGAAACAAATTCTTAAATTACAACCATATGAGTAGAACTCAAGGACATTCCAAAATAAAGGAATTCAGCATAAAAATCGTGTATTCTCTGTGGTTCCTTTTTTATGTCCTCTCTTTAAGAAACTCTGAACAGATAGAAAAACCTTTCACTGACCAAGATTTTAAGGTTTCCATGCCAAAGGTGTCTCAGAATGTAAGGTTCATTGTGACTTAACTGCTTTATAGTCTGATTGCTTCTATGGTTGCCTGAATCTATACAAGTGTGCAAATTATTGGAATGGTCTACCAATGATTAGTTGATTTTGTAGTATAATACATAAAATTATTTTTTAAAGGAAAACTAGTGGCAAATGACAAAGAGTTTTCTAAACGGTTTCTAAAGAGGTTTCTAAACGGTTTTTACTCTAAAGAGTAAAAAAAGCTGTGGTACATTTAAAAATTAGAGAACATGCCTGTTTTCCACATCCTGGTAAAGGTACCTTATATGCCTACATTTCCTCTCTGATCTGCATTGTTTTCATATTGTAGTGAGGAAAGAGTTTTTTTCTCAACTTCAAATTTGATATAACACAGAAATATGGTTACTTTCCATTAGCTTTTAGTTCAAGAGTTCCAAGAATTTCATCTAAAATATTTGATATAAATTGAAATTGAAAATCACCTATCTTTGGGACTATGTGTAAGCGTGAGGGGAATTTCCTTATCTGAATGCTAATTTTTTTATTAAGAGAACATTGGGAATGTATGACAACCTATTGTTTTGAATCCCAGTTCCTGTTTTTCATTGACTATGTTCTCTCAATCCATTTCAGTTTCCAGTTCCTTCTCACTCATCATAGACTTTCTTAAATTCCAAAATCTCCAACAATGTATCCATAATCACTATTTTTCCTCTATGGTTGTCTATAACTGACCTCACTTACATACTTTTCATATGCGGATTTAGTGACCACATCTGCTTGTTTTTCCACCAGACTGTAATTTTTTCAAAGTTGGTATTAATTACTTATATACAAATTTCAAATTGTAATATGTGTATAAAGCTTTTACTCACTAAAAAGTAAAATTGCAAATAAGTTTTTGTGCAAGTACCTAAGAAAAATTTGACACAAACTCATTTAATGTGAATATCTTTGAATTAGAGCATACCTTATTGCAATGCTTATTCCTTCTTACTCACATCTAGAACAGAATCAAAGACAATCAGGTTCCAAGTCAAAAAATAGCTAATATTCTTCTTTGGGCCGAGACTTAAGTTATAAAGAAGGATGAATTTAAAAAAAGTGCCATTATTTTTTATTGAAAGAACATTCCAAATAGAATGAAAGAAAAATCAGATTATTTAGAATGAGACTATTTCTGGACCATTCTGGAAAAAGGAAGGGATACTGTGTCTTGAGCTGACTTATCATACATTGTGATATGATGAGAGGTAATGCAGAAAAGAGCACATGCTTCCATTTAAGGTGTAAGTAAACTGTATTTTATTGTTATTGAGCAGAAAAATTGCTAGTAGACTTACACTCACAAAATACATCATCTTTGAGTAAAAATAGTCTATAATTGGGTAAGGATGTAACAGAAAAATACAGTAAGGAGGCAAGGAAAGGATCCAGGAGAAGCAAGTTTGAATAATGTAATGGCAATGGTGGTGAATAAGATTATGCAATGCTACTTTTGAAAGTATTAGTTTAGAGGTGCATTTTAATCATACAAATGAAGAAAACTATTATATTTACAAATGTGAGTTTCTACCAAGTCACTTAAACAGAAGAGGTAGGTTGGGAATAGTCTGAGGAAGATGATATTTGAAAGTGATCATTTAGGGAGTCATTTCTGCTTCCTAATCGTGGGTGTCATATGATCTAAGGTTTGTCCACCTAGACTTTTTATTGCCAAGAGATTGCCATATTTGGAAAAAATAATCAAAGATGATTAAAAAAAGCTGTAAGTGACATTGAAAGAAATGTCACAGAAGCTAGTAAGAGTTCTTAAGTATATCAGATATATCCAATGGGCAAGGTAATTTAAGAGCATAATTTTGATAAGATGATGGGTCCGGATTTTATGAAAATTACTAGAAGGTAAAAACATACAGGTATCTTTTGAGGAGATTTTTCTAAAGTCACAGGATGCTAATGTCAACGGTGAATTCTTAGTGATTTTCGACTGAGGATTTTTGGAAGATGCTTATAGGCTAATTAGTGTGATTCAATAAGGCATGAATGATAATTATTTAAGAATCCTGGAACCATGGTAGCCTTGAGTGAATGAGAAAAGATGACATATGCTGCTCTGTAATTAGTATTTACCTCACATAGGAGCAGAGCAGGTATTTATAAGTCAAATGAGAATATATATTGTAAATGTAAAAGCAGCTGTGTTGTACATACTTTCTGGTCAGAGCATGAGACTCAGATTCTCATGATTTTTACTTTGTCTGTGAAACAGCATTTCACACCATCAACTCAGCATGAGTGTAGGATAGGGAATGTTGGAACTGTGAAGTGAGAGAGTTGTCAAATACTTATCTATTATCTAAAAAATATGAAAAAGAATAAACTGTGCCATGTGTAGGTGTGAATTTCTTGGTGTCTATAGGTCCTGTGAAAATTGGAGTTTAAGCATTATGGAAAGACTACTCATATGTCCTTGTGTATTTCTCTAAGTATTTACAATTTTATTTACTGATAAAGCATAGGTGGAGAAAGTTCTCCTAGGTAAATGCATCACAAAGACAAAGGCAAGTAAGTGACTTGACAATACACACAGAATAACCTGCTAATCATTGTTGCATTTGGTGACTGTAATGGCTAGTGCTCAGTGTCAATAGATGTACCTGTTGTGCGTCTTTGACAATATTTACAGCCTAATCTTGACCTGGTCTTTCCTTGCTGTGCCTCCCTCTTGTCTTTTGGAATGAAAATGTTTTGTTCCATGTTGTAGCAGTTCACTTGCATGGCTGCTGATAAAATCACCATCGAACAGTTTAAGGGAACAAAGGATTTATTTTATCTTACAATTCTTGGTTATAGCTATTTGTCCATCTTGGCAGGAGAGCGTGCACCAACACCAGGGCAGAGGGAACTGGCTGCACCATCTCCACATAACAGCTGAGAGAGGGACAATCTTTACTTGCCAGACTAGCATATCTGACCAAGTAGACAGAAAGATGCCCACTTTCTCAAACAGCTCCCTCCATATTATTCACCTGTCCAGGGAGTAGGCCTACCCATCATGGATGGCCTTCCCATCCACTGGCCAATCTGCAGGTTTTGCTCTGGGCTTAACTCAACTACTAATTCTTTACAAATGTGCCTAAAGCTCAAACCTTCAATTGTCAAGTTAACACCTATATCGAATGAGGACACATGCTATTATATACTTGAAGGATAACAATAACATTTGTTTAATTTATAGAGGTGCATAATTAAGAGATTGCTTTGAGTTTCAGAAGGTTTTGCATGCGACAGAACTGGATACTAACAGAAGCCCCAGATACAGGTCATGGAGCAAAAAAAAATTGTTTGAAATTTGGACTTTTGAAGTGTTGAGACTTTTAAAGATAAGGGCCTTTTTTTTAGGTAGACTAAATGCAGTTTATATCGTGGCATGTCCATAAGTCTTAGCGGACTCAGTGGAATGATACGGTTTATAAATGATGTATTTGACTGTCAGGTTGGCAAGAATTGAACTAGTGATGGTGAATCTTGATTGTCATCTTGAGTGGATTGGAAATGACCTAGGAAAAACATCTTTGTGTTCATCTTTAGTGGTGTTTACAGAGAGGTTTAACAGAGGCAGCAATTCCTACCCTGAGCATGGGCAACATCATCCATGTGTTTTGGTCCCATATTACATTAAAAAATATGAGAAGGCAAACAGCACACCGGCATTCATCTCTCGCCACGTCCTGAATAGCAGGTTCTGTGAGACCAGCTGCTGCTTGCTGCGGTCGCCATACCTTCCTGTTAGGACGGACAGGGTCCCTTCTAAACAACGAAGCAAAAAAATTCTTCCCTTGTGCTGCTCCTGTCATGGTTTAAATGTGACTTGTCTCCAACAAGTTCATGTGTTTGAATCCTTACCTGTTTGCACCTTTGGGAAGTAGGGTATTGCTAGAAGTCCTATCACAGGGGGCAGGGCTTAGGTTAGTTAACCAGGCCCTGCTTCCTCCCAGTTTGCTTTTTCTTTCTGTTCTTCTATGACTTCAGTAGCCTGAACCAGCCTCCTGCTTCTGCTTCTAGCCATGCCTTCTGCATGCGATTTTCACCACAATGGAGTAGTATATCCTCTCTGGAACGATAATCAAGTAAAAATTCTTTTCTCTTTTAAGTTGCATGTGAATGGTGCTCTGACAGGAGCAAAAGACAAGTATCTACAAAACTCTTAAAGTTATTTTGTCACAGAAATGAAGAGTCACTTATGTAATGACAAGCTAGTATACTCTTGCATGTCTCTTAGTTTGATTTTGATCCTCAGAAGAGACTTTCAACCCTGATGGTGTTGCTGCTGTACTTGTAAATGAGTGCCAACATGTCCTGGCATTTCCAATTGACTGACACCTACATGAATAGTCATACTCATTCAGTGACTCTCATTTCTTGGAGAATATTTAGTCACCCATGTTGGTGTGAAATAGTTTCCCAAATGCAGGAATTGAGGTCAGAAAGGAGAAACATTTTGCCTATGGCTTTCAGAGAGCTCCTGACCTGAGATCAGTCCTAGTTCATCTCTTTCCATGAATCTTGCTGTATAAGCTATGCCACGCTGTATCAGCCTGTGCCCCGGGTCATAATTTAATTACACGTGTTAGTTTTAGTTCTGGTTTGGAAAAGCTGCTATCTGACTTGCAATTTCCTCTGTACCCATTAGAGAAAAGGTCAAGAGTTTGACAGTCGCCAACATTCACCTCTAATAAATGGCAGGCTTGTTTTACTTTTTTCTTTCTTCGGCTTCAGCCTCAAAGCCTCAGGATTCAGGACTACCAAAATCTCTGTTTACACACCACAGATTTCATTCAGCATTAGAGAACTGAGAAAGTTTTGGAAACTAAACCTCAAAGGCAAATAAGGGGTAATTAAATAACTTATTTTAGGGTCAGTGTTTATTTTCTCACAAAATGTAGATCACTCAAGGAAATAAAAATTAAGAAAATATCTTTTATCAAAACACTCAGTGGAAATTTAATTTTAGAAGGAAAAGATTGCTGCTTTTTCTATGGAGGCTAATCCCTAGTGAATCGCTCTGCTGAACATGTGATGTATTCTTTATAACTGCATCTCCTGCTCTAGATAACAAAAATGAAGGGAAGAACTTCCTGTACTTTTCTCATGTTAAACAATTTAGAAATAAGTTGCTTTATCTGTATCTACTACAGTTAATGTGTGGCTGTTTGTTTATTATGAAGAAATAAAAACTTCCTCATTTATGTTCATTTATGGCATTTTGAGCTTCAAATAATGGTCTTTCAAAGGTTTTCTCCAAAATTCCATACCTGATAAGCAGCTTCCACAAGATATAAACGTTAGCTTTATTTATTCTTCTATCATGCAGTGCTGAGTATTTTTGTTACTAAATGGTAGAAATCCAAGTAAAAATATCTGGAATTAACTCTGGGTCTCAGAGTACAATGGATTAGAATTCAGGCACTCAGGAATTAGACAGTCATATATAGACATTCTGTCTTTACATCTTGCTCATGTTACTCTATCAGCTATTTAACTTCTTGAAATACCATTTGTTGGTCATATTTAAAACTGGAAAAATAATTGTACCAACTTCATAGGATTATTTTGAAAATTAAATGAAATGATACACTTAAGAAATAATCAGTAAACTTTATACTGCCTAGTATTGAATGGATAGACCAAAGTACAATAATCATAGTTTTGGGGAAATAAATATATCAGCAAACCACTGTTAATGTTATGGGGTCCCTTGTATTACTTTAAACTGTGAAAGTGTAACTTGATTTATTATTCTAAGTAGAGCATATCATTTTTTCCATATTTATGCCTGTTTATTTGTTTGGTATATATCTCAACCTAATAAAATATAGAACATATAGTAGAAAGAACATTTATTTGTTCCATGCTGTATCTTCATTGATTATTGGGGTCTCCACAAATGTAGAACATTGAGTTGAACAGATGATCCATAAACATTTTCAATGTAAAATTTAGGAAGAACATTTGGATAACCTAACATCATGATGGTTGCTTGGACTGCAATGGACTATTGTAAGTAGTTGGGAATTGCTCAGGGATGTAGACTGAAGCTTCATTTGTGTGGGTCAGGAGATTATGGAACTAGTAAGCTAGTGTTCAGCTCTTGGTAGTCTGCTGATGAAAAAGGGTTTTCTAGAGCTAGATTTTCATCAGAATTTCTGCTGAGAGAGTGTTTACTTTCAGCAGTCCTTTGTGAAAGTGACAAAAGTCATTTCTCCATGTGTCAGAATCCATGGCAGCTTGCTTCCAAAGTCATCAAAGTAGATAGGAAACAATTACACAAACACTAGGAGGTGTGTGTGTGTGTGTGTGTGTGTGTGTGTGTAGGTAGGTAGGGCAGGTTAACTTCAGGTGTCCTCCTATCTATATCTCTCCATGTCATGTCTTCAGACAGTGTTTCTGAATGCGGAACTCACCCAATCTGGAGAGAACTTGAGGATCTTCCTGTCTCTGTCTCAGCCCAGTGCTAGAAACGCAGTTGTACAGTTCCACATATGTGCTGAAGATCTGACTTCTCTTCAAATGTTTGCATAGCAGCCACTTTAATAACTCAAATCATCTCCCCAGAGTTGCTAGGAGAGTTTTAATATTCAGTTTCAATAACTGATAGGAAAAAGGAAATGTAGAAAATATTGAAATCATGTAAGACATAATGACACCAACAGTCACTTGACCCTTTCACTTTGATATGATATACCCAACAATTTAAATTGCAAGTTCATTTAAAAATGTGTACAGAGCATTTCCTAATATACTTAGTATGCGGGATCATGAAATAATACTATTGTGTATTAAGTATTGTCCTGCTTTAAACTGTTTTAACGTTATCTTGATTTAAAGCATTCAGACCTCTAAAGATGAATTTCCAAAAAAATATAAATTAAATTCAATGCTAATAACATTCACACTACTTTATTTTAGGGAAAATTCAACTATCTCTATAATAATATATCTCTATGTTACACATTTTTTTGAGCTTTGGATGTGATAACTTTTTTCAGTCTGGGGTACTGAGCTTCAGTGCTTAGATGGTGATGACATATCCAGCTTTTTGTTAATAAATGTAGATGTGGTAGAGACGTAGGGTGGATACGCATTTGAATAAATGTTAGCCTGGATATAAGAAGAAAGGATGCAGTGGCACAGTTAGGATGCTTTTGGAGTTGACAGATTTTAGAGTCTGTTTCAAGTTGAGAGAAAATAGGAGTGAGGGATGAGCTACGAGGATGCTGGTAGGTCACAGGGGAAAAAGTTATGAAAGATGTAGATGAAGGATAGTTATAAGGAATGACTTGTAGTAATCTAGGTGCAGAATTTTAAGCAACAATACTTAATCATGATTGAGAAGCATACAATCCAGAAGCCCATCCCTTGTAAAATTTCCAAGAGTATAAAATTAAATAGATAAATGCAGTAAATCTTAAAAAAGAAAATAGAAAAGGAAATCCAACCCCCCCCAAAAAAAAGAAAAAGAAAGCACACAAAGAAGGTAACAAAGAAAATACTTATCTTGTGGGTTGTCAGCAGAGCTGGCCTGAGTGGAAATGTAAAGTGCACAGTCTTCTCTGTCTACAGGTGAATGAAGTTCTCTGGTTCTGGGAGAGGGGGGATGAGAGGCAGTGCTTAGTGTAAAGTGCCTTGTGGTTTGTGGAGTTCTGTGGATAGAAGTCAGGAGGTTATGAGTCCTTCTCTTGTATCCCCTGGAACTTCTGTTCTCCAAGGTAGCTTTTCAAAGTCTCTGTGGAAACTCCTTTGCAAATTGTGGTTGGCTTTATTTATGTAAATCCAGCAGCCTGGGTGCTGGATTCTGCATGATCACTTAGCTGTGTTCTGAAACCTGGGGGAAAAGTCATAGAAAAAACACAGAACATGTTGAATTCATTGATAATGAAATTATTATATCAATATTTCTGATGCTGAATGTCAAAAAGCTTAGATGGAAACTGTATTATCTCACACTATTAAAGAACACTCATGGAAAGTAAATGAGATCTGTTTGTCATTTAAAAAAACAGTGAAATTATTCAAGACTAGAAGAAAAGAAGTAATACAAAACAACATACAGGAATATAAAGTAGATATATAATCTCATGAATGTATAGGGTTCATCAAAATACATGCAATTGGTTTGTCACTAAAAGTAAATCAATGTTAGTAATTGTGTCAATATAATAGAAAAACATGTTACAATTTTTGAAGAAAAAAGTTAGCATGAAATGAACTTTCAAGTTAAAAGCTATCAATAAATTGATAAGCACTGTATAACTTTCTCAGTGACAGATTACATCTATGAATATGCCATTTTAATAATTTACTCATTAGTTAAAGTATTGATTGTTTTCCCATCAGATAAGAAATCAGATACACCTTCCCCTCCACTCCGCCTCCGGGACGCGCGCGCGCATGGTCCAGCCAGGCCTCACCGCGCCATGACCCAGGTAAGATTGGTCCCCGCGAGCCCCCAGAGCGCCAGGCCGCCCAAGTGGACCCAGCTCCTCCCGCCATCCAGCCGGAGCCTGGGAGGAGGAGAGGGCACCCCCTCTGCGCCCGGCCCCGCCCTCGGGTGGCCCAGGTTTAAATAGCGCCCCGCCGATGCTCCATCCCCCCTTCCCCTCCACTCCACCGCCCGGGACGCGCGCGCGGTCCAGCCGGGCCTCACCGCCGCTACCCAGGTAAGATCGGTCCCCGCCCGCCCCCCGAGCCCCAGGCCAAATAATTCAGTTTAGTGAAAAACGCACAGAAATTAAAAGATCTTAAGAGTTAAACCGACAATGCCAAAGTCTAAGTGCAAATCCATGAGACACAACACTCAAGTAAACAAATCTCCCACTGAAGGAATTAATCCCATAATGTTAGACTCCAACCAGAACAAACCCATGGAAAATGGCCAAGAAAGCCTGACCCAGGATAACAACCTTCAAAATATGATCATTACCATGTTCAATACTATGAAAGAGGAAATCAGGGAGGAATTAAATAATCGAATCAATCGCTTTGAGGAGGAACACAACAGACACATGGAGGAATTGAGAAAAACAGTGCAAGAATCAAAAACTGGCATAGAGCAGTTAAAGCAGACTCAAGCAGAGTTTAAAACTGAGCTACAAGACAAGTTATCTTCAACCCAGAACTCCACAGAGAGTCTTATCAGCAGAACTAAGGAAGCAGAAAACAGAATTTCAGATCTTGATGATAAAGTGGGAGTACTAACCAGCTCAATGGAAGAGATTGTTAAAGCCAAAAGGATGCTTGAAAGAAATATCCAGGAGATATGGGACACCCTGAAGAAGCTCAACATGTGTATTCATGGAATACCAGAGCAAGAATCTCAAAATACCACCCCTGAGGAAATTTTCCAAACGATCATCAAGGAAAACTTTCCTCATCTAAAAAAAGAGAGGCCCATTCATATACAAGAGGCATTCCGCACCCCAAACAGGTATGACCAAAACAGAAGCTCGCCACCGCAAATAATAGTCAAAACACTCCACATTCAAGATAAATAACTGGTGCTGAGAGCTTCAAGGGAGAAAAAACAAGTCACTTTTAAGGTAAACCTATTAAAATAACAAATGACTTCTCAATGGAAACACTAAAAGCAAGAAGAGCTTGGAGAGACATACTTCAAGTATTGAATGAGCAAAAATGTCAACCTAGGCTGATCTACCCTGCAAAACTCTCAGTCATGATCGAGGGAGAAAGAAAAATCTTCCAGCACAGACAACTTGAAGGGATACATGTCCAAACCAGGCCTTCAAAAAATGCTAGAAATGATACTCAAGCTTGAAGAAAAAAACAGGCATATCCAGGAGAGCAGAAGGCAAGTATAACACCATTAAAAGCAAAACAATATACTTATAAAAACTACTAAACATAATAAATGTCTGGAATCAAAAATAGTTTCACCATTATAACACTAAATGTTAATGGAATTAACTCAACGATCAAGAGAAACAGATTAAAAACTTGGATTAAAAAGCACAATCCAGGGCGGAAGGTGGCTCAGGGGTAAGCCTCGCCTTGCAGGCGAAGTCCCGGTTCGGATCCCCTATCCCGTATAAGACCGCCATGCAGAAGCGGGGCGCCTGCGCTTCTGGTCCTTGGTAGGGCGAGCCTTGTGAATCCCGGGGCAGAAGGAGGTGAGCGTCCAGGGTGGGTCGCGATTCGTCCGTGGGTTCTACACATACACAGACACAACATACACAAGACACACAGACACATACGAGGCGCCAAATAAAAAAAAAAAAAATTTTAAAAAATCACCAATCCCTCAAGTCTCTGCCTGCAGAAATCCTCTCACACAAAAATAGGCACGCTCTAAAAATAAAGGCTGTCAACAATTCTACAAGCAAATGGAAGCCAGAAAACAGGCAGGGTAGCCATTATGATATCAGACAAGTGGACTTTTCAAACCAAGAAAATATAAAGAGACACGGATGGGATACTACATTTTAGTCACGGTACAATTCAACCAGGAGACTTCACATACTGACATATATGCACCCATACAGGCCCCCAACATTCATTAAAAATAATCTACAGGTCTAAAGGCAAGAAATCAACACCCAAATGATAATTCTTGGACTGACACCGCCCTCTCTCAACATGGGATAGATCAACAGGTCAAAAGCTTAATAGAGACACTTTGAACCTTAATCAAACCCTTAAAGAAATGGACCTTACAGATCTCTATCGAACTTTTCACCCATGCACCAAAGAATACACATTTTTCTCAGCAGCACACGGAACTTTCTCCAAAATAGATCACATATTGGGCCACAAAACGAATCTACACATGTACAAAAAAGTTGAAATTCTAACCTGTGCCCTGTCAGACCACCATGGCCTAAAGCTGGACATCCACAACACAACAAACAAGAGAAAATACACTAACTCCTGAAAACTTAACAATATGATGCTGAATGAGAACTGGATTCAGGAAGAAATTAAAAAGGAAATTCAAGATTTCCTGAAGCTCAACGATAATGAAAACACAACTTATCAAAATCTCTGGGACACAATGAAAGCTGTTCTAAGAGGTAAGTTCATAACTCTTAATGCTGACATAAAAAAAATGGAAACATCAGAAATAAACAACTTAACAATGCAGCTTAAAGCTTTAGAGAAACTAGAGCAATCTGATCCCAAAAGTAGTAGAAGAGAGGAGATTAGGAAACTAAGGGGAGAAATATCTGAAATCGAGATTAAGAAAACGATAGAAAAAATCAACCAGTCAAAAAGCTGGTTCTTTGAAAAAATCAATAAGATTGATACACCCCTAGCTAAATTAACCAAAAGCAAGAGAGAGAAAACCCACATTAACAAAATCAGAAATGAACATGGAGTTATCACTACGGATACCCAAGAAATCCAGAGAATTATAACATCATATTTCAAAAACTTATACTCTGTGAAGTTTGACAACACAAAAGAGATGGATGAATTTCTAAGTAAACACCACTTACCTAAATTGAATCAGGAAGTTGTGAATTATTTAAATAGTCCTATAACATATAAGGAAATTGAAGAAGTAATCTCGAATCTTCCCACCAAAAAATGTCCTGGACCAGATGGATTCAGCACAGAGTTCTACCAGACATTTAAGGAGTTAATAACACCAATACTCCTTAAACTGTTCCATCAAATAGCAAAGGAAGGAACACTACCAAATTCCTTCTATGAAGCTAATATCGTCTTAATCCCAAAACCTAATAAAGATTCACTTAAAAAAGAAAACTATAGGCCGATCTCTCTGATGAACACAGACGCAAAGATTCTCAAAAAGTCTTCGCGAATCGGATTCAAAAACATATTAAAAAAGATCATTCATGGGGACCAAGTAGGCTTCATCCCCGGCACACAAGGTTGGTTCAACATACGCAAATCAATAAATGTAATTCATCAAGTAAACCAGTCCAAAGTCCAAGACCACATGATACTCTCGATAGATGCAGAAAAAGCTTTTGACAAGATCCAACAGCCTTTTATGATCAAAACGCTAGAGACAGTAGGAATGGAAGGAACCTTTATCAATATAATAAAAGCTGTATACAACAAGCCCACAGTAAGGATTATACTCAATGGGGAACAATTGGAAGCATTCCCACTTCAATCAGGAACTAGACAAGGCTGTCCACTGTCACCATTTCTATTCAATATTGTACTTGAAGTGTTAGCTGAAGCCATAAGACAAGAAAGGGACATAAGAGGGATTCAAATCGGTAAGGAAGAAGTCAAACTATCCCTATTTGCACAGATGACATGATCTTATTCCTGAGTGATCCCAAAAACTCCACCAGGAAGCTTCTGGAACTAATTGAGAAGTTCAGCAGGGTGGCAGGATACAAAATAAATGTGCAAAAATCAGAGGCCTTCCTATATGCCCAAAATGAAAGAAGTGAAAAAGCCTTGAGAGAAACAATCCCATTTACTATAGCCCCTAAAAAAATGAAATACCTTGGTATAAACCTAACCAAGGAGGTAAAAGACTTTTACAATCAAAACTTTTAAACCCTAAAGAAAGAAATAGCAGAAGACACTAGAAGGTGGAAAGACCTCCCTTGTTCCTGGATTGGCAGAATCAACATCGTAAAAATGACCATCCTACCAAAGGCAATATACAGATTCAATGCTATACCAATCAAAATTCCAAAGCAATTCTTCAAAGAAGTTGACCAAACAATCTCAAAGTTCATATGGAGGCACAAAAGACCCAGGATAGCAAAGACAATCCTGAGTAACAAAAACACTGCTGGAGGTATTACCATACCAAATCTAAGTCTATACTACAAATCCATAGTTTTAAAGACAGCCTGGTACTGGCTCCAAAATAGACACACAGATCAATGGATAAGGATTGAAGACCCAGATATAAGCCCACAAAATTACAGCCATTTGGTCTTTGACAAAGGGACCCAAAAAATCCAATGGAAAAAGAACAGCACCTTCAACAAATGGTGCTGGCAAAACTGGATCTCCACATGCAGAAGATTAAAGCTGGACCCGTACTTGTCACCATGTACAAGACTTAATTCCAAATGGATCAAGGACCTTGATATAAGCAAGAGACTATAAAAACCATAGTTGAAAGGATAGGGAACTCTCTCGAGCTGATTGGGCTAGGCCAACATTTCCTAAACAGACATCCAATGGCACAGTCACTGCTACCAACTCTCGACAGTTGGGATCTTGTGAAATTAAAGAGCTTCTGTTCAGATAAAGAGATTGTAACACGAGCTCAAAGGCAACCCACAGAATGGGAGAAAATCTTCACTAACCACACATCTGATAGAACTCTGCTGTCCAGAGTGCACAAAGAACTTAGAAAACTAAACACCAAGGAAACCAATGGCCCAATTAAAAAATGGGCCCTGGAACTTAAAAGAAACTTTACCAGGGATGAAATTAAAATGTCTAACAATTATCTTAAAAAATGCTCCACTTCCTTAGCCATCAGGGAAATGCAAATCAAAACTTCCCTGAGATATCATCTCACCCCAGTCAGGATGGCAAAAATCCACAATACAAACAACAACAAATGTTGGAGAGTATGTAGAGAGAGGTGAACTCTCCTACATTGCTGGTGGGAATGCAGGCTCATACAGCCACTCTGGCGAGCCGTCTGGAGATTCTTAAAGAAATTAAAGATTGAAATGCCATATGACCCTGCTATTCCACTTTTGGGAATAACTCCCCATACAGCAGAGGTTCACCTCGATAGCACAAGCACGACCATGTTCAGATCAGCACTGTTTACAATAACAAAGTCATGGAATCAACCCAAATGTCCCACAGTTGACGAGTGGATAAGGAAACAGTGGTACATCTATACAATGGAGTACTACTCAGCCATCAAAAGTGATGAATTACTGGAATTTGCCAGGAAATGTATGTCATTAGAAACAATTATATTAAGTGAAGTATCCCAGACCCAGAAAATTAAGCGCCGTATGAACTCCCTAATAGGTGTCTCCTAGTACCAAACCCACCCAGCCCATCTAGAGACAGTAATTGCAAGGATTATGAACAGGAGGGATGGGGTAGGAGGGCCACTCTAGAAACAAGGAGAGAAGGGACCATGTTACAGCAGAGAAAATAGGCCTCCATCAAGGACTCAAATAAGTAATGAGACATATGATTAAGTTTACAGACTTTTGTTCCTGATCATTTACTACTGAGGGGGTATGATCTCACCAGAAGAGGAGGGCATATAGTCTGGCAGATAAAAAGTAACCGTTGTGCAAATTGGTGATAGACCCCTCCCTCACTGTGGTTTCCCACTTTTATTACATCTACCTTTGAATGTGCTTTTATCACAAGACTCTAGTTTAACAGCTTTTTGTCTCTGGCTAGGGGGTAACATACAATGCCCACCAGGATGGAGTGAAGGGCATTGCAGGAGCAGCAAAACTGCAAAAGAAAACCAACAAACCACAATCCAGAACTTCAGAGACTCTATATCAACCACCTAGAACTAGGCCAGCTTAATCTCTCCCCATCCTGAAGCTCAGGGAAATTTGCAGAAGAGGGGGCGGTAATAGTGTAAGAGCAAAAGGATGGGAGGAGCAATGATATGTAAGATACTCCATACAAGTTAGGGCTGAAGCAATCATAATTGGACTTTACATGCCCTGCGCATTGTCCAACACACTATTGACCCCACAAAGTCCAGCATCTGCTAAAGGCACCAAGATGTTTGGAGGCAAGGGATTGGCAGCCACAGCAGTGTTCCTATACCTAAGGGGAACACGGAAAAGGGTTTAGGGAAAGGCCACTGGGTCCTTGTATGTCATCAGAGAGGAGGGCCCAGAGGAAAATCAGGCATGCACAAGAAAGGACTCTCTGGGAATTGGGGCGGGAGGCACTGGGGGATGGGAAGAGAGGGGGTAGGGAGGAGGAGCAGGGGTTATGGGGGGAGGAGGAGGGAGGGAGGGAACTAGTGTACCCATTAAGTTTGTATAAGCTGAAATAATAATAAAAATGTATTAAAAAATCAGATACAGACACTTGTTAGTATTAAAATTTTTTTTACCATCATTCGGGAAATCAAGTCACAGGAGCAATGAAAGAAGAAGAAATAAGGACGTGCAAAGACTTGAAACAGAAAGTAAAATTGTCTCTTTGTGTGGGTGACCCTTTTGTCCACACAGAAATACCAGGAAATCAATAAACAGCTGCTAATATTAGTATACAGATTAGTAAGCTTTCAGATACAGCAAATATTTAATGTAAACTTTACATTTATAAACTAGAAGAAATACAAATTAAAGCTTAAAACCATATCTTTCATAGTGAAAGCAAACCACAAGATGTATAGTCATATATCTGATAAAGTACAGCTAAAAGTGCTAAACAACAATTAAACAAAACAAGACCTAAATTCATTCAAACAGACATGACACTCATGCTGACTGTTTTTCCAATGTTGATTTTTGAAAAAAAAATATTCTGAAGAATCAATAACAGGACAAACAACGGTGATCAGGTTTTGGCATCTTTTCAAAATAAATTGACGAGCTATTTTTTTGTTGTTGTTGTTGTTTATCTGGCATTGGATGTTAAGCCCAGGACCATATGCCTGCAAGGTAAGCTCTCTAGCATTCATTTTATTTTCAGCCCTTAGGTTGGCATCTTAAATTTTGTATTGTTTACTTTTCCATTGCTGCGACCCAAATACCTGACAGAAAAAAAAAAAAAAAAAACACCCTTAAAGGGGGAAAACTTACTTTGAGTCATCATTGTAAGGGGTTTGGGCTCATTGTAGTAAGGAAGGCATGATGCGGTCTGTGGTGGTGTTGATGTCAACGGGTAACAGCATCATGATGACCTGGGAAAGGGAGAAAGCAGACCATCACCAGAGGGCACCCTGGCACCTTTAATGGCCTGGCAAAAGTGACCATAGTCTGACCAGCCAGGCTCCATCCCTTTAAAATGTAATGGCTTCACAAAACAGTGGAGAAACTGTTCATCCAAACGGGAGCCTGAGGATGATGCTTTCGACTCAGGCCACAGCGTTCCACCCCTGGGCCTGCGTTCATCTCATAATGCAAAGTGCATTTAGTTCCGTGTCAAAAATCAGTTCAGAAGTTTAAAGGTCAATCTTTTTTGAGTTTAGTACAAACGTTTAATTCTGAATTTCTGTAACAAAAGAAGTCATAGGGCTGCGGCGAAGGTTCACCCTTAAAGCCTTTCCCTTGCAGCAGAAGGACCTGAGTTTAGATCCCCAGATTCCACTTAACGATGCCTGATGGATGTGGCAGTTTTCTGCAATTTTAGACCTGGTGAGTAGCTGGGGAAATCCCAGAACAGAGATAAGTAGACAGAACAATTCAGGATAATTCCTGATGTCACACATGGGCCCGCAGAGGCACCCGTACTCAAGTGGACTCTTACATACATGTTTGCATATGCATGTACAGTTACACATACACACACAGAGCAAGGTTGCACATGTATGTGTGTGTGTAAGTAAAATCTCTAGAGAAAAGAGGATAAAATCTTTTCACACAGATATTGTCCTAGAACACAGGAAACTTAAAACATGGAGAAAATAAAAAGTCCAGTTTCAATAAATTATTTTCCATGAGCAGCAGGGACTGAGAGGACGGCCACACCACATCCAAAATCAAGAGCAAGGGGAGGGGCATTGCCTGCTACCAGGTTATCAGTCCTTGTCACATCTTCTAATAAAGTACAGAAGATGGCACCACTCAAAATGAACAGACCTTTCCATCTCAACCAAAGCAACAATGATAATCTCCTGCAGGTATGGCCAGGGGACGGTCTCATTGAGAAAATCCCTCATAGGTGTGTCCTGACATTGCACCTCCTAGGAGTCAGTTGACATTTGCTACTGATCATCACAGTCTCTGGGTCTTAAGGGCATAGAAATGATGTCATGCTTAGGAGAGAGCAATTACTCTCAGCGTCTGTGAAAAGGGAGGTTCTAATTAACAGTAGCCTTTATGTATGGGCATATATAATATGTGTATGTGTGTGTGTGTGTGTGTGTGTGTGTGTGTGTGTACACATATATACTGTGTTATTTTAGCTAAAGAATAATAGTAGTTTTCCCCTAGGGACTTAAACCTCTTCAATTATGGGTTTTTTGAATTGGGTTAAATAATACAGACATGAGTTTCCTTTTTTGGAGTGGGCCCCGAGTCTAGTGTGAGAGCAACTGGTTACTTCCACAGCAGTAATGCTGTCTCACCGATGGACATATATTGCCTGGAAGGTTGGTATTATACATCATAGAGTTCAGAGGTGAGTAAAACCCTGGATGCCTTTATTCTACAGAACCCATAATAGTAGATTCTGACACTGTGAAAGCTACTAGTGGGACTGAGGCTGACTAGTGGGAAGAACTAGTGGGAAGAACATTTCAAGCTCAGTTCTAGCTTGATTTCTCTATAGTTTGCATTTAAATTGTGCATTTTCTTCAGCAATAGGGTCTTACCAAATAGTTCTGTGAAGCAGCTGTGTGATGGCATGAGCTTGTATTGCTTTATTAGCTTTAAAAACATGAAAATAGAATTATGCAGAGTTAGTAAACAATCCTTGTAGGGCAAAAGATGTGTTATTGGCATGTGTATGTAAAGACTCCATTAAGCTAAATAACAAGGTCAGGTATTCATCATAACTTGGGTAAAAGACAGGGATAGTTTACAAAAATAGGATAGCAACAGCACCTGCACATTTAAAAAAGACAATGTCTTATCTGTGAAACAAAGGATCTTCATGAAAGCCACACAGAGATACTATACATCTATATTCATTGTAACTACTAGGCCACTGAAATAAATGAGTTACTGCTACCAAGAACAATGAAACTGCAAATCCTTTTGCTCAGTGTGATGGAAGTGAGAGTTTTTCCTCCACTTCATAGATGTAAAGTTTGAGATCATCTGAATGTACCTCAGAACTTGCCAGAGGTATCTTGGAGACAGATAATGGAATATATATAGTATACAGACACAAGGACTCATTTGGTAATGATACAAATGTTTGCTCTTTATGTTTAATTTTACAGATATAAATGTCTATCAATTCATCAAAATTGAATTGTGGAAACATGCCATTCATAACAATGATCACTCAAGGAAAATGTTTTTATTTATTTATATTTCAGATGCATATATGCACACTCACTTGAGTGAGTGCAGGTGTATGTGTACTACAATACACATGTGGAAGTTGCAGGACAGCCTGGGTGTTAGTCTTCACCTTCTACCTTGTTTGAAACATCATCTCTTATTCACTTGAGTGTATGACAAATTAGCTGGTCATGAGATTCTAAGGTTCTTTTTCTCTGCCTCTGTTCTTGCGGTAGGATCACAAGGATTTTAGATGTGTGCTATTACATGTATGCTATTACATGGGTTTGGGGAAATTTTGACTCGGGTTCACATGCTTACATTGTAAGCTCTTTATTCTCTGAATCTCAACATGTTCTGAATTATTGATAATTTAATAGGCACATTTGGAAAATAACCCATTATATTCCATTAAATTTAAAATAAGCACATCCACCCTTACTGATTACAATTCTGCATCTGAAAACTTTGCATGATTTTATCAGAAATATTTCAGAATGTTTTTACTGGACCTATACTTAAAAAGGCTCAAATATCAAAATATTCGTGAATAAGAATATAGTGAATAAGATGGGATACATGTGGTACAATCACATAACACAATAGTATATAATGTTTCCAAAACAAGTAAACTAGACATCTAAATAGAATGTTCAAATAAAAAAAATGTTCAAAACATTATTGAATCAGAAAACCACGTTAAAGTATGGCATATACAATAAGACATAATTTGTGGAAATCAAAATGCATTTAAAACTCTGTATTTTCTATATTTTTATCTGTATACATTTATGGAATGTACGTTTACATGGTTAGTATTTGGCAGCATTTTAAATGTTGAAGTTTGAGATACAAGTATTTGTTTTTATCATTCTTGAAGTCTAAAAAATATCATATAAATGCATATACTACTATGTATACAAAGTAAGATTTATGTAGGTTGAAATACAAATGTGAAGTGTGTTAGATATATGCATATGCATGTGAGTGCCTCAACTTACATCTGAAGGTGGAAGGCATGCAATGGCTTTTGCTATATTAAGAGAAGAAAGTCATTTTGGAATTGAAAATTTACAGTTGTAGTTAGCATTAGGAAGCAAATGGAGCCTTTCCTTTGATTTTATCCATGTTATTAGCATCTTGAAGAGACCATTTTTGTGTCAATGATATTTAAATAAAAACTTCCTGTAATAATATTGAGAAAGCAATGATATGTTGAGGCACCCTTTGTTGTTAAAGGAAAGCATAGGTTGTCTTTATCAAAGTACTAATAAAGGGTGATACTCTAAATTGGAATGCGAAAAATTTCCTCTAGGACACTTTCTCATCTGAGAAACTGGCTCTCTGAATATAACAAAATTTTATCTCGGTGTCTTTAGTTACTTCTTCATTGTTGTGATAAAAACACAAAAGAAGCAATCTAAGGGAGGAAGTATCTATCTTGACTTGCTATTGAAATGTGGTGGGGAAGGCAAGGGGTTGGAGTAGCTTGCTGCTTTGGTAATAGCTTATTGACATCTGGATCTCAAGCAAAAGGAATTCAACAAGTGGGGAAGGTTGAGAATGCTCATGACTCTCCACTAGTGACTCATTTCCTCTTAAACTTTCCACATCCTTTCAAGACAGTACCAAGATTTTGAAACCATATGTTCAAACACATAAGCATGTGGGGTACATTTTACATTTGATGCATACCCCATGGTATTCAATTCATAGCCCTTAAGTTTGGATGGGAAAACTAGTTTCAATAGCATGTATGATGGTTAGTACCAACTGTCAACCTGACAGCTACAGACAGGACTCTGGCACGTGCCAGAAAGATTCTCTATTAAGGATGGTCCAAAGGCATGTTTGTGAGGGACTGTCTTAATCGCACAATTGATGTGGGAATACCTACCCTTTGTGGGCAGGACCCTAGGCAGATGAAAAAGATTGAGAGAGTGAGCTGAGCACGCATGTGTTTGTCCTTGCACTCTGTCTTGCTGCAGAAGTGATGTGAACAGTTGCTTTGAGTTCCTGATAAAATGATTTCCTGGACATGTTAAACAGTAACCTGGACTTGGGAGCCAACAAATCTATTCTTCCCTAAATTGCTAGAAGCTGAAATTATATATAACTGAAAGCATTTACTTGAGCTCGGAATGAAGACAATAGAACACATTAATAGTGTGAAATTCCTATATGCATGCCTTTTCATGGTATAGTATAATTACTGTGTACACTTGAAAATATCTAACTATTGACTAACTTAAAATTAGGGCAGTAATAAGATAAGCTGCAAGATCTTGCTGCTTAATATGGCAATAAAATAGATCCTTTTCTTTGTCTTAAATATGTTAATTTAAATATTTTAGGTAACTGTTTTGTTTTGTAAACCTTTACATTAAAACTTTTAAACTATAATTATTGTAGGAGGTAAGTATTCACTAAACTACTAAAGGAATGTAATCAATACCTTCTTCCACCAAAAAGTGTCAATCTCATATCTAGAAGATGAAGGGAAGATGAAGGGAGACATGGACCAGATCAGACGGCAAGCAGAGAAGCAAAGGCAGGTAGCTGGGGGAGAGAAAGGAGAGCTCACAGGCATACCATTATTGGGTCAGCTCAGAAATGACTTTTTACACTGAAAATATTGTTTGTATTCCATGGTTACTAGAGAATTTCTATTCTATTCTTATCTGCCTAATCAGCAGGTGGTTTGGTCCGGGAGCATGAAATAATTTCGGAGCATGAAAGCATAACATGATTAAAAATGCTCCTCAGATTCTAACCTTTTGCCCCTATACATGAAAAAGTCATTATTGTAAGAGTTTTTAATGTTAATTCATAGCTTTGAGGAAATAATTACTTATTAGATTCACAGTTGAAACAGAAGTCACTAAAATGCCCATGTATTCAAACAATGCAGTTAGGGTATTTTCTTGATGACTACCATCCAAATAGAAAGTGAACACTCAGAGAAATTCATTTGTTTAAACCTGTGAAATGACTGTCTTCGAATAAAGCTTTACTTGGAGTTCTCATGACCTAGGAAGTAATGGAGGCGAGGGTTCTCTGTACTCTATGCCTACTTTATCCACCGGGAGGCCCCAGATGCCACTTAACCTCAAAGATACCATGTAGATATTTGAGAACATCTGACTTTTTCATTAAGATTTTTTACTTTAATTGGTACTTTAGACCCTGTAGCCTCAGCTCTTTGTTCTTAACATATCAATATTATCATTTATTATATCCACATTCAAAATATTAGACATTTTTGCAGGCAGCCTTAGTGATGTCTATCTCATCTTCTGACGTGTAGCAACATTATTCAGAAGTGTGGAGAAAACAAAACTTCTCTGTTCTCTCTCTTATGACTCATGTACTGAAAAAAATCATAGGCTAGGTAGAACTTCTGAAAGCCCCCTTTTAAGCATATATTCTACTCCATTTCACCAATATTTTGCTTGGTTTATTAATAGCTATAATCATTGTATAGATTATTCTCAATTTTCATGCTGTTAACTATAATTGTTTCTTTTTTACACCAGCGATTCATACCTATAAATTCACCATAACATACTTTATTCTGACTTACTATAACAACTGTTTTAATTTTTAATTGATGTGTGTGTGTGTACTCTCCTAGATGACAAACAACAACAATAGGCTCATTCAGGGAAAACCAAAAGAGAGAAGCATTGCATGTGGAAACTGATACTCATCCCTTTTAGAAAAAAAAAAAAAAAATCTGTCATTTTCATGAGCAACTCCCAGATAAAACCAACAGGGGGAAATGTACATATGTGTTGGGACATACCCATCAAAATGTGCTCTGTTAACACAGCCAGGAGTACAGATATCATTCAAACCATGTAGTTACGTAACGCAGCCAGGAGTACAGACATCAATCAAACCATGTACTTATGGTACAAAAAGACCAGGCCTGGACCTGTGACCACATGCCTGTGCACAAGCACACACACTCAGGCATGCCCACACCGCTGAGAACACGGGCAGGAGGTCGATTCGGCCTCATCATCAGACAAGGAAAAGACCATCTTGCGTTCAGACAGTAAGTATGCCACACATGGCTTAGGAAGAAGAAAGTCTCTCACTCTTAAAAATTGAGAGGGACGGTAAGCAAACACTACATGGTGACAAGCTCCAGTGCATTCCACAGGCAACTTGCTTTGAGAGACTGTAAAAATGAGATGCGCTGTGTTTCAACAGTTCTAGTGTGGAAACTTCAAAAGATGCATTTTTTTTAAATGGAACACTATCTTAATTGTATTTTGATTTACCATTTTATAAAGCTGCTTATGAAGAAAAATCACTCCTCATGTGTTGAAAAAAAGGAGTTAACATTTTTTTATTTTAATACATTTTTATTATTATTTCAGCTCATACAATCTTAATAGGTGCACCAGTTCCCTCCCTCCCTCCTCCTCCCCCCGAACCCCCTGCTCTCCCTCCCCTCATCCCTCCCGCCCCATCCCCCCGTGCCTCCCGCCCCAATTCCCAGAGTCCTTTCTTGTGCATGCCTGACTCTCCTCTTGGCCTCCTCTCCGATGACGTACAAGGACCCAGTGGCATTTCCCTGAACCCTTTCCTGTGTTCCTTTTATAGATGTGAAAACTATCATTGCGCTGGGTCCGAACTGGAGGAAACATTCTCCATTGTAGCACCAGTTACAATGAATATAGTACAAACAAAAAGTACTTTGGGGCTGGTGAGATGGTAGAGCATATACCACAGCAGCTGCCTACAAGCCTGGAAATCTAAGTTTGATGCCAAGACCTCACATGGCAGGAAAGTACAATCTTCCTTCTGGAAGTTGTCTTCTAACCTTCACAGGCTCCACTATGCAAACTTCTTTCTCTTTCTGTCTCTCTCTCTTTTCTCTTTCTCTCTCTTTCTCTCGTCTCTCTCTCTCTAATAAATTAAAAGAGCAAGCAGCAGATATTCATGCACATGCTACCATACACAGCTTGCGTTTCCTTTAATTAATTATTTTTGTGTTGTCTGTGGTGTCTGTGTGTGTGTGTGTCTGTGTGTGTGTGTCTATGTGTGTATGTGTTTATGTGCATCGGAATGGTATGTGTGTGCTCGTGGAGGTCTAAAACTGATTTTGGGAACCACTCTGCAATATTCCTACCGTCTATTTGTTTGTCTGAAGTTTCCTATGATCCACTTTCCTGGATACAAGCCACCAACATTTCTGTGTTTTTATATGTGTTACAGGATTTGAACTCAGGCCCTCTGCTTGCAAGGCAAAGGTTTAACCCTTCAGCCATCTCTCCAAGCCCCTTCTCCTTTATTTTAATAAAGTGGTAAAATTAGGTTTCAATGATATTTAAGCAACAATAAACTTTCATTCTCAGTTACCCACAGCACGTAATTTATTACCTTACTTTGCCAAGTTTTGCTTTGGACAGGATTTACAGATAGTAAGGTAAAGATACCTCCTGTGAGGTTTGGACTTCCTTCATTGTGTATGTGATGTTCCTGTTAGTTGATGAAGCTTTAGCTTTATCAAGCTTTAAGCTTGATAAGTAGTTTACTTAGGCTTGTAGTACCCATCTTCTTATTCATGTAATGGCAAGGGTCTTGACTTACTGATCTGAAAATTTCCTTCCACAACCACTGTTGGAAGACGATATTTACTGTATTGATGCAAAATAGTCTTAGCCCTTTCTTAGCCAAACCAGCCAAGCCTTAATTCCCAGCTTCTATCTGTGACCTCTTGCACACCACATTTTGGTTTATTGATTGGATGATAACATTTTCAAAACAATACATCTAGTTGGATGCTCTTTTATATATCAAGTTACCTTTACTTTGATGTTTTCAAGAGCATACATTCTGTTTAGATAAAATATGCATTTATTTTATTATATTTAGAAATTCTGACATTAAAGTAAAAAGATTCTAAAACAAAATCAATAGGCATCACCTTTCCCTCAACAGAGTGCATTAAAATGAAATGCCAACTGCTAATTCAGTCCCAGGTCTGTTCATGACATTACCATAATTGTAAGTAGCATCAGATATTATTTTAAGTTAGGAAATTGATCTCATACATTATATCTAAGTAGTTGGACTCTGTGCACTATTAGTAAACTGGTTAAAGAAATCCTCTGTCTGTATTGTATTAATTCAGATAAGCTTGAGATTTTTTGGCATAATAATGAGGGAATAGTTTGTGTAATTTAATTTTGACACTGTGATATGTGACACTCTGATAATAGCTGATGTGACCTTAAAGGTTAATGATGGCATCACTCATCCAAAGTGACAGGCCCACTTCAAGTTCTCTTGCAGTCCATCTTAATTTTTTCTTTCTTTCTTTCTTTCTTTTTTTTGTTGTTAGGTCACCAGTGCTGTAATGAAGCTTTGGTGAGCTGTTATCTGGAATCACAAACTCAGGGAAATTGGTTCCAGGGTTTGCCTGATAGGTGTCGTCATGGTAAAAGTAAACAGAGGCACTTATATAATAATGGGCATGAAGAGGAAAAAAGTTTCCATGCAAATAATCAAATGCAGAAAGTCTTCAGAGATGCTGTGTGTGTGTGGACCATTTTTAGCCACCAATATAAAGCTTTCTCAGGAGACTGCATTGTTGTCCTTCTGTCTCATTCTGTGTGACACCACACACGGAGTTTTGTTCTTCTATAAGGCAGGTATTTGTTTCTGTGACAGTCACTGAGAAGAACAAGAATATAACTCAAGATACTGATGGTTTAGTCTACTTATGGAAAGATAGATGAATGAAAAAGAAGATAATGAGCACAATGATTTCGGATCCATAGAAGATTGGGAGAAACACAGGTAAGCAGGACCAATGCTTGGTCCAGAGAAACAGAGGAATTCAGAACTATTCCAAATAAAACACATCCTATGCTTTCTGTTTTCAACCCCTTTTTCCACCTTGTGTCTGGAGAGTGACAATGTTGATCATAGCTGTGAAAGTGGATTATGTGGGGTAGAAAGAAAAGGAGCTTTCGGTTATCAAGAAACACAGGGACTAATGTCAAAGACATGGTCAATAGGAGCATGTTGCCATGACAGCTTGAAAAACGGAAATCTAAAAAAATGATTGGGAAGATAGAGGTGATTATCTCCATACTAGAGGAAAGAAACAAGAAAGGAAAGACAGAAATTCCTCTGTTTGCCAAGGTTAGACCCTTAGAAGTCGATATTGAAGTTTCATATGTTTCTAAATTGAGGGTTTCAGTTGTTTTGTCAGTGTTGAGGACATGAAGGAAGGATTTGCTTTGGGTCGGAGAACCTGCACCTCTCTCACCGCTTAGTTGCCAGCATTTGGAAGTCACTGCCCTCCGGGACAAAGAGCAGGGCTTACTCTTTCCTTGAGGGGGGCATGCCCCCTTCTAAGACGTTCGTTCCTGACTCGTTGAAAGTAGTCGATACCATGCTTGCTAAAGAGAAAAGTCTGCTGGAGCTGGGCTGTTTCAAATGGTAGCACTCAGCTGTTGAATACAGTTCTGCGAAAACTCCGTTCATTTTAACAATGAATCAGCTCCCCCTTGTGACTCTCCGGCAGCGAATTGGACAATTTGTAAATACAGACTTTTTCTTTATATACCTCCCAAGTTCTTCCAAAAGTGGTTCAGAGGAATCTATTGCCAGGGATAAACACGCTTTCATACAAAGAAAAATCCAATTTTTGAAACTAGTGAGAACCGGACTCTTTGTGTTCTGACTTCAATGTGTTCTCACCCCTAAGATTCACTCTGTGTACTCCATGCAACTTTCAGAAGATTTAAATGCTCCACTGACTTGTACATACTGCATAGTGTGGTTTAGTTTACAGTAAGTGGGCTCCACAAAACATTAATTGAACCATGCATGCCTTTTGTTTCTCACTGTGTTGCCTTTCATGGAACATCAAAACTATCCCAAAATACTTATTTTAAAGTCTGAAAATGGAAAATAATAGATATGTTCCAGTTTATTAGGACTTATTCTGTTGATGAGTCTCTCCTTTAGCTTATTCATCTAATTTTTAATTAGTCTAATTAATTAATCTAAACTAACCTAATAGTTGTGGTCTACTTTTTTCCTTAAGTACCTATAGATACCATTTTAGTTTGTGAATTGTCTTCGGCGATTTTAATTTGCTTTTCCTTGTGTATGCCTAAGAGACATGCAATTGCCATTTCCTTCAGCTCAGACAGGGGTTTTCATGGTGGGAACATCAATAAAGTTTGCTTCGAACAGGTAAATGGTGGCCATGAACTTGGGACCTGCTGTCAGCCAATTTTTTAAAAACTCTGTTATTGGAATATTTCATTTGTAGACTTATTTACACAAGTGTTCAAAGGATTTAAATACTACTATATGCATCAAAGTCAGATGGATATTTGTAAATTCTTTAAAAGATCTCATAAGCTTAATGAACCAGAACCTCAGGCCAGGGATATCCAGAAATTCCCATGTGCTTCTTTTGCATATTTCTGCTCCTTCATGTATTCTTTCTGCTCTTATCCATAGCACTTTATCTCTGCCGCTCTTTAATTACAATGCATTGTGTTATCTTCTCCCCACATTACTCTACTGCATCCTCCTTCCACTGAGAACATGTTTTTCCCAACAAATGTCTCTCCTACTCAAGAGTCTCTTCTTGTACATGTGGCCCGCCAAGTCCCATATAGGCTGCCTGTTTTTTTTTGCATGTGTCTAGGCATCTGTGCAGGATAGTGGATACTTCAATGATGGATCTCTGCCTCTGATCTCCTTCCATCATTCATGTTTGCTCAAAAAGGGGTCAGATCACTTTTGTTCCTCACTCATTCTTTTTGGCCAAGATATTGGCTTTGACTTTTTTTTTTTGACTTGAACGAATGAATGACGGGAAACTTTCCTATCAGTGGGGTGTCCTGAGGTGGCCAACTTGGTATGCCACAGAGGCCTGAACCTGCCACAAGAGTAGACAAGCCAGAAGGAAGCCTGGGGTCCTAGAAGTGGCCAGGTAGGAGGTTGGGAGGGAGTGGGATGGGTTGATGAGGGGAAGGAAGGGGAATGGAAGGGAGGGGGATGGAGGGAAACAGGGATTATTACTCAATTAACTTGCAAAACTAAAAGAAAAACTTAAAAATTTAAAAAACTTCAATTGAAAGAGTGTTCTTGAGCTGTCAATGCACTATTAAATATTCATGCACAGAGCTACATAGTAAATATTTTCTCCATATCTACTGCGAGCCCACACAGAGTCTCATACTGGAGACAGGTAAGGAAGACACAGTAGTTGACAAACTTACTAATAATGTCACTGGGAAAATAACTCCTACCATGGGATGTGGAGATCTAGGAAACATTCAGACTGAGATTTATGATGCAGTTTTCCTAGAAATTGGTTATTTAAGGGTAAAAGATACCAAAGGAAAACCATGTGAAGTCATAGCCTACAAGATAGTAAACTGAAGATAGTTGGGAGATAAGTAAAAGGGTGACAGCATGACAGGTCCAAAATTTGACACTTAAAATGTCACTGTCTATTCAGCTCACTACTCAGCCCACAGGTTCAGGGTCCCCCCCCCTCCCGATTTTCTTTAAACTAAGAAATTCTCTCTGGGAACAGGTGAACGCATTTGTAACCGAGCGGGATCAAAAGCAAAAAGGGAAGGCTGGGAAAGCAATTACACAGGGAGGCCATTAATTGGAGGGTTTATCTCTTCAGCGTGTCTGGAATGTGTAAGCTGTAGTGTTGTGAATTGAATTTCACGTGCTTCTGTTGCCCCTGAAGAGCAGGCTGTGTATGGGAGGTGCTGAGTGATTTGCCAAAGTGTTGTAAGAACACCAGCCATCAAAAAGCCACTGGGTTCTGAAAAGCAGGGGATTGAGTGAAGGTGTAAAAACCTGAAGGCTAAAGGGTAATGGGACTTTTCACTGAAATAGAGCTTGCCACAGGGGAAGTTCAATCAGCAGTAAAGGGTAGTGAAGAGAAAAGCAGGGCAGAGGGGATTGGGAGAGGACGCAATACCTTCCCATCTCATCCATCAAATTCACACTCCTGCTGGGAAAAGCCTATATGGGTCTTGGGCACAAGACTCCTTTGTATTCGTTCAGAATACAGAAATGGATTTTTTATGAATGTAACTTATTTGTGGAGGGCAAATAAAACGTAATTTTAGACCATCCACACATTCAGATAGGACATAAGGAAATAAAGGAAGCAGAAGACTTGGCTCCTTTGGGTCTTTACCCCTCCTGTGATCAAGCACATACCCGCTCAGCTGAAACCCTTGCTGTGGCTTACCTTCCAAGTAAGCTATGCAGCCTCCACACCTGCTGCTGTGGCTTGGAGTGTGACGGTTCATCTTCACTGTCAGCCGAATGCCATCTTGAATTACCTAGGAGAAAATTTCAGTACTTAATGGTGGAAGGATTTTTCTAGATGAATAGAGGTAGAAAGACCCAGCCCAATTGTGGGTGATGCTATTCCATATGCTGGGATTCTGGACTGAATATAAAGGAGGAAGCAAGCTGAACACCAGAATTCATTGCTCTGCTTCTTGACAGCAGCTTGACAGCATCATTGATGCAATGAGACCAGCAACCTCAAGCTCCTTCTCGTATGCCTTCCTTAGCATCATGGACCATTCCCTTCAAGTGGGCACCACTACATATACTTCCTTTGCATTCCTGTTTTCATAGCATCCCCGAGAGCCCAATAATTGTATTACATCTTTATTCTCTCTTCTAAGCTGATTGCAAAACCTTTGGAGTAAAGGAAATTATTTTTACTCTTAGATTGTAATCAAATACCCAATGCCTGAAAGGTATTAAATAAATAAACAATAAAATATATACAGCAGGATTCCTCACTCTAGGTTCCATTGACATTTGGAACCAGATAGTTCTCTGTTTCAGGCTATACATCACATGGCCTAGAAGCCTGGCCTTTACCCCTTAGATGACAGAGTATGCCCAAATTATGAAAATCAAAAATATACAAGACAGCCAAATATTCTCAATGAGTATGGATAAGGTTATATGTATGTTTGTATGAACTTATGTGTTTATATGATCATGTACTTGTACATACTTATATGTTTGAGCATATGTGTGTGTGAAAGAGAAAACATCCACATGTATGAAAGACAGTATGTGTGTTTGTGTGTGTGTGTGTGTGAGAGAGAGAGGGAGAGTTAGAGTATGTTTGTATGAATATGTGTGCAAAGTCTTGCCAGGCAGAGAATCCCTGGTCTAGAATAAATACCATTAAATCACTTCAATGTTAAATCTAGTTTTCTAGTTTCTATTGACTTATGCATGATAAATAAACCTTCCCCTGAAGGTGTTTGTTAGGAATTATTGAAGATTCATTTTATTGACATAGACTACCACTCCAGTCCCTCAGGGAAGCAAATCTATGGAATAAGAGTCATTGATACATTCTAAGCATTCTAGCTTACTGCCCAGTTCACGATATTACTTTATTTAATGTGATTTCTCTTTCTCTGATCAAATAAAAGCATGGTGTCAAACGGTCACAGTTAACAATGAAAAATTAGGGAGACTTAAGTGAAGTCATATAGGAAACACAACATTCACAAACATAAACAAAGAGTAGATTTAGCTTTTTTTTTTCTTGAAGGCAAAACTTTTGACCAATTGATTGACTGGGTTCTTTGTTAGGGAGGTTGCTGTGTTGATGCAAAGAATTGGTTAAGTTTCTTTCCTGCTGTGGAGCACTAAATTACATCCCAGCAACTTAAGCGCCCTGGAGTGAATCACACAGTGGTTGACTTTAGAGTTCACTGAAGGTGAGTGTTTGGACTCTCTGAGGTCAGATTTTCTCCATGAAGCAGGACAAACAAAAATTTATAATGCTGGGCTCTTAGCATAATTTCTAAAAGTAGAAGTCCATTGGTTTGCTTCATCCCGCCTCCCCCTTTCTTTGCAAGAAAGCATAGGAATTATCCCCAGAGGCTACTGGCAGGCAGACAGTTTCTGGGTAAGTAGGTTTTTGCTTCCATACCCAGGGGGATTCATGGCTGGCTGAGTAGTAAATTTACTCTCTGTGTTTCAGCGCACAAATAAAGAGGCAATAAGAGAAGCTCAGCATGTATAATGGCCAAAATAGAAAATGGACAATCAACAGCAGGGGTTCTGGGAAAACTCATCCTTCCAGAAAAATGCAATTACTATTTTGGAAAGACTTGTTCCATTGGAAGGTATAGGAAAGTGTAAAGGTCATGTACTTTCAATTAAGGCAGACCTTATACACAACAATTTGTGAAATGAAATTTTCAAGAAAAAACAATTACATTGTCGTGGCTGCAAAACTGGGAGACTGGGTGAGAGTTGGTGGCGGGGAGGAGAATTTTATTTATTTACAGTTTGTCTGTAGAATACTTAGTATTTTTATTGCTCTAGTTCATCATATTTTATATCTTGAACTAAATTGCTCATTTGTCCCTACCGTCATCCCTCATATCACGTCTTCGTGGGTACCAGGAGAATACTTATTAGATTTTCCTTTCCTAGTAGTTACTCATGGAATTCTAATTTGTGATTGCTATTTTCAAAACTGAACCAAAAGTTTTACTTTTCGCGCCTTTTGTCCTTGAGATTTCTTTTCCATAAGACAACAGTCTTGAATTTAATGTCTTTGTGGTATTCCCAGGAAAGCCATGCACCCTCTCTGGCTTTGGTTTCTATACTAGGGGAAGGAGGGCTTGGGAAAATTTAACAAAGTTTATATTCTGAACACCTTTTCCATTTTTTTCTCTTTTCTTTAACTGAATTGACCATGAACACACAGGCGTTTGACTTACCCTGAAATCATTCTAACATACTTAAGGTCTGAAATCAAGTAGAAATGTGTAAATCCTCCTATGACAAGAGAAAAATGGTAAAGAGTAGTTTCAGCTCACTGCCAAAAGTCTAAGATTCCTGTGTAGGAGTCGGCGGGCAATGTCAAGCTTGCTAGTAAACAACGAGAAGAAGTAGTTTTACCTATTTCTGCAATTTCTTTATTTGTGACAACATTTCCATGAATCTTTTCTAAAAAGATTTATAAAAATGTCTCCCTGAGCCGAGATCATGTTTGTATTCAGAACCATGACCCAGGTCTGCGGACCATGAGAGGACTCTGTGCTGAAGACGGGATAGCTCAAAACCACATCTCTTTCTGTTGGGATCTCTTGGTATCTTCTACAAGTAAGTTGGCTTTGGTGTACAGTTCACTAGCGTGTGAGAGGACTAACAACTTCCTGATATATTGTAGCAGTCTTTCTGATCAACAGTCTCCTTAAATGGACTTATCAATCTGCTTTAGTTATCCTCAATACGCTTTCGTCTGTGATGGTTGGAAAGACAGATCACTGATTTCTCTTCTTTTCTTTAAACATTAGTCCTATGAGATCAAGGTTACATGCTTAGGGCCCCATGGGTTAATTGCGTCCTATATTAGCTTTTTATCTAAACCCAGTTTCACTGGAGGTGAGGATTTCTATTAAGAATTCAGGGAGGCGACAAATTTAGTCCATAATATTGACCATCTGTCTATTTATTTTCCTTGTCACTTTTGGGCTTCATGGGAAAAGAAGAAAATCAAAATAGAGGCAATGATATTTCAACATCAGCCCATGTACCTTCCCCTTTCATGAAGGATTTCATGATGCATTAAAATATTGTCTTAATTTTCAATCCAAGCAAACTTGTACAATATCACAAATTAAAGAATTGTCTCAGAATTCTCTGTAGATATTCTCACACTATTGTAAGAGTATATATCAGTAATATCAGACTTCATTTCTGCTGATTTCTTCCCTAGACCTCTGAATATGTTTGAAAGTAAGTATTGTCCTTGAACTGACTTGTCTAGTTTAATAAGTGAATTTTGATGCACTATAAAGAGTTTTTATTAATACCTATAAATAACTCTACATCTTTCCATTAAACCAATCATACTGTCTCTGAGTGACCAGTCACTTATTCAGTCACAGTCACATATACACCATATGGTCTGAGGTCTTAGATACTGGGAACTATAAAATACTTCTGTTTCCTAGCACTAGAATGCTGGCAGCTCAATTGTGGACATACTGAATAAATGATGTATAAAATTGAAAACCAGGACTGTCACTGAACTCTAATAAATTTTTATTGCCTTAATTAACTATGTTTCTAAACTTTATTCTCATGCCTAATGTCTCTTCAGTGGTAAAATGAACAGTTATGGAACATTCTAAAGCATGCTAGAATCTGTTATTGGCATCACAAATTTATGGAGATCAAAGACTTCAGTTCCTGTCCTCAATCTTGTCAACAAGGCTCACCACATTCTATATATATTCTATTTTAAACTCTTATGAAAGGCCACATTGGAATGATATCATTTGCTTCTTTACCTCCATAACACCTTTCTTGCCCTTCAGTCTATGGATGGAATATTCTTTATACCTTTGTGAAATGATGAAAACAGTACTTGAAATGAGTAAGAGCCCAATACCTATCTGATTGAATAAATGAAAACACGAGTATCATAGACTATACAACTGCAAAGATGCCAATAGGAAGAGCTTACTTGCCAATAGGGAATGCTTACTTACGATGATCCCATGATAATAATCTGCCCATTCGAGTTTATCTTGGGTCCAAATCCCCTATTATTCTACAAATTATGACAGTACTTTAAACAATATCAAGAATTAATGCTGCTGCCCCTGTTCAATTTTTTTCTGGAAGGCAAATATTCTATTATGTTTAAGCATCTTGAAAGCACACCATATCGATATTTCAGAGAGATGGGTAATGGAATTTCAATCATGTCTTTACAATTCCTTCCAGCCCTTTAATTTTTGTGTCTGAAATCCTTCTTCACATTTTAATGTTCATTATATTTTGTTTTACCTCACCCTGTCTCTACTGCTACTCAGATAAGAAATATTAAATTTATGATAATATCTCGTATTTCTCTGCATTTTGAATATTCTGTAGCAATTACTTTGCTCGCTATTAATTCTTAGCTTCACCTGAGTTAATTCTTTTATTAACAACTACAGGTTCTCAAAGCTCTGGCTAGCCAATAACTCCTAATTCTTTCTTCCCATTCCTTTTATGTATTATTGAATTCTCTAAGTGAATTATTTAGCTTTTTGAGATGTGATTTGCATGAGGCATATTGTACAAACTAAAAGCATATCATATTAAAATGGCTATTATTGCTTGAAGGAGCAGCCCCTGGGGACTGTGCCGTGCTTTATATAATGACTGTAGGGAAGTTTTGAGTTCTAACTTGTTGGAATCATGAAACCAACATAATTTATGTGCAGGGATTTGATTTGCTTTGAAGCAGATAAAATATATTTGTGGACCAAAAGGGCTTTTATGTTGTTTTTTAAGCTTTATTTTCCTTCTGACCTCAAATGTAATGGGAACAAGGGGAAATGAAAGAAGAGGGGGGACTCTTTTTGTTCCTCTCTATAATTATGTGGGGAAAGAGTATTTCTTGTTCATTACATTTGGTCAAAGGTTTGTCTGTGCGGAGGAGGTTAGTTAATTGGCGTGCCTTTTCTAGTGGTGCAGTCTCTTGTCTTTCTGGATGCTGTCATCAGTGAGCACGCAGCACAGCCTCCCCCGTGACTTTCATAGGTGGAGCTTTGCTCTCCACTTATGAATAATGTGTGTCACAGAACTGAGCCAATATGAGCTACAGGTTACAGGGGAGCAGATCTGTTAGCGATGTTTCTTTCGAAGTTACTTTTCTAGAACTTGAACCTGAATGTCACAGCTTCCTGATTGGTACTGTTTCTTAAACTAGCAAGGACTCAAGCTGCGGCCAAAATGCCTGTATGCAAAGCTCTTTGGCTGCAAAGAGCATCCAGACTATCCTGTGGCCCCACACTAGATGTTCATTTCCTTTGCCTTCTTCAGCCAGAGGACACGTATGTTCATTTCCACTATAATTCTCAGTGACTCAGTGTCTTTGATACCAATATATTTCTTGATGGGTAAATGAATTGGAAAAACACTTCACATTCCATTTTTTCTTTAGTGAAGGCGAGGGAGAATAATAAAACCTCATTCAAAAACTATTCGTGCTGTTCTGGTGAATCAAAAAGGCCACGTGCCTGCAAGTGAAGAATATTTTGGTTGCCTTCATGCGGACCGTCCTTTGGTATGCAGATTCAAATATCTAATATTCTGATATATTGTATTGTTCAGATATGTGGCGTAATGAAATAGTTGCTTCTTCAGAAGAAAATGAATGCTACAGAAAGAACTCTTGAAATTGCTTGAGATACTATCAAATTCATGGAAAACCAAATTCAAATATTTGATTCATAACCCAAGAGGAACCACGGAATAAAATCTCTTTCTGGGGAGAGGAAAAAAAATGAATGTATAAAAAACAACACTCCAACCATCTGAAAACTTGGGACTGACTTGTGAAGAGGTAGCTGCCTATTGGGGGTGGGGATGGGCCCGAGACATGGTATCTTCACGGAACAAACATCTACAAAGTCTGGGCAGGGTGTGCTTAGCCCCAGAATATGCATATTGAGAATGTTCTCGTGTGATTTATTTGTTTCTGTATAAATATGTACCACCTATACATCTTAAATGTATAGATACATCTTTGTATCTATACATCTTAAATGATACTGTTTGATTTAGTGGAGGCAGATGTATAGGAATGGCTTTCCTAATGCCAACCACAAGTTTAATATAAGGAACTTAATAACTTTCAGCTTCAGTGACATAAATAAGATTCTAGACCTTATGAAACACAAAATTGTTTTTTTTTAAACAAACAAACAAAATCTCTACATTGCCTCTACATTGTATGTAAATGTATTAGTTACTTGATGAAGAAATGATTGTTTTAGCTTGTGGTTTCAGAAATATTTTTTATCATACCTGGAAAGACATGGGAGATTTTTGTGGTGGCTAGCCTTGTGGAACCTGATGTGACAGTGAGCAATGAAGCACAGGGCTGGACAAGACATTATGTGGCTATAACCTTAAAAGCCCCTCCTCCAGTGATCTTCTGCCAATCAGATCACACCCCCCCCCAAAGCCATATACAATGCCGCAAGGTTGGGAGGAAGTGTTAAAGCACGAGTTAAATAGAGCTTGCATCAGGTTCAAGCTGTAACAATGAGGTTATCTTGTTAGCATTCCATTAACTTTAAAATTAAGCCAAAAATCATGTTAACTCTAAAAACCTTTGTCAAATGTACAACCAGCTACTGCAGTTCTTTTTCTCCAAATCTAGGCATGTTTGGTCTCATTCAGCATTAGTAGCATTTTCATAGTTCTAACTTTTAGTACTAATTCCATAACATAGTTAGTTGATGATGTAGTGTGTACTAGGAAACCTTCAAAGGTTCTGAAATAAGCAGACCGATATGAATGTGGATATCTCATTTCCACGTTATAGTGTGAGTATTTCAATCTTGAAGATAAAAGTCATGATCACTCCAGGGAACAATTGCCTTTTAATTTCTATAATTTTTTATATTTAATAGAAAAGATGACTTGAGTTTGCTAAATGCAATGAAAGAGAAAGCCTGCTTTTTAAATTGATGCTCTACTCCCTACACAAAAGTCCCAGACTTTCTCCCAGACCATCTGGTATGATAATCATTGATGCCACTCAAAAGATACCACCTTTTACAAAGGTGGGTCTGTAAGCCATGCTTGAAATTCCTGCACTTGGGAGACAGAAGCAGGAGGATTGCAGGTTCAAGGTCAGCCTTGGCTGCAAAGTGGGATTTTAAAAAAAGATGTAGACTTCATGTTGTGAAAAACTCACAAAGACATTTTTAACAAAAAATTTAATGTGGGAGTATGATTTGATTCCAAATTTTCTTCAGAGTACAGTAATGAAATAATTAAACAATATAAAATGAATGTTTAGCAATGACATCTTCATGTGATTAAGAATATCCTGAATTTGGTTCCCTCTTCCTTTGGAGCAACACTATTATTATATGTAAATAACCAGTTCATTATTTGCATTTTCTGTTCATGTAAGTTTATCATGTTTATCGTTCTGTTAGAATAAGCAGGACATAAAGTCACAGAATCATAGAAACTGTAGTCATGACAAATGACTTTTTCTGAACCATGTCACTAACATCTGATCATTATCAGCATGATGCAACACATTTTCTTGGAGCAATGACAGCTGGCATTTATTAAATTCTGACTTGTTTCCAGGTGTTGTCTGAGCACCTTAATATAAGATATTTAATTAATCATCACTACAGCCTAGTGCAACTGCTACTTATTTTAATCTCACACTGGGTAAAGATGAAGTGGTTTCTAAACTGATGTTAGCTGCTCTGGGATTTGAGACCCAGCAATGTTGTTTCCATAGCTCATAGTCTTCGTCAACCTGGGTAGTGCCTCTTTTTAATGAACCATCATTATGAAAATTAGATTTGTGGAAATGCCTTACTTTGTCATGATAATATAGTTTGTAAGAGAAATGAGATCATTTTGACGTATGATCCCATTAAGATATAATAAATATGATAGAGATATGAGCTGATACCACTTCCATTGAATCTGTACTAAACTATCACTGGTCATTTTGACCTGCTGTATCTTTCTCTTCACTAATTCTGATGATGTAAGTTTGTCTCAGAGTTTCTGTGTTGATTATTTCATGCTTGAGAACTCATCAACAGCAGAAAACGCAGTTTATGTTCTAGGTAAAACTGTAATCTCAAAGTAACATTTCTTTATTAGATTTTTTTGTAAAAAGGGCTTTGCCTCTTCATAATGTGTTATGCACATTATCATTCAATGTATTGTATGACAGATAAAAATATACCTCTATAATCTCACTGTTTCAATCGAACTGCATTTCAAGAGATTCATACTTACTCTGTAAAGCTCATTTCATTACATTGTAAGATATGATTGAACCTTTGAGATAAAACTGAGAATTAACTCATAGCCAAGAGCTTATAGCAGTACATGAACTATCAAAACAGCTGCTGCCTCTTGAAGGCATTTCTTTGTCTTCGTACTTTGCAATTTCCATCATAAGTCAGTAATGAATTGTATGCATTTTAGCACTGACCAACTCCTGTGGTTTTTTTCTTCTGTAGTGTGTTCTTAATATGCACTACCTGAGACCCTATATTATCTTCACCTAACTAACTCTCTGATACTGTCCGTAGTTTACTATTCTCCAAGCACATTTCTTTTTTATATAACACTTCATGTTCCCTGCAGAATTCTCTCAAGATAACTATACCTATATGTCTAATATTTTCACTTTCCTCAAGTATTTGCTCAGATTTTTATTTTGCTAATTAGTCATACTTTGGCTATTCTACTCCAAAACACAACCTGAAGCTGGTGCATTTTTAGTGCATTGATAGCTTGGGTTCAAGAATGTCACACTTTCATAAGTACTTTGATATGATAAGTACATGGCTCCAGTAAATTAGGAGAACAAGGGGATTTTACTCATCCTCCCAGCTGCAAGCTCCAGTTGCTCACGATGGCTGGAGAGTGACTAGCAGTAACTGAGGGAACTGGCTGACCACAACATACCCACAGCAGCAGCAGGGGAGCGAGGATCAATGCTGATCGCTGCTCCTTTCCAGCTCATCCGCTTGTGAAATTGTTAATCAACTCGCTTCATCTTATCCACCTGTGCAGGGAATTGTCCCACCTGCTGTGGGCTGGTTCTCCCCATGTCAATCATGCAATTAAAACAGTCTCCTATAAACTTGCTGGAAGCTTGCCTTAACTAAATAATTCCTCACAGGGGCGCCCACAGGTCCACCCCTGAAATGTTAAGTTGAGAGCTGAAGCTAACTGTCACAGAGTAGGTTCATACAGATAATGCACTTCATAGAATGACGGAACAGGGAAATGGACAAGTGTTCAAGGGGCTTGCCTCGGTATTTAATTCAATGTAACTCCACATGACAAACATTTATTTAAATCAAAGGCTTGATTGACCAACTTTGTCAGCCCACTTTAAATCATATCGAATGAAAAGTACCTCAAAAAGCTGGCATAGGTTGGCACTTGCAGGTTTTATTAACTATCAAAAACTCAGAAAATGTTATTTATGTTGTTTTCCTTCCAAATCGTTTCACCTAACCTCATCGTGAACTTTCTCTGAATTCATAGAGTTTTCAATCTCTATGAAATTTATGTTTACTTTTAAAAGAAATGCTTAAATCAGGAAAGATAGCTCTTCTATAATACCAAAGGTCTATGCATCTTATAGCATTTGTGAAAAAATAGAGTTGAGAAAAAATACAATGAATGAAAATATGTATAAATTTTATAATGGATATAAACAGTAACTCTAAAAAAACTTTAGAAAGCATATTCAAAATATTAAATTACCTATAGCTTCTGATATTCATTTCTGTCTGAGAAATAAATTTGTATAGAAGGAAGCAAAAATTCCTATTACATTGCAGGATGCTATTTAATTATCATTTAATTTGTTTGAGATGTAACTAATAACCTATAATTAGCCATTTCATACTTTATGGATACTCATGGAAATAATAAAAGAGAAAAATTATTCTTCTACTTTACAGGCAAAAAATATTTTTGGGGGGCTGAAGAGATTAGTCAGAGGTTAAACCTTTGCCTCACAAATCAAAGGATTTGAGTTCTGATCCCAGATTCCAAATATAAACTCGAGGAGGATATGCCAAGAGCCTGTATTTCTGGTCCTGGAAGGCAGAGTCTGGGAAAACCGAGAGCAAAGAAATAAGGAGGTAGCACGATCCAGAATGATGCCCAAGGATCACTCTAGGCACACCCTTTTACACACCCAGATGCACCTACACATATGTCTATTTATATCCACAGTTACACCCGCACCCACTCACACAAATTCTTGAGTTTCAGCAGTTTTTCAAATGCCATCCTGCCAGTACACAATGCAGTGTGAGTTGCGCTGCCCTGGATTATGTTACTCTGAAGTGCATCCATTACATTAAGCAGTAATACTCTTCCAGTAAATTTGAGACTGTTTTCTTCCAAGTCGCATTATCATGTAATTGGCTAAACCGTTGGAAGTCTGATTGCTGAAGACCTATCCAAGCTCATTATAATCAAAATCTTTCTGTGTTATCTTTGTATAAATTCTAGTTTCAAGAGTCACTGGAAGAAAGGAAAGCTCATGCACTATTTATGCATACCATTAACATAGCCCAAGGTTAACACGAGAAGCCACTTCTCCAATGCAGAAATGAACATTCAAATGTGTGCCAATCCTTATTATTGGAAAGTTGATCCCTATGGAGTATGCCACAGCTGTAACATGATATAACACATCTAGATACTTCTCTTTCACTGTCAGTTGTCACACAATCATACTCGAGTTAATAGAAACTAAGATCAGTTTCATAACAGTGAAATGTTCCAACATCAATGTTACTGTTTTCTGTAGTTTGAAATGAGAATAGCACTGGAAGTTATGTGACTCAATTAAATAAAAGAAAATGAGTAGCCTATTGACGTTCAGGAATGGAAGAAATGACGAGTGAGAATAATCTCACAGGATCATCTGTCTTATCTGTGATAATAAAGACACATCCACTTTTAGTGAGCGGCATTGGAATGCTTCATGAACTATATCACAAGTTTTATTCACAGATGTTCCTATGACTTTGTTAGGTGGTCCCGGGCAAATATTAGTTCTGAGTCATCTGTTTTTATTGTTGAAATATGAACATTTTTGTCTTTTTCACAAATATTTTATTCTAACTTGGTAGATTCTATAAGCACACATATTCTGAAAAATCAATTTAAAAATTTTAAATTGGCAAAGATTTATTCTCCAAAGAATTTCTGATACTCTAAAATAGTTTATCTCAAGAGTATTGTTACTACTACCAATGGCTGAGGGTTTCTAGAGTCATAACTTGTCTTACTAAACCAATATCCAAATAATAGTACATGATGGGAGTGGTTCGGGTAGCATAATATTCGTTTATAAAAAAATTTAAATGCTGAGACTGGAGTGATGGTTCAGGGGGTTTAAGTCTTTTCCTCAACAAGTGAATGGACCTGAGTTCAGATTTTCAAATCCCATATAAAAACACCAGGGGAAAAGGAGATTCAGTGCTGGAAGACTCAGCCGGAGTAATCCCAGAGCAAAGCAATGAGAGCAATCAAAGATGGTTGCCCTTGGTCCTCCACAGACACACCTTCAATTGCTCTCTTCTGCAAACACTCCCACATTCATATATACCTCCATCCACACCCACAAAAACAAAACAAAACAAAACTCCAGACACTTACTTATCTTTGTGAATGTAACAGTTTAAAGAGCTTTGACTCTCTAGGTGCATAGGCATCAAACATGTTTTAGGAAAGGTGTGAGTAATTTTAAGCCATATTTAGGAACTTTCCTATAAAATCGCTAACTAGAGGGTCACAGATAGAGCATTTGCTAGAATAGCTGAAGCCTAACACCCTAATACAACAAACCAACAAACTAAAAAAAAAAAAATACTAGCCAGAGTACATGCAGCAGGAATTTTTCCTCTGTAAATTTTGAATAACACACTAATGTTTATTTAAAGAAGTGATTATTTTTTATTTGTGTGTGTGTGTGTGTGTGTGTGTGTGTGTGTGTGTGTGTGTGTACTCTGTGTTCCTGTGCAGGACCAAGGGTGAAGCAAACAAATAAACAAGTGATTACCATGGCACCCTATGGAAAAATGTAGAAGTACCTAAAAGAAAAGTAGAAATTTTAGTGTTGCTTGTTTTAGCTAAGAAGAACACTTAATAACTAAGATTATGTATGCCTTAGATGGACATTCTGATTGGAATAGCTTTTTTATTTTGGCCAGGAAAAACATAATATCTTTTTTCAAAAAGATATTTCATTCATGTTATTGGGTAGTTGCATTTATGTAAACTTGAATCAGTTTTTCAGGGAGCAGCATGCTCTCTCTGAATGGCCTGTGTCTGTCTGTAATGCATGACTCTTACAGAGCACAGCGTCCTCTGCCTTATGTTCTGCAGTGTCTCAGCACGGCAGTTCCTCACAGCTGCAAAGTTTTCATGAGCTTCCACTTTCTCTGATGTCTACATTGACCATATGTCCCTCTTAAATCCTGTGCACTGCACTCAGCTCCGTTCTTTTGGACTTAGCTAAAAACTGCATATTTTTGATTGCCCGCTACAATTGAATAATATTAGACAGGTCGTTGCCTTCTTATATCAGCATTTCTTTTTGCTTGCTTTCATAATTATTCAGTATAACTCTGTTTATAGGTTAGACTTCTCATTAATGCGAGCTCCTAGAGAAAATGTGCATAGATGCAAGTTTAATGTTTCTTCATGATTCATTTCAACAAATATTACGAAGAAATAGTACATGAAGCAAAGAAGTGCCAATAGAAATGTTCATCCTGAGACTTTATCACAGTTACATTGAGATGTCCTACCAAAGAGGCAGATGTTTACGGAATGATTTTTTTCAGTGACGTTCATTGTACAACCAGACTCTCTAAAAATCAGGAGCATCAAGCTAGAGTAGCTGTGGTAGAAAGGACAATTTGTGCTAATTCAGTGTCACAATTTAAATAAGACTTACCCCCCATGGGCTCATGTTTGAATCCTTACCTGGTATTAATACTTGTGAATGTCGTGACACCTTTAAGAGATGGAGCCTTGATGGAGGAAGAGAGGTCACAAGAGGCAGGACTTGAGGGTGGTACCCAAGCCTAACTTCCTCTTGGTTGCTCTCTCAGTCTCCTGATGATGCTCTCAGTGACCTGAATTGACCTGCCATATTCCACCATACCCTCTGCTATGTGATTCTTTTTTTTAACATTTTTATTATTATTTCCACTCATGCAAGCTTAGTAGGACACCGGTTCCCTCCCTCCCTTCTCCTCCCCCCCCGACCCTCTTGCTCCCCCTCCATCCCTCCCTCCCGATCCCCCAGTGCCCCCCCCAAATCCCCGGAGAATCCTTTAATGTGCATGCCAGACTCTCCTCTGGGCCCTCCTCTCCGATGACATACAAGGACCCAGTGGCATTTCCCTGAATCCTTTTCTTTGTTCCCCTTAAGCATAGGAACACTACTGTGGCTGTCAATCCCTTGCCTCCAAACATCTTGGTGCCTTTAGTAAATGCTAGACTTTGTGGGGTCAATAGTGTGTTGGACATTGCACAGGGCATGCAAAGTCCAATTATGATTGCTTCGGCCCTAACTTGTGTGGAGTATCTTGCATATCATTGCTCCTCCCATCCTTATGCTCTTACAATCTTACAGCCCCCTCTTCCGCAAATTTCTCTGAGCTTCAGGATGGGGAGAGATTAGGCTGGCCTAGTTCTAGGTGGTTGATATAGAGTCTCTGAAGTTCTGGATTATGGTTTGTTGATTTTCTTTTGCAGTTTTGTTGCTCCTGCAATGCCCTTCACTCCATCCTGATGGACATTGTATGTCACCCCCTGGCCAGAGACAAAAAGCTGTTAAACTAGAGTCTTGTTATAAGAGCACATTCAAAGGTAGGTGTAATAAAAGTAGGAAACCACATCGTAAAAATGACCATCCTACCAAAGGCAATATACAAATTCAATGCTATACCAATTAAAATCCCAAAGCAATTCTTTAAAGAAGTTGACCAATTAATCTCAAAATTCATATGGAGGCACAAAAGAGCCAGGATAGCAAAGACAATCCTGAGTAACAAAATCACTACTGGAGGTATCATCATACCAAACCTTAGTCTATACTACAAATCCATAGTTAAAAAAACAGCCTGGTACTGACTCCAAAATAGACACACAGATCAATGGATAAGGGTTGAGACCCAGATATAAGCTCACAAAATTACAGCCATTTGGTCTTTGACAAAGGGGCTCAAAAAATCCAATGGAAAAAGAACAGTATCTTCAACAAATAGTGCTGGCAAAACTGGATCTCCACATGCAGAAGATTAAAACTGGACCCGTACTTATCACCATGTACAAGACGTAATTCCAAATGGATTAAGGACCTTGATATAAGGCCAGAGACTATAAAAACCATAGTTGCTATGTGATTCTTATAACAAAGGGGCCTTAACTCCTCTGAAATTGTAAACCAGATAAATAACCTTTTCCTCCTTTCTGTTTGGGTGTAAGTATTGTCTCACAGAAAAAAGATGGCAGAATTCAGCAAATCCAAATATTCTAGATCACATGATGGGTAATAGAACCAGAATAGGGGAGGCTGGCATGGTTGGAACAGAACAAATGGAAACTTGCAACTGTTGAGCATTTGAGTTATGTAAGAAGTAAGCCTGTGTGGAGCTCTGCTCCACTGCGTAAATGCTAGAAGCTTTAAAAGATGGTGGTGTTGCCAACAGACAAGATCAGCAGCCCTTCTTGTATGTGAGGGAAATGTCAAAGAGATCATGGCTTCCAGTTGATGGTAAATTGGATTATATGATGAGTGTGGGGTAGGTCATATTTCACATATCTTTAGTAGGTGATATTAGTGAGATATTTGCAAGATTAAAGAGAAGGGTTGATGATGAAAAAATCCTAAGGATACTGAAAAATCGTCACTTTTAGACTTAGAATTGAATAAGGAATGCATATATATATAAAATATGGATATAGATATATAAAACACTAAATCATATAGAATGAGAGACTATATATGAATATATACATAATAAATGGAGAGAACTATTATAGATGAATTTTACATGTTTATTTGAGAGAAAGAGAGAAACTGCGTGCATATTTTAATCCATGTGTCAAGATTACAGGACAGCTTTAAGAAGTGTGTTTCGCCTCTAACTTGTGCAATCATATTTGGACTTTGCATGCCCTGCACAATGTCCAACACACTATTGACCCCACAAAATCTAGCATTTGCTAAAGGCATTAGGATCCTTGGCAGCAAGGGATTGACAGTCACAATAGTTTTCCTATGCTTAAAGGGAACACAGGAAACTGTTCTGGGAAATGCCACTGGGTCCTTGCACCTCATCATAGAGGAGGACCCAGAGGAGAGTTTGGCATGCTCATTAAAGGATGCTCCGGGGATGGGAGGGGGAGGCACTGGGGGATGGGGAGGGAAGGGCGAGGGGAGGGGGGCACAAGGGGGGTGGAGGGGTGGAGGGAGGAAATGGACCAGTGTACTTATTAAGTTTGTATGAGTGGAAATAAAAAAAAAAAAAGGAGTGTGTTCTCTTTCTACCAAGATTGGTGGAGATCAGTAAGTGAACTCAGATCACCAGGTTTGCTTGTAGTTACCTTTACCTGCAGAACTATCTTACCTGCTCAAAATGGTTTTTAAAAATATCAAAAATTCTTGTCCATTCAAAACTAAACCAAGCACATCTATGTGTATTCATTATTATATTCCCACTTCCTCCATCTTGTACTAAATTGTTTACTACCCCAATACAGTTAGAGATTCTTTTCAACATTACCCATCTATTAAGGTCACACATATATTTCACATTTATGGTTTTTCTTCTCACATCTCCTTATTTTTAAGAGCCTCTTACTTTTTGTGTGATTTCAATGCACCTTTCTAAGTTTTATCCAGGACATTTTACTATAGAAAAATAAGAAATTTATAGATGTATAATTCTATAAAATATATGATAATTTAGCACTTGCTATGTGCAATTATATATAGCATGTATTACTAATTACGTTTTGCATAATATTGTTCTAATTAATATATAATGATACGACATAGGATATCATTTTGTTAAGGTAATTAGGCTCAAGTTAGTAAGTGGGAAGTGTTCTGAACACCAGGCTGCTTTATAGTCAGACAAGGTAATTACCAGCAATAGGAATGGAAGGGGTAGAAGGTTCTGGAATGTGTTCCATATATATGAAATGGCATATAATACAATCTCAATATATTTACTCTCTCTCAAAAAATAGAGGAGGTATACTTTATTTTAGTACATAAGAATCATTTTTAAAACCTAGATATTAATTATTGAGAACTCACAAGTAAAGACATTTGACAGAAAAAGACTGGAAAGTATTACCTGATTAAGTTGATTTCTTATCTGTATGTTATACATTTAAGAAAAAAAAAAAAACTGTTCTTGCACTGGAGAGATGGCTTAATGGTAAAGCATTTACCATGCCAGTGAAGGGACTTGAGTTCAAATCCCAGAACCCATATAAAGCTGGGTGCAGTGGTGCGAGTTATGATCCCTGTAATCCATAAATTCCTCTGGTAAAATGAGAGGCAGGATCAAGAGAATCCCCAGAAACGTGCAGGGCAGCTGGACAGGAGCAAACAGCAGAGAGAACCTGTCTCCAACAAAGGGCAAGGAAATCCAAAGTTGTGATCTGACTTCCGTGTGCACACACATCATACAGAAACATATACATGTGCATCAGACACACCCAGAGAAGATTTTTCAGAAAGGTTTTCTTATCTTAGACTTTTTTTGGCTAAGCTATTCTTGAACATTCCTTACTTTTACTAAAGGAGACATATAGGAAATCTGGAAAGATGTCATTTTAGCATATTGTGAGCAACTAAAGCAGTTCGGCTTGATTTAAGTTTAAATAAATATATTTTGTGCTGTTTGAATAAAATGGTAACACTAGCTTTTCGTTTCAAGAGAGGTCCTTTTTGGAAAACATTATTCTATCCAGTTGAACAAGTATGTTTCAACACTCGCTAGAGCAATCATTTTGCTACCCAGTAAACACGAACACCAAAGTTAATGACTAATCTGTCCCCTTGAGGAATCTTAGCTAAGCATTATGAACGGGTGCAGATTTGGAGATTTAATTAAAAGCTAAGTTTTTGTGTGGAGAGAGTGTTGTGTAGCTGCTGGATTGAAGTCTTCCCTCCTAGAGGGGAGATAAGATTCAGGCATCATGAAGATTTCAAAACTCACGAGGCCCCTCCCTGAGGGTGTTGGGAATGAGAACTCAGACCCTTATCCTTGCCCAGCAAGCACTTCACCAACGGATTCATCTCTGCAGCCCTGAGGGTAGTACTTTTTATATATAATCATTATTTTTTGTAAGGAAATTAAGAACAGGGCTGTGAGATGTGCACTCTACCCTGAGGAAACACATGGTCCAATGAAGGAAATTAGATAGATAATTCTGTTGCAGTATGAAAAAAAACCAGGAATAGAAATTTAGCTGGTGGAGAAAATAGAGAGGTTTAGCGGAGATAGAAAAGCGCCAGACATGTAAAGGTCACGGTGGCAAAGCCAACTTCATAAACCCTGTTCTAGAAAATCCCAGCAGGCTTCATTCCTTCTCTTCTCGCTCTTGGAATTGTATAATGCTCAAGTTACTCTTTTACCTACCTGGCAAGAACCCAGTTGTCTTTTGACCTGAATGCTACATTGGATTACATTCTGTGGCGCGACCAATGGTATAAAATATTGAAATATCAAAAGTGAAAGGGGCTGCTTCCCCCTTTTTGCCCTCTGCCTTCAGTTGGTCTGATTCTCTTCTGTTCAGATCTGAGAAACAGCTGCTGTGGCCTGACTGCCCTCTTTCAGAATAGGTCAGCCTGCTTGGAGCTGACTCGGCCCATTTCCATGCATCATTAAGGCTGGATAATGATTAGCTAAATTATTCCTTCTTGAAGACTAATGAGCTGTGAGGTGATATGTGTGGACCTCAGTAGAAAAGATATAAAAGTAGATGAAGTTTTTAATCTAGACATTCTTTCCTAAAATCTGCCATTGAAGCCAACATGGCTTCTGCTTTTTTAACTTAGAGAATTACAATCAACATGGTGGCGAAATCATTTACAGATTGTTACCAGCTTCGAGGTGATAGGAAATCTTAATTAATTTAGACTAAAAATTAATTTAGACGTGAGTGTTTATTCCTTTTTTTTCTTTTTAGGGCTAGCAGTTGAATCCAAGGCTTATGTATAATAGAAAGTGTCTGCTCAGGTATCTACTCCTTTTTATGAAAACATAGCAATTCAGAAACATGGAGTTATTCCTAGTTGGAGTAGAAATAAACATTCACTTAGTCACTTATATTTCCAATTTCCCTTTCTATTTCTTACTTGTGTATGCCTTGCTGATACATTCCTTCTATTTCTATTTATGTAGCACAATGTGTTTCCCAGAAGTTAGATTGCCATCTTGTCTTTGCAAATGAAATAAAATGAAATGATTTGTGTAGGACCGCACATGTTCAAATCTGCTTTATTACAGTTTGACCTTATTAAAGGAATGTGGTTTCATCTGCTGGTATCACTTCTTGCATCACAAAATCTCTTTATGCATCATTGAAGCATCAGCTATAAAAATGAAAGCGCCTACAACTTGGTTTGTCACTGTTTAGATAGGTGGAGCTCAAGTCTCTCTCCCAGTCAGTCAGGGTCTCGGTTTCCTTCAGGCTTCTGTACATCCCTTTTTTTAAGAAGAAGAAAGGGAGTGAGAAGTTGACAGCTAGATTTTCAGAACAAAATCTCTACCCTGTTTCTTCTTCCATGTTCCACTAGAAAGCTTTATTACATTGCCTGACTGAAAGGGAGACTGAGAAATTTAGCCCAATGTCATTTCTCTATATCAGCTAACAAGGACTGCAAAAGAAATACACATTCTAACATTAGAGTCAGTGTGCCTTCATTATATTGTGCTTCCTTTTACAACAAGGAAGGAAGGAAGAAAGGGAAGGAGAGAAGGAGGAAGAAAGGAGAGAATTGATGGGTGAGAAGTTAATAGCGTCTGTCTTATTATGAAATTATTATATATATTACATACTTATATATTACATAATTATATTATATATTATACAATATATATCATATCCATACATTGACACATACTCTATTTCTAGTATGAAAACTAGCTTCAGTGTTTTTCATATCGTCTATCTACTTGAGCTTAATGCTGACTTACCCTGAGGTTTTTCAGGCTTATCATCACCATGTTACTGGTTCACATTCCTTTCATAGCCTTGATTTCTATGGCACTAACTGTAACTGAACCATTTCTCATAGTCCATGTCCATTTGCTTTCCTGTCTCTGTCCCAGTAAATCCACTACAAATGTAATAACTGGCAAACTCATTCTCTTTCTGGGAGTCATGACTCAATAAGTCTGTGTTTGCTTTTGGCAACAAACAGTGAACCTCTGTGTACCTATAGAAGACCTGCCTTTCTCACTACCTCTCTTCCCTGATTCATAGTTCTTCCTCCAAATTCAGAAGTGAATAATTACACACATCTGAACTTGATTTTGTCTTCTCACATGACCCAAGATATTTCCCAGATTAAAGTTAAGTGAGTAGAAGCATTGATTCTACCTGCACCTTCAATTCAGGTTTATTCTTAAGTCGAACAAATGCTCACAGAAGATTAGATTGTGTACAGCTTAAGTTGAACATTATTCTGCCCACTATGTGATGTTACCACTATGTTCAGTCTTAATTATTGCTTTTTCCTCCCTTTCTGTGACTCTAGCATACTCTCTACAATACTCACCCCTTGAAACTCCATCCATCCTTCAACTTCCTCTCCAGATTCTATTTTCTGGGAAGTCAGCACAACTTTTTCATGTACTGTGTCCTATTTAAACACACTTCTGATTTACTTAAAGTTCCAACAACTAAAAACAGGTTGCATTTTTGAGGTACCTCTGCTGGCCAATGCATCATGCCCCCTTCACTCTTTATAGCCTTCACAGACTTTAAGAATGTTTTGTATAAATTAAACTCACATTGCTTCTGCTGTGTTGAGTGGAATGTATTGTTCCTTTACCACCAGAAGCTATGTGGTACGGTACTTTAAGAAATCCTTTCATATCTGAAAGCCTAACCAAACCACCACATGTTTTAGAAATGCTTCCTATGGGGTTTTTGTAAGAGTTTTCTATGTACGCTGTCCTCCTCAAGCAGATTTTACCTTACCTGGCTTCTCTCCTGCACAGTCTCCCAAGTAAGACCGAGATATCATCTTAGACAGCTGGCTTACCCACACTGATAACGTGTACTGGCCCTATCCTCAAAGTGGATTCCCTGGAGATGTGGAATTTGAACTTTTTTTTCTGAAGATTTTCTCCCAACAGAAGTGCTTGTGGAGTTTCCCCTGTGTGAGATCTCCAGTGAATGACAAAGTTGATTTCCAAACTCATTTTTCCCCCAGAAGTACCCAGAGTATAGAATTTCTTCCCTTGAGAACCCTTTGGCAAAGCTTATGTTTCAGGCTTTTACCTGCTCTGGATTTCACATCTAGTTTGTTAAAGTAACATCAACTAGGCAAAGCAGTGGGTTTTTTGCAGGGGTAAGCATGTACACCAGACAACGGAAATGGACAACCAACTTGTTCAAATGCCAAGTTTCTGGGATAGAACAAGAATTACATGGTTATCAAGATCTCAAGTGATGCGGCTGCTGCTAACCAGGGACCGTACCTTGAGAATCAAAACTGCATGTAAAGTTTGTTCTATAGGAAGAGACACTCTCAAAAAGATTCATTCACTCATTCAGCTAATGCACACGGTTTGATGGGGTACTGCTCATCGAAAAGCCCTTCCTTGGCATGCACACAGTCCTGAATTTGTTACCAAGCATTACCAACAAGAAAATAACAAAAAAAGACATTTATTGTTTTATGACTGTATCTAATCTCCAGGTTTGTATTCTTTACTTCATACCTATTTAACATATTCACAAGGAAATATAGATGAGGTTCAAACCTTAGATTAACTGATATTTAAGATAATTTTTGTGGGTGCATTAACATCGTAACATTTAATTTGTTTATGCTTGTGTGGATGTGTATACACAAGCGTTATGTGACGACTTTCACTTGTGAGTATTTCTCATAATCTCGAGGCATTCTTAATTTTAATTTTTGTTTTTGCTTGTTAGAAGAGATTTCCCATTTTCCTTTGGTTTTATTATTTGAATGCTTTTGCTAACTTGTATGTGTGGGCGCATGTCCATGTGAGTGAGGGCACACATACATACACATAAGTGTTAACATATGTACACACAAATGTTAACAGAGGACTTCAGATGACACTCCTCAGGGCAGTTCCATATTTTTTGACAAGGTGCTTCACTGACCTGGAACTCTCTCGCCAAGTGGTCTAGGGTCATTGATGGCGAAACCCAATGAACTGATTGTCTCTATCTCCTGAGACTGTGAAATTACAAGCACACACTGTGGTTATCAGGAATATTTTCAGAGAAATGGAACAGATTGAATAAATATATACACAAAGGGCTTTTATGGGACTGACTTACAAGATAAGGTTTAGGTATGTCTGCAGCTAACAAGCTGTCTGTAGTTGCATAGCTCTAGAACTGAATATGTCAACATTCCAGTCTGGCGCTGAAGGCCTGTTGGATTCTGGAAAGGCATTGGTCTTCAGTCCGCTTGAAAGACTGAAGAGGCTGAGTTCTACGCCAGTGACAGATGATGGTAGAAGGAAAGATGATCTTGCCAGCACAGGCCAACAGAAAGCTTTTCTTTCTTGCATTCTCATCTAGTTGACCAGTGGAAGGTGCCACCTACATTTAGAGTGGATCAATGTATATTGAATAACTTATTCCAGATAATCTGTTCTGGTGGTCTAATCACTTATCTGTTAATTAATTCTAGGTCTAGTCCATTTGACAACCAACATTAACTATCATACAAACCAACACATTTTTTTTTAATATTGATACTGAGAATCAAACTCAGGTGTTGATGCTTGCAAATCAAGCATTTAGCTGACTGAATTATCTCGGTAGTACCTAAATTTTTATTCAAACAAATCATACATTATTTCATTTTAAGCATGAATTTCTATTTCTTTAATATAGAAAAACTTTATAATAATATTCTTATGACTTATTCCTGTTGAATAAGTTGTATGGTCCATGTCATGAATGTTTTAATGATTTTTTAAGTGTCTTATTATGTCACAATGTAAACAGAAGAGTATGAAGATTATTCTTTGAAGTTTATCATCATGAAATTTTTTATTTTTATAAGATGAATATTTCTTTCTAACTTTGATTCACATTTATTTTATTACCAGTGATCTTAGTCATTTTTCTGTGTTGATTTGTATTTTATCTTTCTATTATTAGATAAATTTGTCTTCCTTAAAATATTTTTTATTTTAATAGATAAAACTACTTTCTGTAACTATGTGCACTAACCACAAAACACTTCCTTATTGCAAGCATATATATATATATATATATATATATATACATATATATACACACACATATATATATGTGTATGTGTTTGTGTGTATTCTATTTTTGCTTAATATATAAATAAATATATAAATTATAAATAACATATGTATATATGAAATGGAAAGAGAACATTTAACAATTGTGAACTGACACATTGTTTCCAAATAAAAGTGAGCATTTTTCTCTTTAACATTTTAGGACTCAAAAAAGTAAAAATTTTCCATAATTTAAGCACTCTGAAAGTATATCACTTCAGTAATATTATAAGAAATTCATAGGAAATTTTTATAAAGGAATAATGTGTGCAAAAGAGAAATGCTGTAAAATGTTTTGGCATCATTAGCAGAAATGTTCGAAAAACAAATACATTTTTGCTACATTAATTCTACTAACTCATGTCACCAACTTCACACGGTGCACTTTGCTATACAGTATTACTATATTTGGAGATAGGACTTTCAAGAGACAATTAAGGTGGTTAATTAACCTTACAGTCATTCTCAACCTTAATTCGTTTGGACTAGTTCTTTACATTAAAATCATAAGTGTAGGACCCTAGTCCAATAGGATTGGTGGTCTTCTAAGATGAAGAGACCTCTTTACCAGCATGCATTTGCCTTGCAAATAACATGTAAAGACACAGTGAGAAGCCAGTCACCTGCAAGCTAAGTTCATGGCCCTTATCAGAGCTTTGCTGCCACTATGAGCTTAGCCTCCAGAGTTTCAGCCTTCAGAACTGAAAGAAAATATGCTTCTGTTGTTTAAACCTCCCAGGTATTGATATTGTGTTATGATAGCTAACAGACTAAGAAAACTACATTATACAACAGCTCCCTTTAAGTACAAGTTTTATTTATTTGTTTGTTTTCATTTCTGCATTTCTGAGGATCAAACCGATGACCTTATACATCCTACACAAGCATGCTGCTCCTGAGTTACAGCTCAACGAATCCACTTCTATCAGCGTTTCTTTTCCCATTCTTCAAGGAGAACATACTCATTGGTGACTAATATAGAACTTTGTTTTGTAATAGCCCAGAAAATGTAATTTCTAGCTCTTCCAATGTTTTCCCAATTGTATAATAGAAATGATAATATGTACAACTATTTTTCTCTGTTTTTCTCATAAAAGTTGTATTATTGCAAAAATAGTTTTCAAACAGAAAACCATTAGAAGGGAAAGAGACTATTAGATGATAAAATTCAAAGATGTTTATTTAACACCTACTACTTTGTCTGGGCTGTATTCCTTTTGTCTTAATTCACATCACTGTGAATCCCTGGCTTCAGTGCCAATTATATAATGTAGGTTTTTACAGATAAATTAATAGAATTGTGGATACATACCTTGTGAGACATCAGCAGTAGTTCTGAAATGGTTCTTAAATTGTGTAATCTAGCCTTTTTAAAGCAAAATTGGGCTTAAGATAGTTATAGTTGTCTTCCAACTCTTTTTTACAGCTGACATAGAATGACCACAACTTTGCAATGGTATCACTGAGAACATGTTATCAATTTTGTTGTATAAATAAATTTTGCAATCTATCCAATTCTTGAAGAAAGTTGTCATTTAAGCGGAAGGAAAAAATTCCAGTTACCCTCAACATCAGAAGGCATAAATATTCTACTGCCAGATTTACTTTCCAGACTCAGTCTATTTCATCTGTGTTATCAAGTATTCACATACCTGGGGGTATTCGACGGCCCAGAAAAAAGCTAGATGGATATGGAAGGGTTGGAGATCTACAATTCCAGGCCTGGAAGATGGAGCCTGGGAAACCCTAGAGCAAATCAATAAAGCAGAAGAGCAATTTAGGATGATTCCCAATGTCCCCCTTGGGTCTCCACAGACACACTCAAGTGTTGTTTTGTACATACCTACAGCCACATACACATCCACACACACGTATGGACAAATAAAATATCTATTTACTCCATGGCTTTTAATTAATTATTTCTGAATCAGTTTCATCACATGGCAAATGGAGATAATAGCAGCTACTCAGTTCAGTGTGATGACTAAATAACTAACTCATAAGGTAACAGGTATAAGGTGGGTAACATGAGACAGGAACACAGTAGTTACTATCTTCATGTTACATATCTTCACCTTACCCTATCCTACTTTCTTATTTTGAAAAGAGGCCCCTCCTCCTGCAATTCTGTTACGACTCCTATTATACCACTTCATGTAGGTTTTGAGAGTCAAAAAAAATTTGTAAAAAAAATTAAAAATATGGTACTGTAGTTCTGGTATTAAAAATCGTTTGAAGAGTCACACAGTGCAAATTTAATACTTGGTACAGTACTGGATTGTCTTGGATCTTGATGACTTTGATCTAATCAATGGACTAATATATTGATGGATTAGCAGTTGAATGGACAATTGGGGAATGGAGGAAACTGTGGAAGCTGATTCTGGTTGGTGAAAGTAATCATTTACTTGAAAGACACATTTTGTTTCACACTTTTCCATTTCCTGTCTCTTTGCCTTCTGTCCCACATAAGGCTAATTATTTGCACCACCACATAGAGCTGCCAAAAGGGCCTCCTGCCACAACACATACAAACCCCATGCAATGCAGCCAATTGTCTAAAACCTCTGAAATCACATGCAAAGTAAGTCCTTTACGTTGTTTTAGTTTTTTTTTCCACAGGAATCTTGCCACAGAAATGGAAAAATGACTGATACATTGTGCAAGGGGGGGGGGTGGTGTTCATGTCTGGTATAAACTAAATATGCACAGCCACTTGAGGTTCATAATGCCCAATGGGTTAGCACTAGAAATTACACTAGAGATTGCACCTGATAAGAGATGCCAAGGCCCTGCATCCTGTTGTCAATGAAGATTTCTTCTTGGATCTTGTCTTGTCTGAGGAAAAGAATTCATCCAGGAGACAGAAATAATCTTCAGCAGATGTTTATTTAGAAAGGCAAAGAAAAATGTATGCTTCAAAGGGAAACTGGAATGAACTGTCTCCAAGAGAAAGTAGCCAGGCGGTGGGCTCCACATTAGCATTTTCAATGAATTTTTATAAATATTTTTCAGATTTGAGGCCCATTTATGGGGTGAAGTGTTTTGTCCTCCCCCTACCTCAAACCTTTTTAGGGTATTTCTTCTCATTGTTCTTGAGAAAGCTCACAGTTGGGGTAACCACCACAGGTTGAATGATAACATGGAAGCCAGCATCCTTTGAAGATGCAGATTTCGCATTAATGTGCATGCGTGCCATCTGGAACAGTGCCTGGCTTGCTTATACAGGAAAGTTTCTGATGGAGTAGGAAGAATCTGTTTGGAACATAGAGGATTTTTAGCCACAGGGCAGTGATGACTCTCAGGAGACATCTTTTCCACAATAGAGGAGGAGACAGGTCCTTGGCTTCCTCGAGCCTAACTCTCAGCCAGTCAGGGAGCCTGGCCACATAGATACTTCAGCCGCTTGTGGTTATGTCAAAACCAGCTTCTTACCTCCTCTCTCTGCTGAGTCCTCAGCCGCATCTAATCTACTCATCCTGCCATCTTGAGTTTTCACACTTCACAGCTATGATTAACAAAGTCTGTTGTCTATGATCCATTTAGTTTTCGGTATTTTCATCAAAGGGATTGAATCTCATTGAAATCATGTTAAATATCAATAGATGATTCAGAAAAAACACCTATCTTTTTTTCTTCTTTTTACCTGGGCAATTGCTCCATTGAAGATTGCATGCCCTCAGTGAACTTGGAAGTTTTCAAAGATAACTTCCAAGTGGGCTATCTTACTTGCTATCACTAATGAAACTTAAAGGATAGAACAATGATAAGTCAACTTTATAAATCTGAAACAAAATTGAAGTAAGCTTTATCTAAAATAAACAACTTTTGTCTTATTACCAAAGTTATTCCTCCAGTCTGAACTATTTCAACTAATAATAGTTATCTAATTAATCAAAGTTAGTGTACAGAAAGCACTTATATACTGCCTTATCTTTTTTCTTTCCCATAATCCTGCAAGTTGCCTTGCTTCTGCTTTTAGTATACATCAGAATTCATTACTTGCCATTACATTTTTGAGTTTTCAGTCGTAGATATAACTATACACCTTAAATATGCTATCTAGTGTTGTTATGAGGCTGAAATGAATACAGAAAAAAATGCTTCAAATTTAAAGCTAAAGTGAAATATAGTTTTTTATTATTGTAGCTTATTTATTTGTGTGTGTGTGTGTGTGTGTGTGTGTGTGTGTGTGTGTGTGTGTGTATCAGAGGGTACTGTGTGTCCCTGTGGCTGACCAAGAGTGACTTTGGGATAATCCTAGGTTGCTTCCACCTCTTTTATGCTTTACTCTGGGATTTCTCAGGCTCTGCCCACCAGGACCGATAATGCAGGCAGTCACCATTTTGGCCTGACATTTTTACATGGGATCTAGGATCTGAACTTGGGACTTTCTGCTTGAGAGGCAGAGTCTTAACCCAGAGCTATGTCTCTAGCCTCTTATTATTGTAGTTTTTAAGGACCCCATACAAATGTATCTGATTTTTCTATCAGAATTCTTAATTAGCAAGAAAAAGATTTGCATAGGGAATAAGCAAAGATAAAATTATTACATTTATCACCTCTCTACGCACACTGCAGCATTTCCATTTCTTTATTATTATAACTTAGGACTCCTTATCCTAATGAATTCATGTTTTTCATTAATGAAATCTCTCCCTTTCTCACCCATGTCCCCGGAATTTCAAGATTGCTTCCCTCAAGCCATGAGCTATTCCATTTTATATTAGTTGGTATCTACTGAAAAAAATAATTGCAAGCTAAACAATATCCAGTAGGTACCGGTTTTCTGTGGGAATGTACCTTTTCCTAGGCATGACTGTGTTCAACTAACTATATCACCACAAGAAGCAGGCTTTCTCTCTTACCTGCTTTGAGGGCAACTAAAAGTACATTATGTTAGGGTTGTTTTCATTTTTGCATCTTAATGTCACATACACACATCTGCAAAGTCAAGCTATTACCTTTGTAGTTCAAGATGTTTATTCTATGCTAGTATAAGCTGTACACTAAGAGAGAGAGGTGACTCACTCTGCTAATGTCTTTTCAAGGTCTGCATGCCCAGGATCAGAGGGTCTCGATTTTGTGTGAGCTAAGGAGACTAAACCTAACCCTATGTGGATTAGTGAACAAACTTCCACAAGCCATAATGATCAAGCAAAGACAAAATTCTACTTAGTGAACACTAATACCTTAACAAAAAAAAGCTGCCAGCCAATGTCTTTCCAATATTATGTTTCTCAAACTTCCTTTTGATTTTTCTCAAGTTTGTTTTGACTATATACCCAGGTATAGAATTGGGGGGGGGGCTTTAATAAGTAACAATTTTCTTTTTTTCTTCAATTCAGAGCAAATTGAAATCTAGGACACAGCAAAATGATTAAGGTCATGGAGAACTTGATTCTGAATATCTGGGTAAGTGATTTCACAGATATCCCTTGTCACAGAAGAATAGAAAATAAGTGCTATACCACAAACAAATGATATTATGAAACTGAACATTGTTTCATAAATGACAAACTCAGAACTTAAATGATCTGAGAGACTAATGTTCATTAATAGAATATTAACATCAAAAATAATTGCCATTACAAATAAACTGGTGGTGTAATTTTTCTCACATTTGGACAGTAATGGTGATAATTACAATAGACAACGGCCAACCAGAATACAGAATGCAGTACTAGTGACCCTGCATTGCTCACACAGAGTTAGGACAAACAAATCTTTCCCCATCATAAGGTTCAGAGAACCTTGCAGAAGAGGGGTCAGTAAGATTGTAAGAGAATAAAGATGGGGAGGTCCAGCACTGGACAAGACATTCCATGCAGGGCAGGGCTGCTGTGCCCAAGAATTCACTGTAATGAGACTTGAGCTGCACAATGACTGACATCCCAACACGTCCACATAGATGAGCAAGGATCTCAGGAGAGATAATAACATGCAGTGAAAGCCTGAGGGGCTAAGGCTAGACAGATGAAGGGGGGGTGTCCCTATCAGTGGGTCTACCCAAGGAAGGGCCACTTGGTCTCCACCTATACTAGAGCAGATGATCCAGGGGGAAACCTGAGACCCCTAGAAATAGACAGACAGGAAATTTGGAGAGTGTGATGGATTGATGAAGGAATGGGAGGAGCTGAAGATTCACTGAGCAGTACATTACATTTTTTGGTTCCATGAGCCTGAAACCAATGACTTTTGAGACATATTAATAAACCATTCCCATTGGATTATTTGATGTCAGTGTCTGTACATGTTTCACTGGCCTGACATTATAATTCTTAGCTCAGGTCTTTGCCAGTTGCTTCTTAGATAATTAAGCCTTCCTGCCTACTGTGAATCCTCCATAATCCTGCTCTCTTAACCAGGCCTACATAGAGATACTTCCCTTATCCAGAAATGTGTCTGCCATGCAAACTGTGTCATAGAGAAAGACTTGCAAAGGATGCATTCTTTCATATGTACATTAATACTAAATGATTTAAGGATCACATTCACATGGCAGGCCCTAAGTTGGAATAACGACATGCAAGATATCCACACAGGTCAGGGCTGCAGTAGTCATAATCAGACTTTGCGTGACCTGCACAATGGCTGACATGCCAACAACCCCTCAAAGTCTAGCATGGATCACAGAGAAGAAGGCTGTAAGCAGCAGGATCCTTAGAGGCAAGGGATTAACACACATAATAAAGTTTCCTCTACTTCTTGGGGAAGCCCAAGAAAGGGCTCCGAGCTATGCCACTGAGTCTTTACCCCTCACTAGGATGGAGGACTCAGAGACAGGTTTGACATTCACATCAAAGGATGATCCAAGGGATGGGAGGGAGGAAGGGGGAGGCACTGGGAAAAGGGGAGGAAAAGAGGGGGTAAAAGGAAGGGGAAAAGGGGGAGAATATGGGGGGGACTGGGGAGGGGAGGAGGGAGGGAGAGAATGGGGGTGCTTATTGAGCTTGTATGATTGGGGAGAAAATAAAATGCGGAAGGAAAAAAATAAGGTGAAGAAGACATAGAAGTGACCATAAAAGAACTTAGGTTCCCTTATTAGGACTTAGCTCCTCAAGTGTGGCTTCATAGTACTGTGATAGAAATATATTCCACTCCAGAACTCTTGATTAGATTCTTCATTTTAACAACAACAGCAGGTAATGGACATATAGCTTAAATTTTGAGAAGCTAAAGAAGCACACTGACTCTATAATACAGTCCACTATTAAAAGTCTTCAACATTCAATACCATTTCAGAAATTCTTGATAAAACCCAATTTTAAAAGCTGCAAGTATTGAACAGCTTTGTAAATTTGTGACTATACAGTTTGCCACTTTATCTCGCAAAAGCACATGTCTCAAGAAGCACAGCTTTTTCAATTTTTTTTTACTCAAGAAACTACCTTTAATCCAGAGTGTATATTGGAAGCAGGACAATAGCGATAGTATTTTTTAGAAAAATTGGAGTAGCAAGACATCATTGTCCATCTTGGCACATTCTGGAAAAGTTCTTATTTCATTGTTTAAGCTCTATTGTAACAAACATCCTTTCACTACCAGACCACCTTCTTGCAACAGGTGTGATTGCTAGACTTTAAATTTCCCTTGTCCTGTCTTAGTTTATAGGGCTGGAATGCACTTAACTCACACCTGAGTGTGTAAATCCAAGTGACTAGGTCCAAGAGATCAGTCACTACAGTGTTGAGTCAAGGATAGACATGTCACCTATGTTGACCAGTGACTTTAACTGTTGACTGTAGGATGATAGAGAATGAGAGAGAGAGAGAGAGAGAGAGAGAGAGAGAGAGAGAGAGAGAAGGAGGGAAACAAACTGAGACATAAAGATAGAGACAAGAAAAAGAGAGAGAAAGGGAGAATGAAATAATCACTTTGATGTGTCAATCATATCAATATATCGAAGTAGCACTTGGATATTGCTGTGCATGAAGATTGAAGCCTGGACTTCTATCAGTTTAAAAGTTACTTTGAGAATTCTGTAGAAGCTACTGAGGGAGGGAAATAATCACAGACCTAATCAACTCACAGATCTATAAGTCTCAATAAAAATCACCATGGAAACCACCAGTATAATAGTAGCATGCATGGCAACCAAAAGCTTTTCTATTGGAGTCAAGACTCTCTTGTCAGAATGGGATACATTCCTGTTAGTGCTAACTAAAACAAGAACCTAAAAAAAGGAAAGGAAATACATCAATAGGAAATGCAGCCAATGAACCTATAGGTAGGAAGACAATACACCAAACTGCTCTGTAAATAGCTGCTATTATACCCATAGATTTGAAGATCAGTTATCACTCAGCCTAGAAGTCTTCTTCTATAACAGAGATAGAGGATCTCAACTCTCCGAGAGGATGCAGCCTAGGGCAGTAGAAGAACAGAGAAGTGGACAGCAATGGCCAGCCATAATGTAGAGTACCAGTGACCCAGAATCAGGCTAACCTAATTTCTTCCCATCCTAAGATCTTTGGAACTTTGTAGAAGAGGATGCACTGAGATTGTAAGAATTTATTCCATTCAAGGCAGACTGCTGCATCTTGGGATTCACTGCAGTGAGATTGTCCTCACCAGAACTGCATAATGACTGACATACCAACATGCCCCATAGTCTACCAAGGAACTCGAGAGAGATAAGAGCATACAGTGGAAACCTTAGGGACTAAAGCTGGATGAGTGAAGGGAAATGCCTCTATCAGTGGGGTGAGCTGAAGAGAGGCAAATTGATATGCCACAAGAGCCCTGAATCCCAACAAAAGTAGACAAGCCAGAGGAAACCCTGAGGTCCATAGATGCAGACAGACAAGAGGGTGGGAAGAAGTGGGATGGATTGATGAAAGAAGGAAGGTGAATGGAAGAAAGGGAGGAGGATAGAGTAAGGCAGGCATAATTACTCAACATGCTTGTAAAATTAGAAAATAATATGAAATATATTTTAAAAATTTACCTTGATACCTAATGATCACTAGGGAAGGAGAGATCTTTTCTTCAGTCATATACCTGGGAGAAACAACTCCATGTTTCAGCAACTATACCATAAACCCTAATGACACTCATTGGGTCATGCCACAGTGAAATTCAGGCATTTGTCAATATAGGCATCCTGGATGAAGCCCAGTGGGCCACACATGGAAGAGGACATGAAAGCAGAAAGAAAACTGCTTGAAAGGAGAATAGGTGGAGGAAGGTGGAAGAGGAGGGGTAGAAGGGAAATGACACATAGAGCCATTTATTCATATCTGAAAGTTTAATAAAAATATTTAACCAGGAAAAACAAAGAATCAGATGGAGGAGAAGAAAGAAGCAGGGAATGAAGAAGACAAAAAGAAAGAAAGTGAAACAAGAGAAGAGAGATATTAGAATATGAAAATATTTAGGAAAGAACAGAAATCTGGACAGGTGGAGGGGAACAGGTGAGCGTCGTGAATTAAAACATATGAAATTTCACCATAATGAAAATAATGAAATTCTGCCCCCATCTCTGCTTTTGACATTCTCATGCTGAAAGTAACTTCCAGTCTAAAGTAGCCACAAACATAGTCTTCATGCTGCTGACCAACAAATCATTAGGTGGTGATGTCTTCTTCAATCTTTCCTGTGTTCCAGTTTCAGAGTGATGGCCATATTTACTACTTTATTATGCCTGTCTTCCTGCTAGGATGTCATCTGCGTTATCCGGGACAGCTCTTTTAATCATTGTCTTGAATTCCACACTGAAATACAGAAGGTCCACTTATATTTGAATTCTTTAAAGAAAAACATTGTGGCCAATATTCATGAGATATATCTAAATGTTTTTATTTTTTCTATCTATAATTTAAATTTAACTGGAAACCTTATTTTTTATTGTTTTTCCCCTAATTTTACAAGCATATTGAGTACATATCCCTGCCTCCCTCCTTCCGCCCCTCCTTTCCAACCTTCCTCTCCTCCCTTCATCAATCAATCCACTCCTTTCTACCCTCCTGCCTGTCCATTTCTACAGCCTCTGGGTTCCCTAAGGCTTGTATACTTTTGTGGTAGTCCCCTCCTGAGAGGAAACCTTTAATTAATTAATCTGCTAACCTTAATACCTCATTGCCTATGAGAAAGACAAAGTAAGCCTCAATGTCATCTGTTTTTATGGATAAAGAAGCATCTTTTATGAGATCCTGTTTTCATCTTTTTCATACCATGAATGAGATGATTTTTCTTTCATCTGATCCAGATCTCTGACTCGAGTTGGATGAAATGATTTTATAATTTTCCTATGTGCACTTCATTTAGCACATGTTATTTTAGTATATACTATGAACTGTGCAGTTGTATGGATGATTTAGATATGTTACTTGTCTTTTTATAATGCCCAGAGTATTATAATAGTTTGGAAGAGAAAATTATCTCTACAAACTAGTCGATTCTTGGATAATTGGCAAGAAATATGCTTACTTAAATACTGGCCAAATAGAATCTTCTATAGGTATGAAGAAAGCCCAGCTAGCATACCACATTTACATGAGATGGCTAAGAACTACTTCTGGAGAGGGGTTAAAGTCTTTGCCTTGCAACACGAAGGAAACGAGCTTGATTCTCATATCCTGTGTAAAAACAGCAGACGGAAATGATGGTGGAACTTCCCATCCTTATAAATGGAGACTGGAAAACCCCAGAGCAAAGCAAAAAGGAGCTAGAGAAATCCACTCTGATTTCACAATCATCCTTGGGTCACCACAGTGTCCTCTGATACAGACAGACAGACAGATACACACACACACACATACCCCAAAAATAAATAAATAAATAAATAAATAAATAAATAAATAAATAGTTAACTGAATGTAAAAATGTTGAGCTGAAGAGAAAGCTTTCTTCTTTGATGGGCTTGGAGAAACAGGAATGGCTATTATAAACCAGGAATTCAAACATGAAAGTCAGACTTGGTTCTGTCTAGCTTACTTCTGTGCCCCTGAAAATTGGTTTAACAACTGTGACTCAGTTTCTCACTAATAAAATGGGGCCATTGAATTGTACATATGCTATAAGGTTGTGATAAGGATTAATTAATATATGCTTTACAGTTATGCTAGTCAAGCAGTAAGCAGTCTATAAACTTGGGCTTCCAAGATGATTATAATTTCCTTGTTCAGCTGCTGCTACTAGCACATACTGTCATTATTCCAGATTTCCTTAAGTCTCAGAGTCCCTCTTGCTGCTGCCATTGACTGCAATAATGAGTTGGATAACTTCAAAGCAAAGGCTTGTATCAAATGCTCCACTTATTAATAGATAGCAATGGTTGTAAATGGTAGGGGTCTGGAGATGTGGCTACATTCTGCTGTTAATTTTAAGAATTGCGATAAGTATTCAACTTGTTCTGATCTGCAATGCAGTTTTGATATGTCTATCTTTTAACTTTTCAAATAGAGATAGTTTAGGTTGCGGACCACATTGTAAGCCTGAATTTGTCATAAATTCAAGCTTCATTTAGTTCATCAAATGGAGGAATATTAGAAACCTAAATCAATAAGCTATGCAGAGAATGTGGAGGGTCTGAGCCTGTTCGTGTCATGTTGACTCAGGTTTAAGTCATTAGGATGGGTCCTTCCAAATGAAGCTGCTGACCATAGCCCAGTGTGCTTCTTCCATCTGCCAAGGCTTTGAGCCTTTGATGGGTTCTGTGCCCTTTCCTCAGCTGACTGCTCTACCCCATTATTGCTGACTTAAAATATTCAAACCACTAATGTAATATGCAGCACCTGCAGACATTGTGAAATAATAGTGAAGTGGTAATGAAAATTGACTGCACATGTAATGATAACAGGCAAAATTATTCATAGCCTGCTCATGTAACAAACTTAAGATATAAACTCCATGAGCATAATGGAACAAGTTCATGGCAAATATGAAAATATCCCAAATTGCCATAACGATCATTGTAAATATAGTAAATCTTCCCTCCAAATATAATAAGGTCCCTAACTGCAAGTCTAGTGAAATCTATCAACAGCTGCAATATATTTAGAATATATTAGATAGCTTTACAAAGAATTATACCCCTGCTGGTGTGGCCTCAACAAAGTCATGCTTTGTCTTGTTCCAGTGTGTCCAAATCTAGCCGGCTACATGTTGCCCAGTGTAGATTAAATATGACAGAGTGTTAATACAACCAGGCTTGGATTGGAAGTGAAATGTTCAACCCAGATGTGCTCTTTGGCCGTTCTGTAAGTAGAGTCAAGGCCTGTGGATCTCCCACCAGGGTCTGAATGGCTGCCAGGAGAGCAAGGCATGGAGGTGAGGAGATGATGAATAGCTGTATAAGCTTTTCGCTGCTCTGATATGATATTTGAATCAGAAAAATGAGCCATCTGAAGGAATAAAGGAGTGGAGGGCAGGGGCTGGAGCACGCGGGGAGGAGGGACGGTACACTGTAGTGATTACATATATGCCAGGAACAACGCTACGTATTTGTACCTTTCCCGCCTTTCTTCCTTTTTTTCTTTCTTTCTTTCCATAATTCAGTAAACACATGCAATGATAAAGTCATCTTTTAAGAGCACATGATGTCTCTTTGTCCTGTGAGGAAATGAGTCCAAAATGAGATAATCTAATGCAGCGTAGCCAAGTCTATCATTAGACAAAGGAAAAGAGTGTCAGGCAGAACTCTGAGGATCATCAGCTATGAAGGGAACTTCTTTCCCCAGTACACTCTCATAGTCAGCTGGATATATGTTTAGCTTTTGGTAGCTGTTGATCATAGTATTAAACACTGAAGAGACACGGTTTACCAGCAATAGCAGCAGTACCTTGTGATGCAAACCAAACAAATTTACAAACCTGCCTCTCCTAGACTAAGCATATAATTTCTTCTAGACTGATGTATTACAGTTTTCTTAAATTCTGTATATTGAATCTTTTCTTACTTTATGATAGGTATAACAGTTATCACTTCAAATCAACAAATATAAAACCATCTCATAATTCTTTAGTGCTACATAACATTGCCTGCACTAGTCTCCCTGAATTAACCAACGTTCAAGGTTATCTACTACCTCATCAGTCTTTTTTGTTTGCTGGAATTTGGCAGAGCTGCAAAAGATTGAAAATTAAATAATACGTAGTGTCTTGCATACTTGACATGAAAACAGAGATAGGGAAGAGGAGAAGAGAGAGAGGAAGGGTTAACTAAAATGAGGGATGCAGTTAAGAAGCTCTATGAAAATCCAGTATTTTGTAATTCTATTAAAAATATAATTTAAAAACAGTTTGAACAGAGTCATACTGAATGTGTAAACATTGCTTTCAAAAGTCACAGATTCATATACAAACCTCCCAGTATCAGATGTGTAATACCTCCCTATCAGTTGTTGGTCAGGAAGATCCCAGAGGACCTCCTAGGCTTCTGACATCCCTCCTTGTTTCCCGCCAGAATTAGATGGTAGACCCTGTGCAAGACACACCGCATACTTTGATTTTGGTTAAAAAAAAAAAAGGCTGAGCTGGATCCTCTGCTGGTTTGATTCAAAATGCTGGCTAGTATTACTCTGGCTGGTAGGGGAGCAAAGCCATCTGTAGTCTTACTAGCTCTAAATCCCAGTAGCTAAAATGGCAACCTGCCTAGTAAGATATGTCCATTTGTACAATAGTGTCTTGATAATTATGGGGGCATAGCTTCTTTATGATTGACTTTGAGATCTGATTCATGGGCAGAGAAATTCATGCCTGATATTGTAAACCTTGGCGAGAGGTCATGAATAGGAAGGTCTTAGTCCTAGAAGGGAATCTGCTACTGTTACTTCAGTAGACTGACATGGAATCAAATTGCCCTCTAAATACTGTGTTTATACCCATAGTTTAGTGCTGTCTCAGTCTACAATAGAAAAGCCTTTGTGTTGGGTGTTAGCAGAAACCAACAACTGTCAAAACAGCTGAGGATAAGTCTTTGTTGAATGTTCGTCTCTAAACCATACAGCTCTATCACTCACTTCAAGTCTCAGGGAATAAGGAGAGCAAGTAATGAATGTAAGAGACAATATCTGGACAGCAGTGATATGAAACGGTGGCTTCTAGGCACAACACATCTGTCTGCTGCTCTCAGGAACTCTGTGGTTATCTACAACAAGGCTGCACGGGATTAGACCCGTCAACATCCCATTGCTCATGAGGGAGAGCATCACAAAGTCTTGTCCATTCCTGAGGGACTGTGGGAAGTATGTGGTTGTTGGGGAATGAGGAATCAATTTGTTCAGTGGTGTAACCACAGATACCTTGACCTCTTCCTAGTAAATAACCTCCCATTACTGCTCATGTAAGCCATTGTAATTAAGTTTAGTAATGCACTCACACACACACATAGACACACACACACACACACACACACAACATCAGAGTATGAAGTAGTAGGAAGAAAAAAGGTTTGAGTGGAATAGCAATGAGATAAAAGAGGATAATTTTTGAAGGTGATAATTTTCAATACAAATATGACATTATAAAGAAAAGAGAAATGAAACCTTAATTTGCACAATTCATTTTAATTTCTATATTCCTAGAATCTTATTCATTTTTAAGTTGCTTTCTTTTAATTTCAAAAAAGAGTAATCAGGATCAGGAATAAGACAATTGATTGGAAGTTTCCTTTTGTGAACTGTGTGACTGAACTTTCATTCATTATAAAATGCCTTGAAGAAACTGGGAAAAGAAGAATCATGTTTTGATGTATTCGAAGGAATGTCTGACAACTTTTTGCCATGATTGCACTAAATAAGGTAAACTTTAAGGAAGGACCTCAAGATCTTTCCTTAGGGTCCTGCACTGGGGTCTGGGTGCAGATGTGACATCCAGGGTCTGGGGATGATCTATTCCACACTTGCCCATCCTTCCTTCAGGTCCTGAGCTTGGGGCTTGGCTGCAACCATACCTATGTCTTAGCAGACTTCAGGCTTCATCCTTCCCACACTTGTAATTAAAAAAAGGAATCTACAAGACACCACATAAGCCTAAGGTTTCCAACTGTCCTCATCCAACTGAGAATTTTGAGGATCATGCCATTACACAAAAATATCTTATCACATAACCTTAAGATATATGACCTATTTTATTTTACATCTGTTCCCAGATGATTATCACACCTCCTGAAGATGTCCATATATTGTACACATACCTGATAAACACGCCTCTACTGAATCTTGGTTCTTTACCTTAGATTCTAATAAACCCTAAAAGCTGTCATCTCTCCCTCAACTCTATCCCTGCACTCCTATTGATGACACCCCACTATCATACCTTAGCAAAGCTGTTCTGAAACTTAAGTCAAACCTCATCCACCAAACCTGACTCCCAACCTTAAACTTCTTAACTAAAATTAGATCATAAACTGTCTCATCCCCAAATCAATGTTGAACCTATAAACATTCCAAGTGAACTGCAGCTGCAAAATACAAAAAGAACATATCAAGTAACCCCTAGTCAACACCATTTTATCCAAATCCAGGGAAATAATTCCAATAGCATTCAAGTGAGGCATCCTTATCCAACTCAAAAAAGACAGAAATACATACCAAAGAAAGCAAACAAAGACCTAACACAAGATGCCTAAGTTATATCTTAAAACCACAAAATACACCAAATATCAGGAAAACATATCTCCTGAAAAAAAAGTCAATCCTTATTAATAAACTCCAAGGAGAATAGCTTCTTGGATACTAGCTAGGAAAACAGCAATTAAGATAATGTATTCCAAAGGTATAAGTAATATGTTCAAGGAAACGCAAGAGGAACTTCAAAAGGAAAAAGAAGTCTGAGAAGTGATGAATAAACAAATTAAAATATATGAGAAGAAAATAATAACCAGCTAAATGACTATAAAAAAGATAGCCAAAGAAATAAAAATAGGAATAGAACAGTGGAATAAATTTCTCAAGTTTGTCATACAATACAGACTAATTATAATCTAAATTCAATGAAAAGTGTCATCAATGGAACTGGTAAAACAGAAGACAGACATCAAATCTGAATGATAAGCTAGCAGAACAAGTTTGTTCAATTAAAGAAGCTGAGAAAAAAATTTAAAAACCTGAAAGGAATATTGAAGAGCTATAGGACATTTTAAAGAAGCCAATCCTGTGCACTCATGGAATTCTAGAACAATAAAACCAAGAAAACACCCTACCACATGTTCTGTAGACAATCATAAATGAGAACTTTCCACCCTGAGGAAAAAGATTGCCATTCCAGTAAAGAAGGCATACCACATAATGATCAGATATGACCAAAATAGAAATACCCCATGACAAATAACAGTCAAAACACTCCAGATAAAGGGAAAGCTTTGAGAGCTGCAAAAGAGGAAAAGGTAAGTCACATTTAAAGGCAAGCCTACCAGAATAACAACTGACAAAAAATAAAATAATTATCAATTATAATCTTAAATCCTAATGGACTCCCCAATTAAGAAACATAGGCTAACAGCATAGCTTAAAATTCAGAAACCATCTATTTGCTATCTTCAATAAACACACATAAACATGGAAAATAGGCACTATCTATGGTCAAAGGTTGGTTTAAAGTACTCCAAAAAATGAAAGTAGGAAATAAGCAGGAGTTGCCATCCAAATATCTGATAAAAATTGACTTCATACCAGCACAAGTTATAAGAGACTTAGAAAGATAATGCCTACTCATGAAAGGAAAAAAAATCCCTTGTTAAAACTTTCTAAACACCCCTTTCGCCACACCTCCCCCGCTCCGCCTGTCGGGACGCATACGCGAGATCCAGCCGGGCCTCACCGCACGCTCTAGGACCCCAGGTCAGCCCACAGGGACCCGGCTCCGACTCCCGCCATCCAGCCGGAGCCGTGCGGGGGCCGAGGGACGAGGAGGACCTCCCCCTGCGCCCGGGCCCCGCCCCAGCTGCCCTCGGGTTAAATAGCTCCACTCCGACGCGCCCATCCTCCCTTTTCACCCCACCCGGCTCCGCCGGTCTGGACACGCACGCGGTCCACCCGGGCCTCACCCCGCGCCCTAGGTGAGTCCCCGTTCGGGCCCCGCCCACCAGTACCCCAGGCCAAATAATTCAGTTTAGTGAAATTGAGAGATCTTAAGAGTTAAAATGACAATGCCAAAGTCAAAGTGCAAATCCATGAGAAGCAACACTCAAGTAAACAAATTTCCCACTGAAGAAATTAATCCCATAATGTTAGATTCCAACAAGAACAAACCCGCGGAAAAAGGCCAAGAAAGCCCGACCCAGGATAACGACTTTCAAAATATGATCATTACCATGTTCAATACTATGAAAGAGGAAATCCGGGAGGAATTACATAATCGAATCAATCGCTTTGAAGAGGAACACAACAGACATCTGGAGGAGTTGAGAAAAACAGTGCAAGAAACAAAAAGTGGCATAGAGCAGTTAAAACAAACTCAAGCAGAGTTTAAAACTGAGCTACAAGACAAGTTATCTTCAACCCAGAACGCCACAGAGAGTCTTATCAACAGAACTAATGAAGCAGAAAACAGAATTTCAGACCTTGAAGATAAAGTGGGAGTACTAACCAGTTCAATGGAAGAGGTTGTTAAAGCCAAAAAGATACTTGAGAGAAATATCCAAGAGATATGGGACACCCTGAAGAAGCCTAACATGCGTATTCATGGAATACCGGAGCAAGAATCTCAAAATACCACCCCTGAGGAAATTTTTCAAACGATCATCAAGGAAAACTTTCCTCATCTAAAAAAAGAGAGGCCCATTCATATACAAGAGGCATTCCGCACCCCAAACAGATACAACCAAAATAGAAGCACACCGCGGCAAATAATAGTTAAAACACTCCACATTCAAGATAAAGAACTGGTGCTGAGAGCTTCAAGGGAGAAAAAACAAGTCACTTTTAAAGGCAAACCGATTAAAATAACAAATGACTTCTCAGTCGAAACAGTAAAAGCAAGAAGAGCTTGGAGAGACATACTTCAAGTATTGAATGAGCAAAAATGTCAACCCAGGCTGATTTACCCTGCAAAACTATCAGTCATGATCGAGGGAGAAAGAAAAATTTTCCAGCACAAAGACAACTTTAAGGGATACATGGCCACCAAACCAGGCCTTCAAAAACTGCTAGAAATGATACTCAAGCATGAAGAAAAAACAGGCATATCCAGGAGAACAGAAGGCAAATATAACACCATTAAAAGCGAAGCAATATACTTATAAAAGCTACTAAACATAATAAATGTCTGGAATTAACAATAGTTTCTCCATTATAACACTAAATGTTAATGGACTTAATTCACCGATCAAGAGACACAGATTACAAACTTGGATTAAAAATCACAATCCATCAATCTGTTGCCTGCAGGAAACCCATCTCACCACAAAAGATAGGCACGCTCTAAAAATAAAAGGCTGGTCAACAATTCTACAAGCAAATGGAAGCAGAAACAGGCAGGGGTAGCCATTATGCTATCAGACAAAGTGGATTTCAAACCAAAAAAAATTATAAGAGACACGGATGGATACTACATTTTAGTCACAGGTACAATTCACCAGGAAGATTTCACAATACTGAACATATATGCACCCAATACGGGCCCCTCCACATTCATTAAGAAAACCCTACAGCGTCTAAAGCATGAAATCAACCCCCAAACGATAATTCTTGGGGACTTCAACACCGCCCTCTCTACATGGGATAGATCAACAGGTCAAAAGCTTAACAGAGACACTTTGGAACTTAATCAAACCCTGAAAGAAATGGACCTCACAGATCTCTATCGAACTTTTCACCCACGCACCAAAGAATACACATTTTTCTCAGCAGCACACGGAACTTTCTCCAAAATAGATCACATACTGGGCCACAAAATGAATCTACACATATACAAGAAAGTTGAAATTATAACCTGTGCCCTATCAGACCACCACGGCCTAAAGCTGGACATCCACAACACATCAAACAAGAGAAAATACACTAACTCCTGGAAACTTAACACTATGATGCTGAATGAGAACTGGATTCAGGAAGAAATTAAAAAGGAAATTCAAGATTTCCTGAAAGTGAATGATAACGAAAATACAACTTACCAAAATCTCTGGGACACAATGAAAACTGTTCTAAGAGGTAAGTTCATAGCTCTTAATGCCCACGTCAAAAAACTGGAAACATCAGAAATAAACAACTTAACAATGCAGCTTAAAGCTTTAGAGAAACTAGAGCAATCTGATCCCAAAAGCAGTAGAAGAGAAGAGATTAGCAAAATAAGGGGAGAAATATCTGAAATCGAGACTAAGAAAACGATAGAAAAAATCAACCAATCAAAAAGCTGGTTCTTTGAAAAAATCAACAAGATTGATACACCCCTAGCTAAACTAACCAAAAGCAAGAGAGAGAAAACCCAAATTAACAAAATTAGAAATGAACATGGAGTTATCACTACTGATACCCAAGAAATCCAGAGAATTATAACATCATATTTCAAAAACTTATACTCTGTGAAGTTTGACAACACAAAGAGATGGATGAATTTCTAAGTAAACACAACTTACCTAAATTGAATCAGGAAGTTGTGAATTATTTAAATAGTCCTATAACATATAAGGAAATTGAGGAAGTAATCTCGAATCTTCCCACCAAAAAATGTCCTGGACCAGATGGATTCAGCACAGAGTTCTACCAGACATTTAAGGAGTTAATAACACCAATACTCCTTAAACTGTTCCATCAAATAGCAAAGGAAGGAACACTACCAAATTCCTTCTATGAAGCTAATATCGTTTTAATCCCAAAACCTAATAAAGATTCACTTAAAAAAGAAAACTATAGGCCGATCTCCCTGATGAACACAGACGCAAAGATTCTCAACAAAGTCTTAGCAAATCGGATTCAAAAACATATTAAAAAGATCATTCATGGGGACCAAGTAGGCTTCATCCCCAGCACACAAGGTTGGTTCAACATACGCAAATCAATAAATGTAATTCATCATGTAAACCAGTCCTAAGTCCAAGACCACATGATACTCTCGATAGATGCAGAAAAAGCTTTTGACAAGATCCAACAGCCTTTTATGATCAAAACGCTAGAGACAGTAGGAATGGAAGGAACCTTTATCAATATAATAAAAGCTGTATACAACAAGCCCACAGCAAAGATTATGCTCAATGGGGAACAATTGGAAGCATTCCCACTTCGATCAGGAACTAGACAAGGCTGTCCACTCTCACCACTTCTATTCAATATTGTACTTGAAGTCTTAGCTGAAGCCATAAGACAAGAAAGGGACATAAGAGGGATTCAAATCGGCAAGGAAGAAGTCAAGCTATCCCTATTTGCAGATGACATGATCTTATACCTGAGTGATCCCAAAAACTCCACCAGGAAGCTCCTGAAACTAATTGAAAAGTTCAGCAGGGTGGCAGGATACAAAATAAATGTGCAAAAATCAGAGGCCTTCCTATATGCCCAGAATGAAAGAAGTGAAAAAGCCTTGAGAGAAACAATACCATTTACTATAGCCCCTAAAAAAATGAAATACCTTGGTATAAACCCAACTAAGGAGGTAAAAGACCTTTACAATGAAAACTTTAAAACCCTAAAGAAAGAAATAGCAGAAGACACCAGAAGGTGGAAAGACCTCCCTTGTTCCTGGATTGGCAGAATCAACATTGTAAAAATGACCATCCTACCAAAGGCAATATACAGATTCAATGCTATACCAATCAAAATCCCAAAGCAATTCTTCAAAGAAGTTGACCAAATAATCTCAAAGTTCATATGGAGACACAAAAGACCCAGGATAGCAAAAACAATCCTGAGTAACAAAAACACAGCTGGAGGTATTACCATACCAAACCTAAGTCTATACTACAAATCCATAGTTATAAAGACAGCCTGGTACTAGCTCCAAAATAGACACACAGATCAATGGATAAGGATTGAAGACCCAGATATAAGCCCACAAAGTTACAGCCATTTGGTCTTTGACAAAGGGGCCCAAAGAATCCAATGGAAAAAGAACAGCATCTTCAACAAATGGTGCTGGCAAAACTGGATCTCCACATGCAGAAGATTAAAGCTGGACCCGTACTTGTCACCATGTACAAGACTTAATTCCAATGGATCAAGGACCTTGATATCAGGCCAGAGACTTTAAAAACCATAGTTGAAAGGATAGGGAACTCCCTCGAGCTGATTGGGCTAGGCCAACACTTCCTAAACAGACATCCAATGGCACAATCACTGCTACCAACTCTCAACAGTTGGGATCTTGTGAAATTAAAGAGCTTCTGTTCAGATAAAGAGATTGTCACACGAGCTCAAAGGCAACCCACAGAATGGGAGAAAATCTTCACTAACCACATATCTGACAGAGCTCTACTGTCCAGAGTGCACAAAGAACTTAGAAAATTAAACTCCAAGGAAAACACTGGCCCAATTAAAAAATGGGCCCTGGAACTTCAAAGAAACTTTACCAGGGATGAAATTAAAATGTCTAACAATTATCTTAAAAAATGCTCCACTTCCTTCGCCATCAGGGAAATGCAAATCAAAACTTCCCTGAGATATCATCTCACCCCGGTCAGGATGGCAAAAATCCACAATACAAACAATGACAAATGCTGGAGAGGATGTGGAGAGAGGGGAACTCTCCTACATTGTTGGTGGGAATGCAGGCTCATACAGCCACTCTGGCGAGCCGTCTGGAGATTCTTAAAGAAATTAAAGATTGAAATGCCACATGACCCTGCTATCCCACTTTTGGGAATAACCCCCCATGCAGCAGAGGTTCGCCTCGATAGCACAAGCTCGACCATGTTCATAGCAGCACTGTTTACAATAGCAAAGTCATGGAATCAACCTAAATGTCCAACAGTTGACGAGTGGATAAGGAAACAGTGGTACATCTATACAATGGAGTACTACTCAGCCATCAAAAATGATGAATTACTGGAATTTGCTGGGAAATGGATGTCATTAGAAAGAATTATATTAAGTGAAGTATCCCAAACCAGAAAATTAAGCGCCGTATGTACTCCCTAATAGGTGGCTCCTAGTACCAAACTCACCCAGCCCACATTGAGACACTCAAAAGTAAACCTATGAAACACAGTAATTGCAAGGATTATGAACAAGAGAGATGGGTTAGGAGGGCCACACCAGAAACAAGGAGAGAGGAGACCATGTTACAGCAGAGAAAATAGGCCTCCATCAAGGTCTGCAAGTAAGTAATGAGAAACCTGGTTAAGTTCACAGACGTTCTTTCCTGATCTCACCAGAAGGGGAGGGCATATAGTCTAGCAGATAAAAAGTAATCATTTTGCAAATGGGTGATGGACCCCTCCCTCAGGGAGGTTTCCTACTCTTATTACATCTACCCTTGAATGTGCTATTACAACAAGACTCCAGTTTAACAGCTTTTTGTCTCTGGCCAGGGGGTGACATACAGTGCCCAGCAGAATGGAGTGAAGGGAATTGCAGGAGTAGCAAAACTGCAAGAGAAAATCAACAAACCACAATCCAGAACTTCAGAGACTATATCAATCACATAGAACTAGGACAGCCTAATCTCTCCCCATCCTGGAGCTCAGGGACATTTGCGGAAGAGGGGGCGGTAAGATTGTAAGAGCAAAAGGATGGGAGGAGCAACGATTTGCAAGATTCTCAACAATAGTTGGGGCCAAAGCAATCGTAATGGGACTTTGCATGCCCTGCGCAATGTCCAGCGCACTGTTGCCCTCATAAAGTCTAGCATCTGTTAAGGGCACCGAGACCCCTGGAGGCAAGGGATTGACAGCCATAGTAGTGATCTTATGCTTAAGGGGAACAAGAGAAAGGGCTTATGGAAATGCCACTGGGTCCTTATATGTCATCGGAGAGGAGGACCCAGTGGAGAGTTAGGCGTACACAATAAAGGACTCTCTGGGAATTGGGGGGGAGGCACTGGGGGAAGGGGAGGGGGAGGAGGGGGGAGGGAGGGAACTGGTAAAAAATTTTAAAATGTATAATTAAATTTTTTAATAAAAAAAAAAAAAAGAGACGAGAGGAAAGGCCACAGTGGCGGGTGACTTTACTGCAGGACTAGAAACACAAAAAAAGAAAAGAAAAAAAAAAAAAAAACTTTCTAAACAAACATGCACCAAATATATGTTTACCCATTTTTGTTAAATAAATATTCCGAAACATAAAACAAAATCAACACAAGCATCATAATATTAGTGGATTTTAATACCACATTCTCACCATAAAGAGGTCAGCAGCCCAAAGATTAAAGAGAGAGACCTGGAAATAAATCAAGTCATAAAACAAATGGGTCTGAAACATCTATAAAATTTCCCATCCTAATATATGCATTCTTTTTAGCAGGCCATAGAGCTTTCTCTAAAATAGATCACATATTTGTTCACAAAGCAAACCTATACAAATACAGGAAATTGAAATTACATGCTGTTCTTTATCTGGCCCCCATTAAATTACGTCCATAAGAAGGTAAGCATTAGAAAGGACACAAACTCTCAGAAACTAAACAACATGCTACTGAATGAGGAATAGGTCTGGGAAAGAAATCACAAAGAAAATCCAACAATTCCTGGAACTTAATGATAATAAAAGCACAACAAACCTAAAACTGGGAACACAATGAAAGCAGTCCTAAGAGGAAAGTATATAGAAATCAGTGACTGCATAAAAAATAGGAATATCACACGTAAATAAGGTAACAGTTAATCTTAAAGTCTTAGAGAATAATGAGCAAACCAACCCCAAAAGTAGTAGATTGGTAAAGATAAGTAAGATCAAGGAAGAAAGAACTGAAATTGAGACAAACAAAACAATACAAAGTATCAATAAAGTGGAAAACTTATTCTTTGAAAAATAAACAAGATTGACAAACCCTTAGCCAAAGCCAAAAGAGAAAAGCTAATATATAAAATTAGAGATGGAAATATATCTATCACAGTGAATACCAAGGAAATTCAGAGAATTATAAAGACATACTTGAAAAATTTATACTCTATCAAATTTGACAATCAAAAGGAAGTGAGCGAGTTTCTAAACACATATAACTTACCAAAGTTGTATCAGGTTGAATTAAGTTATTTAAATATTTCCATATATAGTGATGAAATGGAAGTGGTACTTATAAAAGACACAATAACAAAAAGAAAACTATAGGCCCACTTCATTAATGAACACATGCAAAAGTCCTCAATAAATGCTAGCAAACTGAATTCAAGTACATATTAAAAAGATCATTCACATGATAGGATGGTTTATTCCAGAAACCCAAGTTTGGTTCAATATTTGCAAATCAATAAATGCAATTCATCACATAAACAAATGTAAAGACAAGAATTACATGATCCTATCAATAGACACAGAAAAAGCTTTGGACAAAATTCAATACCCCTCTATGATAAAAGCTCTGGAGATAACAGGGATGGAGGAAATATATCAACATAATAAAGGCCATATACAACAAACCTATAGAAAAAATAACACTGAATAGTAAAAAATTTGAAGTATTGCCACTTAGATCAGGAACAAAACAAAGCAGTCCATTCTCACCACTTCTGTTTAACATTGTACTCAAAAATCTTAGCTAGAGTTCTTCCACAAGAGAGGAAAAGATTGCATAAGAAAAAGCCAAGGTATACTCTTTGCATGTGACTTGACTTTATATCTGAAAGATCCACAAACTCGTGGAATGAACAAATAATTTCAGTGGAGTGGCAGATGACAAAATGAATGCTCAAAAATCAGTGGCCTTCCTATGCACCAGAGATGAACAAAAGTGTGAAAGTCCTGAGAGAGCAATTCCATTTACCCCAGCTCTAACAAAAAATGAATATGAAAGACCAGGATAATGCAAACTTTAAAACACTAAAGATATTAGAAAAGACACCAGAAGGTGGAAAGACCTCCCATGGTCTTGGCTCAGTAGAATTAACATTGTAAAAATAATCATCAACCAAAAATAATATGTAAATTCAATACAATACCAATCAAAAATGCCAGTGCCATTCCTAATGGAAATTGATAAAACAATCTCAGAATTCATGTGGAACTACAAAAAGCCCAGGACAGCAAAAACAATCCTGAGTAATAAAAACTCGGCTGAAGGTATTACCACATTAGACCTTAAACTGTACTACTAAGCCACTGTGAGCCCAGAGCTCGGACCCTCAACCATCAAGTTGACACCTGTGCCTAACTATGACGCATGGAATTCCAGTCATGACAGGGCTGTTGCACCTAGGAGTTCACTGCAAGTATATCCACCTCTACCAGAACTATGCAGTGGTTGACATCAACATTCAGCCATAGATGAGCAAGGATCTTAAGAGAAACAATTTTATTCATTGAGAAAGAATTGTATGCATTGGGGCAGGTGTTCAAAAAAAAGGGGGGGAACTTCCTCACTTGTATGTTTGCCCACTGACGAACCACAAAGGCCTGGTGCTTTACTAGTTAGTACAAGCACCCAAAAGGGAACCCTAAGTTTCACATGTGCAGAGATATACCAGGCTGGATTGGTGAAGGTAGGGTGGGTGGAAAAAGAGGAGGAGGGTGGGCTGAGGAGGGAATGGACATAGAGACATTTCATCTATACATGAAAAACTTCCTAATAAAGAAGAGAGTTTACTCAAATTTTCTATTGTCTTCGCTCTTATTTAATACAGCATTTGAAATTTTATACACAGAAATGAAGCAAGAAAAGGAAAAGGGTAGTGATATTGGTCAGCGTGAGTTCGCTGACTACATGTGTGAGACACTGTATTCATCCCCCAGTACCATCAAAAGAAAAGAGGAATTAAAATGGCTGAATAGGAAATAAAAAGCTAAATATGTAAATGATATCATACTACATACATCCACTGAGAAAATAGACCAAAGTAACAAAGTCTCTAGTCGAAAAAGTTAAAAAAAAAAAAAAGATGATTGGGAATCAAGTATAAGGGGAAGTATGGAGAAACAGAAAGAAACTAGGAAGCAGTTTAAAGGTCCACAGGTAAAGCAGGCAACCCAGGTGACAATGGACAGGTGTGCCAGGAAAACCCACAGTTCCTAGCAGCCTTGCTCACATGGTGGGGTATAGAATGAGGGTGGTCCCAGTGCCAGCAATGGTGAAGAAATCCATCCCATCACTCTATGCCATGTGAAATGAGCCTTCACAGGCTCCATCACAGGACCCCACCTAGTGGTGCTATATTCAGAAGAGCTGGATCATTCTAGCTGGTGGGCATAGTCCGTGGGTGTAGGCCTTGAAGGTCCTGGTTGAACTCTGTACTTCTTAGCTGCTGAAATAAGATAAACACTTCTGTAAGTTCCTGTCACTATGGACTCCATAATGACTTCCCTGTGGTGATAGTTCAAGCCCTCTGAACTTCTAGCCAGAATAAATTCGGGACCACTGACGTTGCTTTGATGAAGTATCTGATCACAAGAATGAGGAAATGAATTAATTCTCCCCTATCCCTGCTTTGGGGTAGCTACTACCAGGTACCCCTTAAGAAGAGAATGATTATTTGAGACTGTAATACTTTGGGAATATCTAAGCAAGGAAAAATCACAAATCAATATCTAGGTGACACAATATCTGGGTGAAGTCTTGCCGGAAGAGACAGTTATAAGAGCAGGAAGAATGCAAAAGGAATCTGTTAAGCAGTTGCTCCTCAAATAGGAGGACCTAAGTTTGAAACCCTGCAACCCTTAAGAAGATGAGGGTGATTGCAATAAGAGAGGGCAGAGGAGTATGAGTATGGACTTGTTGGCTGGCCAGTCTAGTCACGTGGGACAAGGGGGAAATGGAATGTCAGCAAGGCCTGGATTCAATGAAAGCCACCATTTCAAGAGAGTGAGAAGAGAGTGATGAAAGACAACAAATAAACAAGAGTTAAATTATCCTGTAAGTTCAATGAGCTTAACAGACAGCTAGAGTATATCCTATCCCACAGTTGTAGAGGGTACATTATCAGTAGCCTAAACAAAATTCTCCAAAATAGATCATGTTTTATTTCAAATCAATAAATGAGTCTTCACAAATGCAAGATTAGAAGGAAGAAATTCTATGCATTTCATCAGATCAAGGCATGCTAAAATTTGAAATCAGAGCTAAAGGAATTTGAAAAACTGTAGAGACATATGAAGATTAAGTAATATAGCAAATTAATTACTGGAGAGGTTTTAAGGACATATGAGTTCAAAATTTCCTAGAATCAAATGAAAATGAGCACATGACTCACCAGTGTCATTGGGACACAGTGAAGGCTGTTGTACTAGAAGTTTCTACATTAACCATCAGAGAGATCGTGCATAAATAACACAGCAGTGCACTTCCATCTTACAAAAATAAGAGCTGGCCAAGCCCAATATTAGTAGATTGAAAGAAATAACAAGACTGAGGGAAGAAACTAATGAAATGGAGTCTGAAAGAGGAGGAGGCTCTTTGAAAAGAATGAAAAATTCTTATACTACTTGACCAGTATGAAAAGAAGTCACCAATTAATAAAATTTGAAATGAGTTATTACAAAATACTGAGGGTTACTAGGGAATATTTTGAAGTTATTTTGCAACAAAAAGTAGAATAAATACAATAAATTGATAAATTTCTACAAATATAAAACCTACCAAAATTGACCCAAGCTAAGCAGATATGTAATGAGTAAGGAGATAAAAGCAGAAACAAATGAAAACTGGACAGACTCATATTCACTACTGAGTTTTATCAGACATAGTCTGATAAAATTTTCAGAGAAAACTATATACACACATGGAAGAAAGGAAAGCTAGATCCTAACTTCTCACTCATATCTTTAATAAACTTAATATGGATTAAAAAATCTGATATGCAAGCCTGACACTGAAGACACTAGAGAAAAACATGCCAAAATATAGCCATATAAAGAGATTCTCTGAATAAAAGTCTAATAGCTCAGGAAAAAAAAAAAGAATCGACAAATGGAAATCCTCTAATGAAAGGTTTCTGTGCAACAAAGGAAACAATTATCAGAATGAAAGACAGCCTGCAACCTGGAGGAAAGCTTCTGACAGGGGATTAATAACAGAAGACATGGAGAATTCAAAATATTAAAAACCAAAAGAAGAAAATAATCAATCAACAAACAAATGACCTGAACAGATAGTTCTCAACACAAGTGATGAATATATACAATGAAATCTATTTAATATCCTTCTTAAAAGAAGAAATGATTGAAAAAATATACATGAAAAACTAAATATCACCCTCAGCAGTTAGTGAATTGAAGATCAAAACAGCCTTTGGACATGTACCAATGAGTCAGTATAGTTCTATTCAGAAAAGGAAAAATCAACAAATGTCAAGAGAATGACATGGAGAATAGAACTCTTATTACAATTAGTGAGCAATAAGTTAATGAAGACTATATGGAAATCATTAAATAAGTATACTATGGCTACCTTAAGATCTGGATATACCACTTGGGTTTATGACAAAATGAATCCAAATCACATTCAGCACAGATGTCTGTATAACCATGCTTGGAGTAGAGGTGGGGACTATTGAGAAAGACTGAGTTATACAGATTCTGTGTAAATACCTATCAATGGGTCAATGTGTGAAGAAAAATGGTGTGTGGATGTGTGTGTGTGTGTGTGTGTGTGTAAGCATATGTATGTGCAAATGGGTATACTCATGTACATCCTTTGACACGATCAGCTACAATTCTAAGCAAATGCATTCATACTAAAATATGTACAGACTTCTTTATTTCCCTCCAAAATATGTAGTATAACAGCTATTTGTGAATAGGAGCAAGATGCAAGGACATATGTATAAAAATATTACAACAGAATAAACTATTTTGTATGTTAATGAAATGATAGAAATCTTGAAAACTTCAGTAAATGTTTCTTGTAAATGGGAAAATAAATCATTGGTTAGTGGTCCCTAAAATATCTATTCACATGGAATTTATCTAAAAATGATTTAAAGAATATGGAAGAGTATGTATAGATTACGTAGAAATAATATCTAATTTTATGTGAGGACTTAAACGTCATAGGACTCTGATATGCTTTCAAGCATCTCTTGTACATCGAGGATGAATTCCATGTACATAAACACATGTATTTATTTGTTCATAAGCTGAAAACTTATTTAAGCTTCATCTGTTGCATCTTATTGTATGGGGTATGAGTTACCAGAGTCTATCTCTTGCATCTTTTCTACTGACACTTGGGAAATAATTCAGCAGAATTTTTTTATAAGTTCTGGTAAATTTTGAAGAGCAAGTTTTAATGACATTGATAAAAGGTTTACCTCCACTCTGACATTCTTTCACAGAGAAATTCTCTTCTTTGCTCTCTGGTGCCTATCCAATTGCTCCCACCAAATATAGAACTTAAAATTTATTACGTGTAAAATGGGTTTAACAGCACCTATCATGTGCAAGACTATGTCTACATAGAGAGACAAGGTCCTTGTGTGACGTGTTCATGACCAACTCTCCAACACTGTGTGCACTGTCACGTTATTATTACTTGGCTTTTATGGTTAGCAAAAAAGCCAATTGCAATAGAGATGTTAGTATTTAATAAGAAGAAACAAACAAAGGAGAGAACTTGAAGAGAGAACTCATACAGGGAATTCTGAGCACATCCACCAAAATATTCTTTATAGGAATGTCTGTCTTATACTATCAGCCTCTGTATTATGCATCAAGAGAACTTTTGTCTGACCCTTTTCCAAGTTTAGTCAAGTTTGCACACAGGGTATAAGTACCTGAACTAGAGTTTAAATGGCTTCTTCTGTATCATTCAAGTACCATCTTAAGAATGGAAGAAAGGACCCAGTATTATCATGATGCGCCCATAGCTCTGTTCTTTACAAGAACTTTCATGTAAACATGGAAATCTGTGCATAGGTCCTTGATAAATAGCTACTGAAGGCTAGATGGAGTAACCTCACAGCTGAGCTTCATTTGCCTGCACACTTGCACACTTTAGTCTTTGAATATCTGAAGTCTCTGGTCTGTCTACATCTGTTGCTTAGTTATGGTAATGATGTGGAACATCGGAAGTCCACCCTCTGCAATTTGAAACATTTTTTGGGTTTTTAAATATCACATTTTCTTGTCCTAATGGCCCTTCTTACATGTGGTAAAGGTGAATTCTTATGTCCTGAGGACACTTCTTTGGGAAGGAAGCAAATGTAGATTTGGTTCCCATTACATACTGGAGAATAAATACATAAACCCCAGGAACTCAGAAAAATAGCTTTACCTTGTATCATTTCCTGCCCCAAATATCTGCTTTAACCATGTTGTAGCTCCTTGTACCTTACATGGGATTTGCAGCTTCTATTTTCTATAGAGTGTTTTCCCATAGGTTTTCTTTCCATCTTTAAGATCTCGCCACAGGACTTTAGTGTACTTAGAATCTTTCCACCCTCTCCCCTGCTGGCGATGGGAGTTTTCTTATGTATATTTAACATGGTTTACATTAATAGTAGCTCCTTGTGACCTCATCTCTCTTGACTATAGGATGTGATGTATTTGGAAGCTCTGGCCATGTAGTGTTCATTTCATATTCACATAGTACATACGTCACTGGAGCTGCTGCTGATTCTGGGATGACAAAAAAGGTAATTAAGGGCTGGTGGTGAGACTCTGATAGAGCATTTCCCTCGCATGAGCAGGACCTGTGTTCACTCCCCAGCACCACCAAAAAAAAAAAAAAAAAAAAAAAAAAAAACCAACAAAAACAGTAAATATAAAATTAAATTTAAAAAAATTTACAATGTAGATGATCATGTAATAAATGTATGTAGCATTTGTGTAGAACAGAGAAGACATTTCAGTAAGTGAGTGTTATTGAAGACAGAGATGAAGTAAAAGCTTGAGGGAAGGTAGCTTAATGGGTAAGGCTTCCATTCAGAAGCCTGGTGACCGAAGTTCAATCCCCACAGGCCTGTTTAGTAGGAGGAGAGAACTGACTTCTGAAAGCTGTCTTCTGATCTCTAGTGTGCCCCAGATCATACATATGTATGCCAGCCACATCTCATAGATAGATAGATAGATAGATAGATGATAGAATGATAAAGTCTCTTTAAAAAGTTGAAGGGAAGCCAGCCACTCTCTGGTCTGGAAAAACAGCCTAGTGCAGGAGTGCTTTTGCTTGAGATGGGGTAATCTAGATGGAGGGGTGCATCTCAGGACTGTGGATTAGCCGAGCTGTGCTGCACAGAGTCTGAGAATGCACCGAGTTCAGATAGGTCCAGGTTCTTGGCTCATTCTGCCTGCAAAATTCTTCCTCCTATTCTTCAAGCTGGTAATCGCTGCCTAGTTTCAGAATTTGATCCAGCCCCCTCACTCCCATCCTCAGGGGAGCCTCGTGGAACCTGTGGGTTAGATGAAAGCGCCCTCCCGCCCCAAAACACGTGGCTCTCCTTTCTTGCGCAGGACTTATCATATCGCACAGTCCCAAAGGAGATGCTCAACATTTATTCATTTCTTTTTTTAATGAAGACTTATGGGATCAATAAGACTGGTCTCTACAAAAAGAAAATAAATTGTTTAGTTCCACAGCACCAAGAATTAGCTCTCGCTGTAGAAATGGAAAGGAAACACGCAGCCTGACAACCCAGAAAGTACAATCTTTATTAAGGCCAGATGGATTTTTTTTTTCTTCTCCCAAATCAAGACCTGCCACAACAGGGCACTGGAGAAGGTATCATTTTACTGTTAATTTCTGTTCCTCATTTCTGAATTGCCAGGGTGAAGTCTTCAGATTATGTCAAACTGAGTTTCGCATTATTGCTTCCTTCAGGAGTCCAGCTTCTGGGATTCACACACTGGTTGGGAAGAAATTCATGGTTCAAACCCACTTGCATCTTCCAGCAGTAAAATTACTTCTGAAAAAAAAAATTAAAGAGTTACAGCTTGTTATCTGTAGGTTAGGAAGGAACATTGCCTAGAAAGAAGCAACTGTCACAAATAGGAGTTTTTTTTTTTTTAAGTGTCATTCTATGGAACTCATCAGTTCTGGGATTTGAAATTTTACTGTCATGCCCTTGGCCCATTTGTCTGGCTTCAATTACTTTTCACAACGGGCAAAGGGGGCATTGCTTAGGGGGTTTTGGAAGCAGAAGATTACTCACAATAATTGCACAGGCACTCAGACCACAGACATTTAGCCATACATCTAGATAGAGGTACTTCTATATTGCCAACTGGAAATAGTACATTACAGGGATCTGAGATAAACATACATTAAAGAAAAACTTGCACTAAATATAGCTGGGTAATTGATGTTCTGTGATGATACAGATTTTTTTTCCTTTTATTTTCCATCATCCTATTGAGAGCGATCCGGGTGTTTCCACTCCACATTTATGTGGTGGCAATAAGAACCATGGAGCTCAAAACATATAATCCAAAGCGCTCACGTATTGCAGGGGTGGGCCAGAGTTGACGGATGATGGATATTCTTTGCTATCTGTGCTCCATGCTTCCATTTGCATCCTTGGAACAAACTGGCAGTGCTTTGAAAATGTGAAGACGCACTAACGTACTTCTGTTGAGTGTGTTTCTGAACAGTGACTTTTGTTTCCTATTAGGATTGCCAGAGAGTGTGAAGGGATTTAGACTCCAGCCCTCACAGAAATCTATATATCTGCCAGCTATTGATCCTGCTTACAGAAAGGCACCAAGAGCCTAAATTGTGCTGAGCAAGTAGATTTTTTTTAAACACAATTGCATTTCTTTGACTGGGGGCTCTGGTACAGTAATTACTTTTCTTCAAAAGAAAGTTCTTAGCCCATCACAATGGCAACAGACCTAATAAACCTGAATAGATCCCTTAAGTTATTGGAGTTGATCTAGGCGATAGAAGCTATTTCCTTTAGTGAGAAAAAGAACACATCTCTGGCCTTTATATTCTTTGTTATAAAATTCAAATGAAGTTGCATCCTGCTATCAACCCTACATGGTGTCTCTTTCAAGCAAAAGCAAAAAAGCAAAAAGCAAAAAAAAAAAGTTAGAATTTAAGTTGAAGCAAGATAGAAAGTTCAATTGAACTTACAATTTCTTCAAATTTTGAGGAAATTACCCACTGAACTTTGTTACCATTGTTGTTCTGGGAACTAAAACCATCTCAGCTTATCCAGTAGTCTGAATAAATAAGACAGGCAGTGATACTGCTCTCCCGTTGCTAGTGGGCAGTGTCCTGAGTACAGTTCCAAGCTGTTGATCGCCACGAGTTGTAGAGGAATGCTGGGTAGGGCGTTAGTCTTCCTTCAGGTCCAACACTTGAAAGGAGGCTGAAACAAGCAACAAACAATAAATTATCCCCAACACTCTTCCAACAAATTTATTGAGATATTTTTCTAATGCCAGCTCTCCATGCTAGTGGGCTTTCTATTCTGAAGGTTATAATAAAAGTCAACATTCTTCACATGTTCACTGTGAACTAAGCTGTGCCATCATGTTTTCAGATTTTTGTGAGCATACTTTATCCTCTCCAAAGCACATTAGTGTCACCCTTTGTCTGCATGTTGCTGATAAATTCACAACCAAAGAACTTAGAAAAACAAGGGGTTTTATTCTGACTCAGTGTGGTGTTGTTATAGTTCTTAGTGCAGCTTGGCAGAGAGCACAGGCTGTATCCACATGTAATACTCAGAGAGGGGCAAATCCTTCTTGCCAGACAGCACATCTGTTCAAAGCTTGCTGAAGAATGCCAGCTTCCTGAAGCAGCTACATCCATTTTAACCAGGGAATAGCTCCACCCACCATGGGCCCCATCTTCTCACATCAATCACACAACCTCCTGAAGGTTTGCTTCGAGTTTGCCTTAACTATTAACTTTTAACAAACGTTTCCTGAGCTCAACCTTCAATTGTCAAGTTGACAACTATATATTTAACTACCACAGGTAGGTAATTTTACGATCCCCCACTTAAAAAGTAAAATGAAAGCATAGCAGAATAAAGTAACTGTCTGAATTCTCAAAAGTTTAAGAAAATGCAGAGATTAAAACACAGGGACATTTAACTGAAGAAATGGGAATACTGTAATAAACTGAAGGTTGGGAATACTGTAATAAACTCAAACTCGAGGTTACCCTCCTTACTCAATCTGCAGTTGGAGAACTCACCACTACCTTAGAAGAAATTGCAACACTTCTTTACGTATACAGAGGGCTTGGATGGCAGCATGCATTCCTACGTTGCTTGCACTATCAGCTCAGGAGTGCTCTGCAGCAAAGGATATAAATGAAATAGACAGAAAAGAGTATTCTACAGAAGGTAGAGCTGAGATTGCAGTGGTTCATTATCACTGCCATAACAGAACACTTTGCCTGGGTAGCTTAGACAGCAGACAATTATTTTCTTAACGTTCTAATACCTACAAGTTTAAAATCAAGGTGATGTCAAATGTGGTTTCTCCTAAGGCTTCTTTCCTTAATTTGAAGACAGCCACTCTGTGGAGCCTTTTCTTCTCGGTATACTTGCTTTTTGTGCTTTTCTTGTTTTTGTAACCTCAGCGTTAATGAATAAAGGCATCTCTACTTTTAAAACCTTACTTAGCCACATTTACTTCTTTATTAGCTTTGTCTTGAAATATAACTAGATTTGATGTAGGATCATTAATATAGGAATTTTGGGAAACACAGTTCAGTCCTTAGTAGGTATGTAGAAGCTTCTGTTATGATGGGTAGAATAATGTAGTATAGACAACCTTGAAACAGTAATGACTTCATACTGCGTTATTGTTTTTATCCCAATCTAAGCACAGTGTGGCTTAACAGTGGCTATTTCATGTGCTCCCATCATATAGACACACATCCTGATACATAGTCACAGAGAATAGAATGAGAAAACATGGACAACTTTTGTTTTTAAAATTTCCAAATACCTTTTATGTTTACATGGCCAAAAATATTATTATGATTAAACTGAAACAAACTAGGAACTACAGTTGTACTACACTCCCTGTCTGCAGGGATCCTCAGCTATATAGTGTTTATTAGTTAGTTTTCAAAACATGCTGAAGCCCAAGTTAACCTTGGACCTCACTATGTAGCTAAGGTTGGGAATACTGTAATAAACTCAAACTCGAGGTTACCCTCCTTACTCAATCTGCAGAGTACCAGGTGTGTGCTTAAGAAAAATCAGATAACTGTTATAACCTCGATGGAAGCAATGGAAGCGTAAGGGTATAGTCTATTTAAAATGTTTTATTGTCTATTTGGTTTAGTTTGGTGGAAGTTTAGAGAAGCAGTTTAATTCTTCACTTTGTATCCCAAGATATTTAGGCTTTCTGACCATGTCTAATAAAAGTCAGAACCTCAGTCCACCCAACAAAAACCATTCCCTGGCCCAAATAAATTGTGGAAGCTTGCTAAAGAAGGCAGTTATAAGGTAGTTGCCCATACTGTAATTAAGAAATATTCACACCTACCCAAGTCACTCCCCTGTCTCAGGTTCTATATCTCTTGTGGGTCAGAACAAACTCATTCATATTCTCATCATGAGTGGAGGAGGTGGGTTCAAGGCCTTATTCTAGTGTCCACCAAGATCCAAGTACCCCTTCCCAAGTAAATCTGCAAGACACCTGATATCAGTTAAGGGAAATAATGGGAAGAAAAGAGAGATTTCAGAGCAAAGGAAGCAATGCAGAGGCTAGGAGGCACTGGCATCTGCAGAAGATGCAGGATGAGTTCTTCCAACATGCACAAATTATTTGACCTTAGGAAGTATGCCTAAATATTAATTGCAACGAATCATAAATACCACAATTTGCAGAAAGCATGTGGAAACACTCAGCTGGTTGTGTTACGGTCTGCATATATAAGCAGGAAAACATATTGGTTTGCTATGGCCAAGTTCAAAACTGGCAAATTGTATTGATTTTAATACCTCATTTCATTATTGTTTTTCAACAGTAAAATACTTTGGCAATTATGTACCTTCAAGTATTTCTTATGGAAAATTACTTTTTCTTAACATAATGACCTTTTAAGTTGTGGCAATGCTTCATTTTAATTTCAAAACTGTTTATACCGCTGAAAGTTAGTACTGTATAATTTAGAACTTTTGCTTTATAGTCTCTTATCCTCTACTCTTTTGTTATATAATTAACTCCAGTTAATATTAATTTTAAGTAGTGCTACTGGTGTAAAGATGTAAACAATTGGAGAAAAAACTTTTCTATTTCTGCACATTTTATAAAGTGAGACATGAACCAAGATGTGAGATGCATTTTTCAAAAGTTGAAGTAATTTGTTTGCATAGTTTTAAAATTATATAAAATATTGATGTGTTTTATATAAAATTATGACATGTTTTATACAAAATATTAAATGGATTATAATAGGAAAAAATGTTTAATTCACTGTATCAACCGTAATTCAACCAAAAATGGATAAAAAGCAAGTAAACTGCATAGAAAAGATTTGACAAGGAATATGCATGATTAATAGAAAGGAATAATTTTAACTTTGTAATGAGGAACATAAATAAAATTTCAGGTTATTGAATACTCATACATTGGAAGTTTCTACTATTATAGTTAAACTCTCATAAAGTTATTCTATAAATTCACATAATTCCAACTAAAGTATAAGTGTATTTCATAAAAATAGGTAAGGAAATGAATCAGAAAATCATTAAAAGATTAAAAGATGAAAGGAAAATATGATAAACTAGAAATTTTGGCATGATAAAACCCAGTAATAATTAACATAACTTTATGTATCAGTCAAATTGGCTAAGATATAATGGGATAGCAAACAATGACAACATACCAGCTTGTAAGAGCAAAAATTCAGCGTTTTTTTTCACCTTACAGTTCACCACAGTTGATCTCTGACCTTTGTCTATAATATTATGATTATCATGGCAATCAGATGAATGGATATCAAGTGTCTTGCAGTAATAATAAATTGCTTACTTCTGATTAATTCTGATCGTAACTCATTGGTCAGAAATGGCCTTAATTATAAGAGAAAGTGGGAAGTGGAATCCTACCATGGGTCTGGAAAACAGATAAGTGAAATTTCAGATTCAGTAATAACGACAATGAGAAACAACCAGAAAAATTATACAAGGCATCAAAAAGTAAACAACTAAGAAATGAAGTTTCTAATAAGATTTTAAATACAATATTGAAATTAAATGTGTATATATCACTCTGTGTAGTTCTAAAATAAGTTAACCACTTATTCAGTAAAACATTACCTTTTTATAATTTTTCTACTTTTATAAGCATATTGAGTATTTGTCCCTGCCTCCTCCCATCGTCTGCCCCTCCCATCCCTCCATCAATCCCACCCTCCTGCCTGTCTGCTTCTATAGATCTCAGGGCTGCCCCTGGACCGTCTACTCCTGTGGGGGCCAGAGGAAGGTCCATGTAGGAGGACAGGACAGGTGGGATGGTGGGAGGGAGTAGGATGTAATGGAGAAGGGAGGAGAAGGGGGTGGGTGGAAAGGAGGGCAGAAGGAAGTGGGAATGAGTGCTCAATATGGTTGTAAAACTAGAAAAACAAAATAACTTAAATAAAGAATATTATCTTTGTACTTTGTACCTGTATTAGTGCTGTTGAAGATGCTGGAAATATTCCAGAAAATGAAACAAATGAACTTCCTGCTCTTCGTTAGCTTATTACAGACACAGATCTGAGACATGACAGTAACTGTTTGTTCTCATGGATGAGAATCTATCCCTAAAATGGTTGATGCTACTAAGAGCATGTGTGACTTTACTCAAACTCATATGTATGTGACTATTGTAAATAGATAGTGTTCTGATGTAAACTTCTGTTTCATTTTAGGCCTTTTTATTTCAGGGACCCAGAGCACAATACGTCAAAATATGGCACTAGACTACTGAGAAAGTTGCTTCTGCTAAATAGTCAATTTTTAGCAGAAGTCTTTGATTCACACCAAAATTAAATAGGAAAAATGGAGTTACTCCAAATACTCACTACCCTTCCCAAGCATACAGCATCCTTACTTTAGAAAACATTCACTGGAAGGGACCATTTGTCATAACTGACCATCATGGAAAAGGAGACAGAAAGAATATTAGAGTCAGAAGATAGGAAGAGAGTCACCAAGTGTCACCTTCTCAATGTAAAGTGACCACAGCAAACACAAACTCAAAACACTGGTTCCTGAGACCATGCCTTCGTGGACCCAGATCCATGAATAAGATGAACAATTACAGATGAACAAATGGCACCTAAGATTCAGAGAAGGTGGGAGGCAAAGATTCCTGCTTTCCTGCTGTGCACCTGCTGGGAAGTTCTGGAAAGCAGAACCTAGGAAATCCCAGAACAAAGCCAAAAGGAGGTAGAAGCAATGCTGAATTATTCCGGAAGTCATCTTTCGCCCTCCCCAGAGACACACATTGCCTTCTGATACTCACATATGCACACACACGTACGCACACACACACACACACACACACAAATAATAACAAATAAATAAATAAATAAAATTTAAAAAAAATTAGAGAAATAAATTACTCATTTCAAAGTTGTTTTTCTTATGAGATAAGGACCATCAGACAGAGCAGTGCAAAAGTATGTGATTAGCCTACATCAAATTGTGTGTGTGGTGTGTGAGTGTGCATGTGTACGTGCATGTGCATATGTATGTGGGTATGTGTGTGTATGCATAAGAGTGTGAATGTAAATTTGTGTGCAAATGCATACCATTGTATTGATGTGTGTATGTGTCATGGTTTGAAATGTGAGTTTCCCCCCACAGGCTCATGTAATTGAATCTCGAGTTATTTGGGAAAGTCACCTTCAGGAGGTGGAACTTTGCTGGAGGAAGGCCTGTGACAGGGGATGGGACTTGAGGTTGATCAATCCCAACCTACTTCCTGGAGAGTTCCACTCTTGCAATTTGCAGTTTCCCAATTCTCAGCCTCCATGACGGATGCGACTTAGGCTGTCTTCATGTTCTACCAGCCAACTATGCCTTTCCTACCATAACAGACTGTATCTCCTCTCTGGAACCATAAGCTGAATAAATCTCCCTTTCTGTCTTAAGTTGTTTGAACCGGAATGGTGTCTCATAGCAACAAAGAAGAGAAATCAATATAGCATGTTATATGTATGTGAATTTGTGTGTGCATATGTGTTTTCACATAGTTTCTGGAATTGTGGCTATTTTATTGCCTTAATTTAATATTTTCTGTAGGGATACTGAATTTTCCAATTCACTAATTTCTGCTTTTAATCTTTAATTTTACCTCCAACTATTTTGTGCCCTTCTGGTATTTCCATGTTATGTTTGTCTAAATTTTGCTTTGCATGGCTACTTCAAATACTCTCATCCTAACTTGGTTTTATCACAGAAGTGCTACATGACTTGATGTTAAATATGTGAATATTTTGGCTAGATTGTGATTATGTGGTAGGGTTTGCAGTCATGTGCTGAAAAACTTATTCAGTATGCGATGTTGAGGAAACAGAATGGAAACAATGAAAGGTGCCTAGGACAGGAAATTGTAATGAAAAAGCCATTTTGTAATATTTGTAGTATTTATGGCATTTACACTTCAGGAAGGTAAGGGATATAGACTTCTCTACAGACTATAAAACAACAGACAAGAGATGTAGCTAAGTAATAATAAGACATTTGCCTAACATGTTTAATACCCTGAATTAAATATGTAGCACAGTAAAACAAAAAAAGTGAGCAACTTTTTGGATTTAAGGGTGATAACATGGTGTGAGCTTTGTAGAGAAGGTGGGGAAGGAGAATTACTGAAAGAATTTCTTTCAAAATTTCATTTAATTTTAAGATTAGAATAATTTTCATGATTCTTTTTATTGATAGGTATAATGTTATGGAGTTATGTTTGATGGCACACACTGCCCAGCACCTGAGAAGTGGAGGAGGAGGATCAGGATTTGAGTTTATGGTTATCCTCTGTTGAGTAGTAATTTGAAGTCTTTGTGTGCTAATGAGACCTTGTCTCAGAAACACACACACACAGATTTATGGTAACAGACCTTAATGAACAACTATATCTCCAAAGTGAAGATATTCCCAATAGAATATATTTTGATGATGCCCCTCTTCTACCTCACAATACTAATTCTGAAATTCATTAGTTTATATCTCCATTTGTTTCAAGTAGATTTGGGACAATCTGAAAAATAATTATAAGTCTAATACACAGGGCAGATCCATTTCTGAACATCTGTGGGTAATCAATTTACTTAAATAGAAAGAAAAATCAAAATGATAGCAAATTGCCCAACTAAATGAGCTTATGGGATGGTTGTATGTATTGCAGAGAAAAATCAGTTTTTGTAACACACCTGTTTAAATGCTATCAAGAGGGAAAAACTGAAAAAATTTCCTCTAAAATCTGGAACTAGACAAGGGTGACCAGCCTCCATTCTTTTGAAAAACAGTGTTCAAGCAATGATACAAAAGAAAGAAAAAAGCACCAATTTTCCCAATTTGCAGATAACATAATCAATACCTAAAAACACCCTGACAATTCTAACCCAAAGCTCTTAGACCTGATAAACAGTTTGTAAATAAAAACAAAAATGGGAAAACAAAGTTAGATGAATATATGAAGGGAAAAACAAATATTAAGGATATTAGTGTTTAAAAATTTTGGTTTTTAAATTGTTTTAAATTTTAAATTTAAATTTTAAATTGGTTTAAAAGTTGTGGTTTAAAAGTAATCATGTTAAATGAACAAAAAAAGAATGGAAAATACAAAAAAGGAAGTATTAGGGCAGCTTCATCCTGGCTCCTTAAAGAGTGGAGACTGCTAGTTGCATGCATGAAGACAGACTGGATTAATTGAACTTGCAGACTCTCATCTTTCCTTTAGTTTATGTTGTCTGAGTCTGTATTGAACATGTTCCTGATGATAACCAAACTGTTTTCTGCAGAGGCCATTTTCCTTCTTTGAGTTCCAAGGACCTCTACTTGATCATGTTAGCTTTACATTCTGTGGTCTATGCATATTCCGCCCCCACCCTAGATTTCCCAGACCATACCTCCTAAGGTGGCTGATGCAAGTCTTCCAAGTGCTTCGTGAGTGTGGGAAGCAATCAAGCATTCAGAGAACAAGAGGTAGAAAAATTACTTTTGTGTCTTGATGACTCCCCTAAGAACTCTTCTTCCTGGAATGCCGCTATGGGAATCGCGTGTAAGACGACTCCCTGGCAAGACAGAGCTCATGGGTCCTGCAGCAGGGAGTGGGAGCTAGGTGGTTCCATATTTGGATCCACACTCACCTCAGGCTCAGGGCTTTTAGACTCAGTTCTCAGTTGAAGTGACCCATTGCCAAGCGCAGACAGTGGGGTTGTCCCTCTTTATATTCTGCCCAGTGTGAGCCAGCTCCTTGCTACCTGCAATCTGTGGACCTTCAACTCTGGCCCTCCTGCTCCCACAGCTGCTTCTCTGTATCTTGTCTCAGGGGTGTGGCAGGTCAAGCAGTGCGTCTCCAACTCTACTTGCTCCCTGATCTCAGGGTCCCAAGATAACTTAGTTTTTAATCATCGATTCACTCTCAAGAGGTTGGCTCTGCCATTTACCAGTGTCATCTTGACAACGGAAAGCTACACTTGTAGGTATACCTATGAAGAATGATTTAATTAAGGCATTCCTTGAGCAAATCTATGGAAGATTATCTAACCGCTGTGAGACCCAGGCCACTGTGGGGGGGCTATTCCCTGGGCAAGTGAATACAATGGAAAGACCAAATAAGGACACAACAACATGTTTAAAAAAAAAATAGGCCAACTCATTGAAGAACACAGATACAAAAATCTTCAAGAAAATGCTATTCAAAGACATGAAAAAAAGATCATTCACTATGACCAGGAAGGGTTTATTACAGAAACATGAAGTTTGTTCAATATATGCAAATCAGCAAATGTAATTTATCATTAAAACAAATGCAAAGACAAAAATCACATGGTCCTCTCAATATATGCAGAAAAAAACTTTCCACAGAATTCAACACTCTTGTAATAGAAGTTCTGTAGACAACAGTGATGGAAGAAACATATATCAATATAATAAAGGTCATAAACAACAAGCCTATAGCAAAAATCACTCTAAATGGTAAAAAAGTTGAAACATTCACACTTACAATAGGAATGAGACAAAGCTGTCCACTCTTACTATTTCTGTTTAATATTGCACTTGCAATCTTAAAGACCCGAGACAAAAGAATGACAAGGAAGGGATACAAATAGGAAAAGAAGAAGTCAAGGTATCCCTGCTTACAGATTATATAATTCTGTGCCCAAAAGACACCCAAAGGATCCACCAGGAAAGTCCTAGAACTAATAAATCAGTTCAATAGAGTGGCAGGTACCAAATTAATGTTCAAAAGTCAGATGCTTTCCTGTGCACCAAGGATAAGCAAAGTGAGAAAGAGCAGAGGGAAGCAATTCCATTTACCATCAGTCCCCCCAACCTGAAATATCTCAGAACAAATCTAACCAAGCATTTAAGAGATATGCACAATGAAAACTTTAAACCACTAAAAAATGTCTACTTTTCTTTTTTCTGGCTCTCTGACTTTTATAGAAGCAGCCTCTCCTCCACTAAGGCTTGCCTTGAAACAGATAACATAGCTTCTCAACGAACTCCTTTCTGTCCTTAGATGAGAGAAAAAGAATCGAGAGACACAAGGTGGTGAGGGAATCTGGAGAGACCTTGTTCTAAAACTTTCTCTAGCTCACTAGGTGAAAGTGCTAACGTTTTAGGGCATTGTGTTCTGACTGTCCACAGAAGCCACAGAAGGATTGTGGCAATGTGGAGACCGGACACGCCCTCTCACTGAACGTTCAAGAAGGCTGAGATGCCAACAGTGAAATAGAGCCAATTGGAAAAACAGGAGAGGAAAACAGTTTAGTGGCTTGGTGTGTAACGTGAAAACTTTTGTTTGAAACAGGTGCTGACTGCTGCAGAACAGGCTTCAGGTGGCTTGAATATGAGCATCATAGACCCAGAGTAGCTGGAGACACTACATCCGAGAGGGATTCACCAAGGGCAAGGGGAGGCTGCTAGTCAAGGGGTGCTACCCCTGTTATGGAGACGTTGTTGAGAAACCTGAATAGGGATCAAGGTTAAGTAGAAGTCAATGATCTTTGCAGTCTGGGAGCAAAGTGGATGAACTATGAAGCACTTCAGCTTTGTTAGGTACTGTGGAAATGTAAGACAGTGTTAATAGAGTTATTCCAATAGGGCACACAATGTAATACATGCTGTGTCGCCCAGGGTGACTTTGAACTCCACATCCTCTGTCTCCCCTTACCGTGTGCTGAGGTGATGGGGGCTCGTACCAGCAAACCTCTCTCCTCTTTCAGAGATAGGATTTGCCGCCATGATGGTCGGCTCATCTCAAAAATCACAGTCTTTTTGTTTCAGCTCCCTGACTTCTGAGATTACAGTAATATACCTTCACATTTTTAATATTTTAACTTATTTAAATAAATTAATCTTGATGATTATTGACATCCTTTTACTGTTTAGTCTTCTTTTAAATTCATTACCAAAGTATTCATTTCTACATTATTAGTGTCATAGTTAGGCACAGGTGTTAACTTGACTGTTGAGGGTTTGAGCTCTGGACACAGTTGTAGAGAGTTGATGGTTGAGTTAAGCCCAGAGCAAACCTGAAGGAGATTGTCTAGCTGATGAGGAAGACCCAGCCCATGGTTGGCGGGATTAGATCCTGGATAAATCACAGAGAGCTGGTTGAGAGAGTTGGCATCCTTCTGTGTACTTGGCCAGACATGCTGGTCTGGCAAGTAAGGATTGTCCATCTCTCAGCCTTATGCAGTGATGGTGTGGCCAATTCCTTTGGCCCTGGTGTTGGTGCGTGTTCTCCTGTCAAGCTGGACTAAGAACTGTAAACAGGAATCATAAGAGAATAAACCCCTTGTTCCCTTAAGCTGTTTGATAGTCATTTATCAGGCTGACTGCAACAATTAGCAACCTTTATTTTTTAGTCCTTTTTTGAAAATAATAAGCTAGTTCTAATAAAATTATATCTAGGCACCTAGCTGCTGCCTGATAAATAATTGCAATGTAATATATGATATAATGCATACAAAAATATGGCGGGCATTTTACATGGTTTTAGTTTTAGGGAGCTATTTGAATAAATGAAGCAGATTGCAAATATTTATTGCTATAAGCTAAAATTAGTTTGAGATTCTTTTCATTTCAAGATAAGAATTTTATACTGTTAATGACCCTGGAAATATGTGTATGAAGTTTATTGACAGTCTTAGTTTACTGTGTTCATCTAGAATAATGTATGTAAATAGGTTCTGAAAGACTTAAAAAACTCTATGTCCTCAGTGCTAAAAATTGCTGTCACTTACTTTTGACCACTGTCTGTCAGATCTCACACTGCATATTTTCACATTCATGCATAATATTTTTCAGTCTCACAAAGATCGTGAAGGTAAGATTATCTCTGTGCTTTAAACTTGAGGGACTCCTGACATTCTACTCAACATCTGGTTAAACATAACCATGTAGCTTTCAACTGACAATTTGATTTTTGTCACTGCCTCAATGACAAGGGGCATCATTATCTTGATCTTAAAATCAATTTTAATACAAACCCTCTAGCAAATTGTTAATTTTGCTGGAGAATACTTTTAGAGTTTGTGCTTATGCTTCTAAAACCATTGTAGAAATACATTCAGAGTCTGGGAGGTAGGTGTGTAAGTAACATGATACTGTTTTATATGTAGCTCTTTGCTTGACTTTCACATGGTCAAGGTCATTGAAAAGCAAAGCTGGGATTCAAATCCAATTTGGTGCTCTTCGGACCATAGCACAATGACTCAAGATTTGACATTGTGTTCATCTCCATGTTTATGAGATGACTAAGATAAAAGACCCAGAGAAACCTATACAAGGTTTGTTTTACCACTAGTGAAATAAATTTGTGGTATGCTTGAAAGAAAAAGACAACATGATAAAAGAAACAAATGACATTGGGTTTAAAAAATAGTGTATCCCATAAAATACCTAAAAATAGTGAAACAAGGGAGCCCAGACTTATTGCTGGGATGTGCTGCTCCTATACAGAGAAATATGGAGATGCACTGGAAACTGGGACATCAAAGGTAAATTTTGCCAGTGTCAGCAGTCGGCACAGAAACTTCTGGAATCCATGATGAAGCAAGTGGGGAGAGATAGGGCACAAGAGAAAAAGGACACAGCATTGAACATTCTCGAAATTTCTCAACTGAAGGGTTTTCTCATGTCCATGCTCTTCAGTTAAAAATGAGCCTAGAATGACAGATACTGAAAATGCTGCCCGCATATCACTGGGTGTCTGAGGAAAGAAGCAATGCTTGTCTGCGCCGAGCAGGTCCTGTGGCACAAACACCCAGAACGCTTTCTCTGCGCCCAGCAACACTGATGCATTTGCTATGGTCTGAGTGTCCCAAAGCCCATGCGCTGAACTTTCCTTCACTGTGTGATGACGTGAAGAAACGGGGCCATGGGGCTGAGGAGTTGGTGTAGTGGTTAAAGCCTTTGTCTCACAAGCACGATGAATTCCGATTTGCACATCCTAGGAAAAATGCTAAGCAGGTGTAGACCCCAACATGTAATTCTAGCCCTGCAAGGCAGATCTTGGGAATTTGCGCAGCAAGCTGGCCAGCCAGACTAGTTTATCAAACTCTCAGTTTAATTAGAGACCCCGGCTCACAACAATAAGGTGGAATAGTGATTGAGGATGATTTCTGATATCTTCTTTGGGTCTCCACAGGCACACACACTCAAGTGCATTCATGTGTACATACCTGCAAACCCATGTATACTTACACCTACATACAAACACACACGTGTGTCTACACGTGGACCCTGTACATATATTCAAGACAGAAAATAAAAGAAGAGTTGCCTTTTGGGAAGTAAGTCAGGAATATTCCATCACATGACTTGTGCTTTAAAAAATCTAGAATCACCTCCTTAGTCTTTGCTCTTCTGTTAGACAGGGGAATGGATTAGTCCCTTGGGAATTACACAGCAATAAGTCATTCTCTTGGAAGTGAAGGGCAGCTTGCACCAGATGTCAATGCTCCTGACACCCTGGATGAGGACTTTCGAGCCTTTGGAACTGTGAGAGACTCATTACTATTGTTTGTCAGTTACTTATTGTGTGTGATGTTTTATTACAGAAGTATTGGTGAACTGAGACCCTGTAACCCACCCTTTAGCTACTGAAGGACACGGAGACGTCCAAAACTACCATGAAGAGTATCAGTAAAGTGCTGTGTGTGGGGGGGTGGGGTGGGAAGGTCTCTTTCAAATCCATATCTAGCACTTCTCAATGTAACTTTTTTCTACTGCTCCTGAAAGTTAGTTCTTCATTTCCAACTTTAGGTATGAGGTGTCTTTGTGTCTCTTTCCATTACCTGTAGACTAAGTCTCATATCAGAAACTGTCTCCTCTCGGCTTTGGTAGTGCCTTAATTTCAGTGTTGCGTATCTGACTAGCAAGCACACTACCAGTAAATGAAACAATATTTAGAGCTCTGGTTTCTTGGATCGTGGCTGTCTAGGTTTCTTGCTGTTGGGATATGTTCTTGAAAGCCAAACTCCCACATTTTTCAGACATTTGAAATTTTAAGACCATTAAATTAAAAAAATGACCAAGAGTTTAATAATTTCAGATGACAGAGTTTTTCATATATTTAAACAGTCTATGCTTCATTGAATTACTCAAAAAGCACCTTTTTCCCCAAAGTATTCATAAAAACAAAAATATATGAAAGCTTTTAGTCATAAATGCATGCACCATTTCCTTGCAGAAGCAAAGCAAGCAATGTATTAATAATTTCAGATGTCAGACAAACAGCATTGTCCTCGAGAATGACAGAGGAGAGGTTTGGATAAAATAAACTCTTTGTTAGTGTCTTGTCAGAGTGATTTCTTACTTCCCTTTGTCCATTAGCCATTATGATTATTATCTTCCTTTTGTAGATGAGGATTCTGAGTCTAACAGAATATCCATGATTTTTTTCAAGGTTACAACTGCTTCAAAGCCCTGACTTTCAAGGAAATGCCATTAAGTGTAGCAAACACTGCACTTGAGTTGGCCAAGGCAGCTCCTGCCTATAATCTCAGCACTTGAAAGATTGAGGAAAGGATTATTGCCGGGAGTTTATTGGGCCAAGCCTGAGCTGTGTAGTAAATTCTAGTCAAGTCTCATGTCTTCATAACACTGAGGAGGATAACATACATGCAACTTCTTTAACACCAGTTTCCTTATCACTAAGGCCACAAGTTGAAATTATTAAATTCACTGTTGAATATAGTGAATAATTCATGGTAAGAGCTAACATTTTTCTAGTGATTTATGTTGGGCACTATTTGAAACATTTCACATACATTAACTCACTTATAATAGCTGTGTGAATTTAGGGCTAAATATTATGCCTATGTTATAGTTTCAGAAACTGAGCCACAGATCCTCTAAGAACCTTGCTTGCCAAAGTTTTTACACATGAAGTGAGAAAACAAAGCTTGCAGTCCAAGCAAGCTGTCCATGGTTTATTCATATCTATGCTAAATAGCATTCATGTGCTAATAAATATTCAAACAACCCGTTCATCTCCTGCTATGGTTTAGATATGGTCTAATCGTCTGCCCCACGGTTTCATTTATTAAAGGCTTTGTCCCCAGAATGGCTCTGTTGGGAGTAGTAATACCTTTAAGGGACAGAGGCAAGTGAAAGGTCCCTAGGTCACACAGGGGCACACAGCAGTTCCCATACAAACCCTGGGAGTTCTCAAAGGCCCCCTGGAGTTCTTGCAAGGGGGTTGTTATAGAAGCAACAGACATGCGTCCATCAGTCTTCTCTCTTCCTCGTTGGAAACATAATCACTTCCAAGGTCCCAAACACACTGCTGCTGTTGCTGTCTGCGTCAGGAAGCCGTGCAGACAAGAAACAACCTTCACCACAGAGCGGGGATCTCGTTGGAAACATAATCACTTCCAAGGTCCCGAACACACTGCTGCTGTTGCTGTCTGCGTCAGGAAGCCGTGCAGACAAGAAACAACCTTCACCACAGAGCGGGGATCATGTCAGTGGACCTTGAGCTGCCCAGATTGTCAGCTAAATAGATCTCATCCTCATGAGAAACCCGTGTCTGATATCTCGGTAGAGAGCCATAGAGCCCACTGATAGATTTCCCTTGCTTTGTCCGTCAAAGGCTACAGATTTCAAGCAATAGATGCAACACCATCCCACCAGCTCATTGTGAACTAGCACGTGGCTGTCATGAAGGGTGTACAAATAATGAATGAAAGGAAGATATTTGATTTGATACTCATGGGTTAGAAGTCAGTTTATTCTTTTATCTTCAGGCAGTATAAGTGTTCATAATTTATTTCTAGTTATTTAACAGAATATTTTTCAAAGTGAATATAAAAGCATTAAAAATGCTATTTTTTGCAATTGCAATATGTCATATTTGATTCTCCTGTGGCTATCCCTATGCCATATGTAAATAGAAAAGATACAATTTTAAACTTACCTGGGTCTCTTTTATTCTTTAGTTTGTGCGTCGAAAGTTATTAGCATCGAAAGTTATTAGTAAGTTCTGTCTGCAAGTTATTTGGAAGTCTGATGGGGGGGGGTGAGTTGGTTCCCGTGGAGCCACCGTGGCTAACTAAGATGACCTGGTGACCCATTTCATGTGTGTCTCCAAGGAGTGACAGCGTGAGATGGAGCATGCGTGCATAGAGACCTTTCCAGGGACAGTAGAATGCATGCTCGCCCTTATTGTCTAGGACTGCCAAGGCTCTAGGGGACATGACTGCTGACAATAGAACTGGCCATTGTTTCGCTGTAATATTTTCTCAGAGCTTTCTGAGTGACAGTCCCTGGGGAGAGTGAATTACCATCCTAGACTTGTGACTCAACTACTCCTTTTGTCATTCTGCATAATTGCTGTCACCCAGGTAAAGCTAAATTGCTTTTTCTCCTTGGTAAACTCTCCCACACTCAGCTTGGAGTCTTCAGGCCAGACAGGCCCGGGGAACCTGGACAGATGTAATATGTCTCTCCTGAACGACTCCTGGAGGAGTGTCTTTCTTTGAAAAGCTTTGTCTCTGAAGACAAATGCAAGCGCATTGAAGACACTTGTTTAAATAATTGCATTTGCCACTTATTTAGCAACTATAGAATTAGGAGCTATAATAGCCTGGTCCTCATGGGAGAGTGGGGAAGATTAAATTAGTCAATACATTCAAAGTCCCTAGTCTGATGTGTGGCACAAAGTAAGACTGCAGTGTTAACTTTTATTGCCTTGTGAAGCTAAATGTTTAATCACTGTAACCATCTCTCAAGATAGAAACTCTTAATTCCATTGTGGAAAGCTGATCTTTATTGGAGGTAGAAGTTAGAAATAAGTGGGTTTAGTTCTAAAACAGATGGATTTAACTTCCCAAATGGTTTTCTGAATTTATCCTGTAATTTTTGTCAAGTCAGCTCTTGAAGCGGATGGTCACACAGGGTACTGAATAATTCCTGACGGAGTGTGGATGTTCACACTTATCTGAGAGCTCCGGCGTTTAAGTGCGTTGAATCACTTTCTCCAAAAGCCGTGTTTTTCTGAAACTTGGTTCGTGACACACAGCAATCAACTGTGTACGAAAGACTGTTTTCATTCTCTGAGTTAAGGGTCTGAAGCTGACAGTATACACGGATGATAATGTGCTCCGCAGCAGTCATGGTGATAACAATGACCACACTAAAGTAATAATAATGACGTCTACTCTTTATTGCATACTTAACATGCACCAGACACTGCGGTAGCAATTTACTGTAACTATCTTACGTAATCATCACTAGACAGATACTATTATCCATGATTTCTATGTTATAAAAATTAAACTCAGTGAGACAAACTAAGGTGCCAAGTGTTACAGTTGCTAAAGAAATGGCGTGGGATTGCTTCCAGACTATCCTGAACCCCGAGCTGTGTGTGTTTACACAGGGAGCAAATGACAAAACTTGATCTCCACACCCTTTTGCTTTCTGCTCATGTTCTTTTCTTTTGGCTCAAACTGATGCTGTCTATGGATGTCATTTGAATCTACCCACTGAGAGCTCCGGCGTTAGATTTTGTGTACAACTAAGATTTTTAGCAAACACAATGGCCAAATTTCCTTAGGTAATATATTGCAGGTAGTTGAACTAACTTCATGGTTTAAATGAACCTGTGCTTAAAGACTGACTATACTTTTGAGCCAGTTAAAGAAACTGAGTCTCAGCTTGGTTTAATTTATTTTCCCACCACTCTCTTTCCTTTTCTTTCTTTATTCCTTTGGTTATGACTCTCAATGGTTTTATCTGTTTAAGGTGCCATAAGAAATTCAATTTCATCTATAATATTTAAGGGTGCACACACACACACACACACACACACACTGCCCTACACCTCCTGCTTAAACTCACTATAAGAAAGTGGTCACTATAGTCTATTTCTGCATGAAATTCTTCTGAAACAGCCTCACTGTGTACAAAGGTTTGGCTCCAATTCAGTAAGGTTGTTCATTCTTTTCATGACCAGCCATTTCCCTCTGGAGATTTGCTGCCTGGGAATTCCAGCTATGTTCTCGGAGGAGCTGAGGGGAAAGCATTCCTCTAGTGACCAGAGAGCTAGCTGACACTCTCTCATGATCTGGCTCTAGAGTCACAGGATAAGCTGGTGACATTCAGCTGAAGACACTAGCCCCGAAATACTTACCTGTCATCTTTGCAGATATAGAGCCTGGTTCCAGAGCTTTACAGAGCCTGGGATTGCCTGTCTGTCTGAGTTCCATGAGGCAGATCCTCAGCAGAACAGTTCCTCGTATCCACTCACAGAAGAGTAGAGAGATTATGTTTGTACCTCTACACCTCCTCTTTTAAAAATAAGACAAATGTCTGACTTTTGAGTGCACAGTCTCCATAAGCATCAATGCTGAAGTCTGAGTTGTTGGTCAAAATGACTCACTGATTCTCTTAGCTCCTTTCAAAGAATCTCTTAACAAAAACTGACTGTGAGGTGCCAGGGCTTCTGGGAGTTGGGAAATATGAAGCTCCCCTCAGGCTTGCTCTACAATGCCTTTCACGCCGAGAAGCAGTTACTAGTTTGAGGACACATTCCACATTTGCTTTTGTGGTCCATCCCCAGGATTAGAGGGCTTGTGACAAGGTCTGTGCTTCTCTCTTAACCTGTGAACAGTAAAAACAGCACAAGGAGGGTGATATTTTGTTTGCAGGAGACAGAAACATTTGCTTTGGAGTCAGTTCTTCATGTGAGAGGAAGCAGAAAGAAAGAATAAGGAAGTGTGTGTGTGGGATGTGTGTGTGCATGTGTGGGCATGTTCATATGTATGCATGTGTGTGCATGATTATATGCTTACTTTTGGATGTTTATGTATATGCATGTGTGTGCACATTTGCATCTGTGCATGGGTAAGGAACATGTTCGAGTGTGCATGCTTGTGTACATATGTACGCATGTTATTGCCTGTTCATGTGTGTGGAGAGATATGTGGGCATATTTGTGTGTCTGTGTGAGTGGGCACATCCATGTGTGTTTAGGATGGTATACTTTACAGCTCTGCTGATAGAATCAGCAGAGAACGGAAAGTACATTATGGTTTTATTTTCCCAGCAAACAGAAGTGCTGAGGGATCTGATTGCTGTGAGAAAAGGGCACATTCGTCAGTCTTCTCACTTCAATATGTGTTCGTCGAGTTGGTAAATAAAATGCCTGAGCTGATATGAATTTCTTTGGTGTCCAGCAGCTCTAAGGCTAAGGTTTACTTCACAGCTTTGCAAGTCCTGTTCTGGCTTATAACAGCTTTGTATTGAGTGAAGGTATCTGAGTGTCATTACCCTATAGAAAAGCAGTTGAAAAATCAATTTGCCTACTGAGAAGTGAGCTCACAGGTGTCAACAGAAAATGAAGTAGAGGGTGATAAACAGGTTTCAGAGAAATTCAGTGTTTCTGACCATCACGTGATTTCAGTGGAAATTCCAGTATATGGTATACACTTGATAAACGAGAGCTGATGCATATATGAACTATATGCATAGCACATTTTGTAATAGTTTATGGTTCTGTTCTTGATCTCTGTAAAGGGCGACATGATGTTGGAAAACAAATGAGCAACTAGTTAGAAGCAAGCTAGGAAGGAGACCAGATTGTCTCAGTTGCTCAATGTATGCTGGTTGGATAAATCAAAAATTCACCACTGAAAAAGCATTGCCAGGAAAATCCTCTTAGAATGTCTTTTTTTCCACAAGATTATAGGCCCTCAAACATAAGCAGAACATATACCAAACATACACTGCGGTAAATGATTGCCATTCCTTTTCGAGAGAGAATTCCCATGGCAATCTATTTTGAGAGTTGTCTAAAACAGTTGTTTAAAGTCATAATTAAAACATTTTCCTTGGTTTGAAAGGAGAGAGGAATTGCGCCCATAGCTGTCAGACTGTGAGGAAAAATTCTTCATGGGAAAGGGGCTGATGTGCCTTTTTTTCTCAATTAGTTAACTAACCTATAGCAACAGAATTCAGTCATTGCTTCAGGTTTTCTAGCTGAATTAATATTTAATCCAACACCAAAGCCATCATATATACAATTGATTGTTGCAGGATACATAGCACCATAAATATAGATATATAGGTAAATAAAAAAAACTGATAATACATCAGAAAAATAATTGATAGATGAATGATACATAAACAATAGAAATTTGAATACAGATTCTTAATCCTTTTTTGAGGTATAATTGATATGTAAATAACTATTTATTTAATACATACAGTACAATGTGTTTGAGAAATAAGCATAAATCCATAAAGAAATCCACATTTCTTTATCAATTAATTGGTCAAATTAAAGTTCTTACTATTATTTTTACTATTGTGATTCTTTAGTAAGAGCATGTAATGAAGGATTACATTAGAAAATTTTAAGAATTCAGTATAGTGAAACGAATCTTTGGCCTGGGTTCAGGGTGAACAGAAAAGAGGAAGGAATTGAGCATGGACTCATCACTCTCTGCTTCCTGACCATAGATGTCATGTGACCAGTGCCTCACACTACCACCACTCTAACGTCCCCTCTATGACGGGCAGCACCCATAGTCTGTGAGTCATGTGACAGGCTTCCTTAGGTTGTATTTGTCAGGCATTTCGTCCCAACAACATGTTAAGTAACTGATACACTCCACTATACCATTAAATATTTTACAATATTTTATTGTTCTTATTTTGTTCAGCAAACTACACTTTTCTAAGATCACTGCATATATAAACATTAATAATCATGAAGTAGGTCTAGTAGCACATGCAGCTTACAGCTGAAGATATTGGAGAAGCAGGGTTTTTTAGTGCTAGAGAAACCAAAACACAAGGTATCTTAATGACTTGGCCATGTTTAGAAGCAGAAGGGATTCCCATGCAGGTCATTTGTGCTCAGAGTCTAGGCTCTTAAGCACTCTCGTATGCTTCTGTTCTTGCGGTAAGTTTATTCTTCCCAGCCTACCATGAAGCCTAGAATAGGAGGAAATAATATAAAACTCAGAATCTATAAAAACTTTTGATTTCAAAGTACCCAGAAGAAGGAAGTCCAACATCAATTTATCTATTCAGCAAAAAATGCCCACTACACATGGAAGTCAAAGTTTAGAGTCCAATATACTAATATCTAGATAAAGAAAGAAATGCTTGCATAGATGAGGGAACTTCTCATAGATACACAGTAGGTGCAGAACTAAAGTAATACCACTGTGCAAATCATCACAATTGCTATTATCAGTCCTGTTTCATTGTTTACTTATTATTTCCTAAACTTGAGGAGACCTAGGACCCGATTTTGATTTTCTTTTAGTTCTTTTTAAGTATGTTTCTCCACATGTATATAGCTTTCTTATGTGGCCCAGTGGAGTTCTCATGTGATCTAGTCAGAGTGGCCATTAGCTCTAACTACAAAGAAGCTGGGAGTTTGGAATGCGGCCCCCACGTGCCTAGCTGAGCAACGTTTCTGCTGGACTGGAGTTGCCCACCCCTTTTCTCCCCTTACCTAGATAGAAGTCCATGGGCTGTCCCAGGACTGCACCGGCCTGGACACGGGCCAATCGGAGGCCAGCAACCAATTGTCAGCAGCAGACGAGAAAATCCCAGGTGTTGTGGGAACCCCTCAGGTGTTGTGGGTAATACAGGTTGCAATTCAAACTGCTCACGGACAAGGAAGAGAACCAATCCCCGAGTGCCAAAACTATTGGCTGTCGGCCAATCATGTAACTACTAAGTTGGAAGCCCCCTCTCCTTGCCAGTAAGCTATAAAAACTTCGACCAGACAAAGGGCCACGCTTTAGGCCTGATACCACTGCCAGTCGGGTGCCAGTCGGTCGGGAGCCCAGATTCGAGCCTGCAATAAAGCCCTCATGTGAATTGCATCGATGTCGGTTCCATGGTCTCTTGGGATTCAGAAATCTGGGCACAACAAACTGTTTAGGGTATTTGCTAGAAGCCCAGTATATGGCTTCTTTACTGTACATGTTTATATCAATGCCAGAAAAAATTGAAGCTTAGTATGTGGCTCATTGCTGATGATAATCACCTGATGTTACCCTCCTACGCTTTACATCTTTGTGAACTCTGAATTAGATTGCTGGTTTTTTCTGTCCTTCACAGTCAAGTTTCTTTGAATTGCATGTGTGTTAAAATCATTTGCCAAGTTTTAAGATATCAGATTCAGTGGTGGAGCTACTATAGATTTATTAGGTCATTTCAAGCTTTTAAATTCCATCCTATGGTCCTTTATGTGATCATTATTTGGTCTGTCAGTGAACAAATATGACAGAAGAAAGCTGTATACTTGCTTTTCTGATTCATTAAAGCATCCAGAAATGATCTTAAATTGTTTAGGAATTTAAATATGCATAATAGTGCTAATAAGGTAGGGTTACAACATAGTACTACAAAAATAAACCTTGCATGCATGAAGGTAATATTCACTAAATTTTATGTGATTTGTGGAACAACCCAACCGTTTTTCTTTCTTCAAAGTATCTGCTTACTTAAGGACCACAATGTCCTAAATTCCAGACTTAACGAGTCAGTCCTTTTACTTACCAAGTTCTTTTAAAACCCAATAGTCTTGAGAAGGAAGTGTTAATTAAAATTAATTCACACTGGGGTATTAACAGCAGGGCACAATATAAAAAATTCCAGAGGCACAGCTAAAAGACTAACTCACTTGCCATGTTACTTTGTACCAGTTTCTTAACGTCTCTCCGCTGTATTTCTTTATTTGGAAAACAGAAATGATTAAATTACTCATAGATGCCAGTTAGGGGCATTGAGTGATATAGTATTGGTGAAAAGCAAAATACTTTTTAAAGACTAATGATGCTATTTTCGTGCAGCTCCTGTGATATTCTTGAAACTCAAAGTCTAGGACACATAACCACTAAATGCTTCAAACGGAGAAATTTAAAGATGAAGGATGTTTTCCACAAACTTCGAAGTTATAGTCACAATAATCTCTGCATGCGTTTTTAATAATGAGATCTCAGAGTAGTTATGTATTGAAAGAAAAATATTAAAAACTTACTAACAATGAGACTTCAAAAATACTTAGATGCCTTCCAGTGATTCTAGTCCCTGCCAATTATCTGTGACCTTCCAATCTTCTAACAGTCCCTAAATAATGATGCACTACTGAACTCTAGACTTGATTTTTTTTCTACCCCAAACTGAAATTATATTGTCACATCTACTCAGGACCTCACTACATGGATAAAACCAATCTAGAATGTTAACTGTCTCAGGCTGGAGTTATGACTAAGGGGTTAAGACTCTGTCTTGCAAGCAGAAACTCAAGTTTGGATCCCAGGTCCCACATAAAATTGTCAGGTGGAAATGGTGGCAGCCTGCAGTTCCAGCTCTGCTAAGCAGAGCCTGGGGAATCGCAAAGCGAAGCAAGAAGGAGGTAGAAGCAATCCAGGATCATTCCCGAAGTCACCCTTGACCCTCCACAGGGACATACAGTGCCCTCTGATAGACACTCATGCACACACACACACAATAAATGAATGAATAAATAACCTTTTTTTACAAAAAGAATATTAACTCTTTCAAGAAGACTATTAGCTCTATGTTTGGAAATCAAGACAGAACTGTCCCTGTAGCTGTCAATTTAAATTCTGAAAATAGAGAATAAAATGCTTATTGCATTTCTCATATACTCTCCTGGATAGTGTGCTTATCCAAGTTTTGACAACTACCGACCTGTTCTCATATCTTGAGTTTGGTTGCGTATTATGAAAGTGTCAGCATTACCTTTAGATTTAATGGAGAAAATAAAGTAGTGATTGGCTGTCAGAGGTCTACTACAGTCAAGTACCAATCAGTTTCCTCTCTATGAATTCGCAGTCACCTGCCCTACTAACCACTCTGTTCTATCCAGACTGTTTTACATATTTGTCCTATTAAATTTTCTAGAAAATTACTGAATTATGCTTCTTCTACATGACTGTAGATGTCACTAATGTTATAAGTGCATGGAAGTTGTGCACTGAGCTGATATGCTGATTGTGATGTTTTTACCTTAAGTATTTTAACAAAACCAGGAAGAAAGCAACCTTAAATTAACTGGTAACTCTGGAGAGTGCAACACAAATGGTGTTGAAACTCTGATCCTCTGAATTCTTACTGTTCTTTATTTAAAGCTTGCCACTTGTATTACATTTTGTGGTGTGTGGGGTGTGGGGGTGCTCATAACAATGTGTGGGGGCACACATGAATATGTATGAATATGCACATAGAAGCTAGAGGTCAAACCCTGATGTCATCTCTCAGGAATTTTTCTACCTTGATATTTGTCAGTGTCTATCACTGGGACCTGACACTCTCCAATTAGATTAGGCAGCAAGACCCAGGGATCCACCCTTCTCTGTCTTCTCAGCCAGTTTTTAATGAGGGGTGCTAAGGGTAAACTTGGTTTTCCATGCTTGCTTGATGAGAACTGTGCCAACTGAGTTATCTCCTTGGTCTCTTGCATTTCATGTTTTACATCAGAGCCGTTTGTGAACATCTTCCCTACTGGAATAGCAGCGTTGTTGCATTTTCCATCAACTCAAGCATTTCACCTTTCTATTATCTACTCATTCATTCATTTGCTCATTAAAAATCTTCACTCATTTCTCTCTGTTAATACAGAAGGAATTGTGATGGGCGTAGGTCAGTGGTCTGCTTGTAGTCTTGTGTTGATGAATCAAACGAAGCCTCTCTCCACTATTTTAGTCACTTCCCTCCAATCCCTGGAGATTTGAAACTCTTCACTCACACATGTTTCTTATCTTAGGGATTTTTTTTCCCACCCAAGGAATGTATTTCCAGCAAGTGAAACTCAAGGACTGGGAAATAAGTTCTCACATAGTAGAACCTTTTATCACCTGTTTCAAAAACAAAATCTGTATTTCACCTTTATCTCACTTTTGCTTTTACAGTCGTAAACTTGTCTATATTCATCATAACCGTGTTCACTGACAAAAATGACCAGCCTGATGTGTGAAGGGGAATTACTTTCTTTTTTTACTTTTTTTAATCTATCTTCCTTCCTTCCTTCCTTCCTTCCTTCCTTCCTTCCTTCCTTCCTTCCTTCCTTCCTTCCTTCCTTCCTTCCTTCCTTCCTTCCTTCCTTCCTTCCTTCCTTCCTTCCTTCCTTCCTTCCTTCTTTCCTTCCTTCCTTCCTTTCCTTCTCTCTCTTTCTCCTTTTTTCTCTTTCTTTCTCTCATCTATCTCTCTGTTTCTCTGTCTTTCTGTCTCTCCTCTTTAATTTTCACAAGGCTGGAAAAGAGTTATTGAGATGAAAATTATCATAATCATAAAATTCTCATATCTGCATAAAGTTTATTTTCAGCTTTTTATGGTCTAAGTAATTTATTCCTATGAAGAGTGCACCTAGATGTTTTGTTGTTTTGTTCTTTTGTTTTTAAAACTTTACTGTTATTGTATTTTTAAAATTAGTATTTTACCTATATGATATATTTTTATTTCTGGACAATTCCCATACATATGCACTTCTTTTTTTTTCTATCAGCATAATGCACTTCCATACTATATTTCTTAAAAATAAACCAATAGCCTTAGCATGCTGTCATCCTAGCTTACTGTCATTACTAGAAATCCAGGCTGAATGTCACTTACCAAACTTCTCTGAGCATCTTCTTTCTGTCCCAAGATCCAGCTGAGATCACCATACTTGCTCATTGTCACATCTTCCAGTGTGTCATGGTTTTTCAATTTTTTTTGTGATTTTGATACTCTTGAAGATGTTTGTCCACATGTTTAGTAGAATTCCCCTTAACTGTTTTGTCTGATATTTTTTCCATACAATTATACTTGAGCTCTGGGCTTGGAGAATGCTATAGAAGCAAACTGTTCTCATTATAGCTTATCAGAAGCATATCACTAAGGATGTTGTTTATTGTATAGTGTTTGCTTCTCTCTTTGTGCTCTGCAGAGAATCTTAAGTCTAGGAAACTATCAATGTGGACAGAGAGACTCTAAACTCTGCCTTCTTAATAATTAAATTAAATTTATTCTGAAAAATGTGATATCAATATACTGACTTGTTGACTAAACTACTCATGTCATTATTCAATCATATTTATTTTATAAGAAGCATTCACATGTTATTTATTTTCTTCCTCAATTTGCCTCAGCATTGGCTGCTGAGTGCTAATTTTAGATTTTGTCTTTTATTATGAGTAATTTTGCTAGCTATAGTTTAGAGAATTTGTAGAGCCAACGTTTGATTATCTAGTGCAAATCAATATGGAAAAGTATAAAAGTATTCCATGAGGGCAGAAAATTTAGGTTGCATCTGACTTCTAGGTCTCAAAATAATGGTGGATGCTTTGTAAGCTTTCTCTATTTGAATTCATCGTTGAAGAACTCCACACTTAATTAAGTTGCTTGAGAGAAATTATTTACTCTGACAACTGTGTGATCTGTAGCTGTCTTCTTTCAACTCAGCTCCATGCCCTGCACGTGCCTGGACACAGGTTCACACAGGTGCATAACCGTCATTCAGGAATGTCGTGTTCATCGGCCATTCATTCACCCACCTCTTTCCTTCTTGGCTTCTCTTATCAACTTTAACAACCTGTCTGGACTTTTTCCATATGAGTTTTTTCAATTTAAATAGCTGAAAGTACATGTTCTCATGCCATTTGTGGAAAGGACTTTTAACAAATTAAGGCCAGTGTCTTCTAGAAATATGTAGGTCCAGTTACAAAATAGGATATTCCACATTCCAGTTGATCTGAAGTAGAAAATGATAAAAAATGGAATATGGCATTAGATGTACAAAGAATCTTATAGATATAGTTTCCAGTAACACAAGAAATAATAAAAAGTGACAAAGGAGATTGCTTATGCACAGCAGTGGAAATAATTTCTAAGGCAAGAATGCAACTTACAGAATCATTGAAAATCTTAGGCGGTTATCCATCTGACGGTGGAATGATGTTCACAGTATGTAAAGAGCTCATGAAATTAAACAATTGAAAGATCAGAAACCTAATCAATATGTGAACATAAGAACTGAATACATAATTCTCAAAAAGAAGTACAAATGACCTAAAAATACATGGGAAAATATTCATTTTTGAGGAAAGGCAAACTAAAACTAATTAGGGTCTCATTTCATGTCAGTTAGAATGACAGCATTAAGAAACAAAGCATCAAAAAAACAAAACAAAACAAAACAAAACCATAAACCAAATGCTAGCAAGTGTACAGAAAAGGATACCAATACATTGCTGGTGGGATTTTAAGCCATTGTAGTCACTATAGAAATCAGCTAGACTATTCTTCAAAAAAATAAAAGCTAAAATGAGCATTATATATAGTAAGGCAAACCTAACTAAATACCCAATATTCCAAATCAGTATATAACAAACATCCCTACATGCTCATGTTCACTAAGAAAATCATAACAGTCAGGGTACAAAATCAGTGCACTTACCCTGAATGGATGGAAGAATGAAGAAAATGTGACATATACACACAGTGGAATATTATTATTCATCCATAATGTACTAAATCATGCTATTTTTTCAGGAAAATGGATGGAACTGCAAATCACAATATTAAGTGAAATAAATCAGGTTCAGAATGATAAATATCATGTCTTATATCTTATATTCAGGAAACAACATGGACCATAAGTAGAAGTATGACTATTAGGGAAAGAAAGAAGATAAGAAGGAGAATCCCCAGTGATATATGGGGAAAATGTGAATTGCATTATCACATGAAAAGTCACAACGGTATATATTATTTAGTGTAATTAATGTACATTTAAAAACTATTCTTTCATTTATTCTGTCTCATTTAACATTTTCCAAAAGGTAGACTACATTTTACCATATTCTATGAGATCTTAATTTGTGAGACATTCTGCCTTCTACTACACTACTGCCTAAAAAAAAAAAAAAAGGTTTATCTAGAAAACATTACTTTAAGTGAGTTATCACAGACACAGAAAGAAAAATGCTTTCTCTTGTATGTGGACATTAGCATTAGACTCTTATCTGAGTGTTTGGCTTGGAATTCCAATGCGATTATAGAACTTTTTGTACATGCTTAGTATATTATAGCTATTTATTCAACTGATATGCTTGGGTCAGCTGATAAATTCAGTTGCCTGGGATTCTGAAGTAGGGTTGATTTCTAGGTGGGATCGTATCAGAGAATGCAAAGGTTTGGTGGAGCATGATATTGCACATAGTTAGGTGATAAATTTTGCTTATTTTGTTGGAAATTTTGTGGGTGCTGTGATCCTTATAGTAAAAAAAATGTTCATTTGTTTGTTTTTTGGACATAGTGGATCTTCTGGAATTTTTTTCTTTGTGTTTTGTAGAGTGACCTCTGATATTCATTTTTGTTTGTGGCTTTGGAACTTTGTATCTGAACATTGCTGTGAATTCTACTGTTTAAAATTTTTCTATGAAGTAAACTTTAAAAAAAGAATTAAGAGATATTGAAAAATACTTGTGTTCATATTAAATGAGTCATAGTTACGCATCATACTGAAGTAAATTCCTTAAAAGCTTTTGGCTTGCCTTCTAATCATGTAAACAGTAGGGGGTTGTATTCCATTGGTTTTTTGTTTCTCAATGACACTCCAACAGAAAAATTTGCCAACACAAACTGCCGCGCTCCTATCCAACTAATCTGGTAGAATATGTCTCAGTTTGGAAAAGGTGGATTCAAAGTAACATGTTTTGGGATAAGGACATGGCTTTATTTTAGAGAAATAAGGAAAAATATGGGAATTGTCAGGTCTTGGTGTTTCTTCCCAGTTCAGGCCTAAAGCCTATTCCCTGGGAAGGTCACAGTAACCCCATGGGCAAGTGCTAGGAATTTCTCGGTATGCCACAATAAAGCCCATGGACAGGTGCTAAGCATTTTTACCTAGGTTTTGTTTGGGATAATTCAAGTTTTGCCTCTGGCAGGAAGAATCCTTCTGGAATTTAGGAGTGCCCTTTCTTAGGGTTTTTTGGAACTAGCTTCCTGCTCTCTGTTCTAGAGAAGAAGCCTGCTTTTTAAGTTTCGGTCAAATACTAAATAGAAATTTCATGTCTAGTCATTTACAATAAGTAGACTTGTTAATCAGAATGTGTGCACTGATTTTAAGGAAATTAGAGAATAACTTCTAGAGTCTTAAAACATAGGTGGGTAAAATTCCCACCTACGTACTAACTCAGAAATTCCAGAAGTACAAGACTATGCTCTCAGTCCACCAGAACCTTAAAAGAAACTGTGATACCCTCTTACCCTGGCTGAAGGCCAAGGAAGAGACCATCATGCCAGAAAGTCTAGATGCCAAGACTGCCCCTGGAGATGGTATTTGCAATCCAAACTGGGAGAATCCATGTCAGAAGCAAAGGGGGCCGTGTCTTTCCTACCCCAAACAGCACTCTTATGAGAAATCACAGAGATGGACCATCTGAGTGCACTCCCACCAATGATCGCCTCCGCCCCGAAAGAGACACCCTCGAAAGAGATACCCTCGGCATATTGGGCCTGACTGGACCCCAGGTTTGGAGTATGCATGGTTCACAGATGGGTCATCTAAATGATGGCAATACACTTCTGGAATTCCTCAAAGGAAGACATAAGCAACCTTACTATTAAAGGAATAGAAGGATGCTATTATAGAAGTTATTCTTTTTGTAATTATATTGCTTAAGTGTTTTCTTCAGTGCATATCTCAGTAGTGCTCCATCGACAGAATCAGCTATAGCTTATGGGCCTTGAATATTCAAGTCAAGGCCCCCTTAGAGATGTGGTTTAAGCTTGGATAGTAGAGACTACATGAGCTGCATACATCTTCCCAAGTTAGAACCTGCTGCCATGCCTGGTGCCTATGTCGACCTGCCTGACTGAGAGTATCAACCTGGAGAGGACAACAGCAAAAGCTCATGCTGAGACTTATGGGGTGTTGGGGACTCCTATAGTTAATTGTAAAATATATGTTCCTTGCTAAAATCAATAGGAGATCATTCTGCCTCTGTATTTAAAAAAAAAAGCAGTTAAAATGTGGGCTCAGCCCCATAGCTATCCGGTGAAGCATTATAGATTAGACAAGTTTGGAAATACTGAGAGAATGTTTCTGTTCAGTGCCTTTGCCCTGAAGCAATGGGTTAGGTTCTTGAAAAAATGTCCACCCTGAAGGTGATTTTTGCTGACTAAAAAATTATATGTCTGTTGTAGGTGCAACATTCTTTACCCCAAAATTTTCTGTATAAAAGTTGTCACGAAAATTTCAATAAACGGGTTCAGGATACACTCGGACGAGAGGGAGCCGCGTGTGTTCTGTTCTCCACCCAGTCCTGGGGAGCCCTGGTCTCGAGGCCGCGACTCTGGTCTGCGGCAACAAACAAAGCAGCAACATATAATAAAAAGCAAAAGAAAACCTTGAGACCTATAGCCATGGTCTAAAAATTCTGAACTCACTCTTGGGGAAAATTGTTTCACTTTTCTGGATTTCTGTTTTGAAACTAGAGAAACGAGGCCAAGATGGAGGGACACTTACTTTTTTTATTATTTTATGAGTTTCAAATTAGCAAATGCCTGGATTAAATATGTCAGCAAATGATATTTGTTTTATTTCTGACACTGATTTGTTCCTCAAAAGAAGATTCTACAGTAGGGCAGGAATCTGTTCCAAGGGAAAGAACATGGGCTACAGAGTCAGGAAGAACCAAAATGAAATACTTGCTTGGCAGCATGTTGGCGCTGGCAGAGTACCATCTGGCTCCTCTAGCTTCCTAATTTGCAAGGAGTGCAAATAGTGTTGGGAGGATTAAAACAGTTTATGCATTCAAAAGCACTGCTTATATTTTGAAAAAGTGATTAGAATATAATGTTTTTAATCCTTAAGTAAAGTGAATCAGGTTTTTTTCCCTCACTATAGAGATGCTAATCAAATAATAGATTAAATTCCTGCTTCAACTACATCTGCACAATCATCATCAGAGGTATTATGAGAGACAACAGTCTAGTCATCTTTTTGGGCTTATCCTTGTATTTATTTGTTTATTCAATTCATATTGACCAAGTACTTATTATGGACTTATAGCTGAGCCAATTGCTATTTGCTCTAAGTTATTTGAATACATTCTTTTCCCTTCATTTTAAGGTGATTTAAAGAACAAATTAGCAGACTATTTGGTTCCAAATATTTGGTTATCAGATTATTAATTGTGAGTCATGTTTGACATCTGAAATGAAAGGCAAAATAATCATATAAGGACAGTACGCATTCTCAAAGATGCTAATCTGAAGGTAAACAGAGATTTCTATCCAGAGAGTTTGAACCTTCATAGGTGGAATTATGATTTGCCCCAGATCAGTCAAATAGATACTAAAATTTTCTCTGGAAAGCATCTTAAAACTTCCTGAGTTTCCAATAATACTTATGGATGTTTTTCCTCAAGTTTGAAAAAGAAGCGTAAATAACTAGAGCAGGACATTCGAATAAGAAATAAAGGTCTTGTCCCTCTTTTTACTCAAAACAGAATTTCTCATACCCTTTCTAAACTTGGAAATCCTATCTTGTCTCTTAAGAAAAAAAGAATAAACAAAGAGGTTTTGCATCATCAATAACTATTTTGAAATTTTGCCTTCAGGAAGCTTGGTGCATGAAGAAGAGAAGTTCTTTTGAATTCTCAAAGTATAACTGTCCGGAAAAGGTAAATGCATATGTATTTGGGACAAAGAGAGAAATATGTGATAAGGTATTTTGACTGGGGATATGTGACATATAAGCCCATTTGTGAGAACTGTTATCTGCAGAGTCAAGGAAATTGCTTTTTACTGTTTTCGTGCAGTTATGTAACCTTGAAGAAACTTCCCCAGCTCCTTCAAAACTTGAGTTCTTCTTCTACACAGCATGGGAGCAAGTGAGTTCCTTTATCAGCCACAAATGAAGTGTGTACCTCCAGCACTGAATGCAGAGTTTGGTATGCCTACATGCTGGATGATGCTTGATCTTTTTTTGTTATATTTTATTGCTCTTATTGTGAGTGTTGACAGAAACGAGGCTGGTTGACAGAAACGGCAACAGGAACATCTCTTTCGGATTCTCCCGGTTTTGCTCCTGGCTCATTTACTGTCTATTTCCAAACTACCTCAGTTGACTTTGCTCATTTTCATCCTCTGCTCTTTTTGAGTGTGGCTCACACTGAGATTACTCTTCGGAGAAAATGTAAAGGAAGCTTGTGGCAGAGAGATAAGACGCAGCAGCAAAAATATCACCCTGTAGTGCAAGCTTTCTGAACTTCGGAGTCAAACAGAGCTGGTTTGGATTGTCCTTGTGGTCTGTTGTTATCTCTGGGATGCTACGCATATCTCTTGATCTCTTAATCCTCAGATTCTTATCAGGAAGGAAAGAAAATCACAGCTGTGTCTGAGGATCAATATGAAAGTTCAGCAAGATGAAGAAACTACAAGAATCAATAAAATGAAAGAAAAAAATACAGAAACATAAACAAGAGACAAGAGCTCACTTCACAGAAGAAACACAAATGAATTCCATGCATATGATAAATTTTTCTTCATTAGTAGTCTAGAAAATGCAAATAAACTCATGGGGTGATATGCCATTTTACTCAATTATTTATTTAAAGTGTGACAATATTAAACATTGTTGAGGATGCTCAGCATTGCAGTGATATCCTCGATTATTATATACAGGTATACATGTGTGCCGTGATCCTCACAGATCATACCATGGAGTAACGCGTCTTTATAAGTTAATTATGCACTGTTCCCTGTGCAGATATATATGTTCAACATGTCAGTTATTCATCCAAGGGACTAATTGGATGCTATTGCAGAAAGGATCAGAGGGGGTGGACAGATAATCGGCTTTATATCTTGTCTCAGGCTTAGTGAAACCAGTTTTAGCCTGTGCTACAACTTAGCCACCGACTGCCCTTTCCAACAGGGCTCATAAATCACTCTTTCAAGTAAACCATATTCATAAATCACTGGTTTATAATTATATGCTTTGGCCATTTGTCTCTGGATGCCAGAATTCTTTGCCTCTTCTTGCAAGATCTCATTCTGGTAGATAGACGAAAGAAGCATTCACATGATTTAATATTTTGACATATTCTTATACAATAAAATAATTCAAAATGAACTCTACATTTTTTCTTTCTTTTGGAATAAGGCTTTGCTACAAAATACCTTTTGTGTAACCTTGGAGTCTTCTGCTTGAAGAATTCTTTTCTTCATCTTTTGTTTTATTTCTTTTTCTTAAAATGCTAGAAATGGATCAAACACAGGAATTTATACATTCTAACACTGAGCTATAAGCCATGGCCACAGAATAATCTCTTTTAATTAAACTATTTACATAAAAGATTCACAAAGCATGGGAGTTGCCCTTCATGGTGTAAAACATGTTCACACACCTAGCATTTGTGGCATGTTTACCTCATGGAATTTGAGATCTTTTCTAGCTTGATGATACATTTCCATTTCTATCTGGTGGGCTGTACATTTACCCTAAACCCAGATTTCCTTAGTTCCCAAAGATGCTATGTCAATATTCCTTATATTATACTTGTCTAATTTTGTTAGATACTATACAAATTAAATAACAATGTAAAACATGTTACTATAGAATTAACATTGTTTTGTATATGAATGAAAGCCTTTATATGAGAGATTTTAAAAATATGGCAATTTAGGGGAGATTTTAGCAAGATGAGAAAGCCATTGTTAGCACTCTAGAATGAATATAAACGAATATGTTTACTAAGACTAGACCATAAGTTCTTCCTTCACTTCAAAAAAAAAAAAAAAAACCACTTCAGTTGAAAGTGAATAGGCCATATCACAGATGATGTGTCTGGAAGAATAGAAATTCTTAGGTATTTTTGGCGTTCACTGTTCCAGTGCAATGATGAGCTTCTTAGCAGCTCTGACCTTTGAAAGGACCATCATTCAGAGCTGTTCTCTTTCCAATCACTCCATTTTCAAGTATGATTCATGTTACAATATAGATGTGGGCCTTTCACTGCACATCCATTGTGTTTTCCATTATGTAAATTGAACAGCAATGCCCAAGGAAGTGTAGGATAATGTGGCTTATGACCAAATGGATTACAGGCATATGAAGTAAAAAAAAAATCTTGGAAACTCAATGGAGATGTTGGAAAATGAAAAGGGTGATGTGACATATCTGAAATCCCTTTCCATTAGCTTGCACTTTTATTCCGTCTTTATTAGTCATTCACTGGAGCCATCTGAGCTCCTGAATCATTGATCAAAGTCAACTGTTAGCTCCCTTTTTGCACCATCATAAAAATAATTGTTCACGTATATTAAGACCATATTGTGTACCAGGGGCCAAACTAAGGGCTTCACATTTTATTAGCTACTTTAAATCAAGGCTTTCTGAACAGTAATGTGCATATGAAGCTCCCGGAGAGCACCAAATACAGATTCCTAATTTATGGCCTCTCTCACCTCCAGTTCTAACCCAGAATTATGGGATTGGTCCTAAGAATTTACATTCTGACAAACTCCTAAATTGCAAAAATGCTGCTGTTCCAACAGCCATATATTCTATGGATCATTCTGTGAATTAGTAACTGCTGTAATCACCCGTATTTGGTGTGTGAAAAAAAAAAGCAAGGATAAATAAGGTCAAGGTTAAGACCTAAGGAAAGGGGGGGGGACCAGGACTTGAGATGATGGTAAATTCCACTATCTTAATTCAAATGTACATTATACACAGTCCCTGGGTTCTACTTCTTCATTTCTTTGATTTGTTAATTAGCTCTACCAGGTGCATGGGTGAGTTTGATCTACAAAACAAACCCCTCAAATGAATAGGACAGGTGTTTTCTGACTTGGCAAAGCAAACCAAATGGCTGTGAAGACCAGAGGAATGAGACCCCAACAAGATCTTCTGGTAGCTCACCAGTGTACAGTTATAGGCTCTGGCTGCCGGAGTTTGTGATAGTTAAGCCCCTGGCAATATCCCAGGTCTCCAGCAAGACAGGATGGTAAATGGACAGTATTTCTTTGTTGAATCCCACAGATTAATATTAATCATGACTGGGTATTATTTAGAAATTGTCAGCTTGTGTGGTTCCATGTAATTCATGTAATTGATTTCTTTCCACCTAGACATCATGTTTCCAATGCAAATGGCTTTCCTTGACAGGTTAGTTTGATTCTCTTGTATGTGTGTGTGGGGGGGGAGCAGTGTGTGCTAATGCAGTGTTCATGTGCTACTTTGGGCCGTGTTACTCTATTTTTACTTTTTGAAATATGCACCTATAGGAAGACATAGTATTTGATGAATCTTAGCTGAGCCTATCTTCTAAATCCTGCTAACTTATACCTGACTTTTTCTTCCCAGACAGTATCGTTCTTCTGACTAGAAATGCTGTAGCATATTGACCCCAGACAAAGAGTTTTGTCTTTGACTGGTTCTTCTTATCCATCTTTTTCTTGCGTACTGATGAACACTTGGGAGAAGCTCCATTTGAACCCATGTCATACTGAATATGGTCAGTGACGCATCTGGAGAGGCGCCTGCTCTAAACTCCAGTAAAGAACTATCTTGGGACAGCATGACTACCTGACTCAGCGGTCACATTATTTAGAATTAATCAGTGTTTATTTATACCCTTTGCTGAAACAGGGAAGTTCCAGGAATCTCCTTTCCTCCACTCTAGACAAAACGGTTCTACATCAGAGATCTAGGAGAAAGATGAAGAATTACACCTCTGTGCCTTGCTCACATGATCATAAAAGGAAGAAACCATGGGATGCATGTGTGATGTGACAATAAACAAATATGACCAAAACAAGGGTAAACATGATTTCAGGACTCATAGGGAGAATTGTGTCTGAAGCTTTTATTGCTCAGTACAAAAACAGACATTCCTCTATTGTCCATTACAGACATGTAATTCATGTAAACGATACTCTTTGCAGTGATCAAATCCGTACTGCATTGATACAGAGCTCTTCATTTTAATCAGCAGAGTTCTTTTCATGCATTCAAAGTATATGCAAATAGTTAACTTCAAATACTTTACAAAGCTCAACAATATTTCTTAGATGTGATCAATCAGTTAAATATAGTACAGTCAATCAGAAGTGAGCTCATTTTGTAAGTGCTCCAATTGTTAAATGGATTATTGAATAATTCTCTAAAGCATACAGTGGATGAGAGCAAACCTATCAAAACTGATTGTTTTGCTTAAGCTACCTCTGTGTGGACAGGCATTGATTCAGACCAGGGCTTAGAATGATTTGCTAATTTGTTTAACAATATTTGGCAGCATCCATGACACAAGTGGTGAAATCTTTCTTGTGAATGGAATATTTGGATTTATTTGGTATAAGCATTATGTAGAACTAATAGTAGGTGGCAAAATAGAAAGACTAGAATGAAGGGAATTCAAAGATGGTTTAAAATGATCATTTAAAGGAATCACTATAGCTAATGCTTTCTTGCTGTGCTAACTTGTGTCTTTAACTCCCAAGCCTATGGCTAAGAAGATTGTACAAATACTCAAAAATGATTTTTACAAATGCCCTAGTTTTGTTCACACTGCCTGAGTCAATGTCTAAACAAACACATTATCTTTCATGATGCAGAAAAAGAATATGCTAATGTAATTTTTGCCAAACAGGTTTCCTAGCTGAAACTACTGGCTTGCACAATGAAACAAATCATCTAAAATGTCAATATGAATAAATTACTAATAGAGAAATCTTATCTTCAATGCTTTGCCAAACACCAGCTTGATTGAAATGCTGATATTTAGCTGGAAGAAGAAAGGGTGTATCTCAGAGAAGAATCAAACTAGCAAGGGTAATAGAGCAGAGCATTTCTGTGTCGAATTCCATTTAAACAATCCTGTTTTCTTAAAGGTCGGAAGCTCGTACATACTTGGAATTTTTGCTCTCTGCCTTTGATTTAAAGCACAAAATCAAAAGCTTGTTCTATGAAAAGAAATGCACTTGAGCAACCCAGGAATGTGCTGAAGCCTTTCTACAAATTAATCTCTTCTTTAGTGAGGGAAACATGGAGACCATTCAGGGGCAGTGGGAGGGGCTGGGGGCTTGAATTTGAGCCCAGGCTTAATGAGAAGGAATTGAAGGCAAAATGGAATTGAACTGTACCTTGTTAACTGGTGAAAGCTTTGAATGAACCAGACTTGCTGGCCAAGAATTCGCCTCCTTTGTTGCAATTAACTACATGGGATACTTTTGAGATAGATTTTGTGATCGTTAAATACCAAGAAACTCTTCAAAAAATGTGCAAATGTATGTATATTTGGAATTTGGGGAGGTAATTCCAAATTCTGATTTCTAACATTGCTATAGTTTTGAAGACACAAAAATTCATATTCCAATGGATTTTTCTGGATGTCTTCCTCGGAATCTGTATTGTTAGACGCTCCATCAGGTGCTGGAGGGAAAAGCAAAGATAATCAATCACTGCCTGGCAAAGAGGGACTCCCATTCCTGTGAGCTGCTGGAATCTTTCAGCCACAGCAGGGAAAGCAGAAGCCCAGAGACCAAGCAGGTACCAGCTTTTGAACAGCAGGTCTCTAGGCAGCCCATCTCCTCCAGGGACCTTCATATTACTTTCCCAGGGAGCCTCCTGTGTGGTGCAAGTGCAGCTTACGTCATGTATCTATTTCCCATAGACTTGTGTCCTTATCATGGGAATCCCAGTTACTGTAAGAGCGAGAGCTCAAATAGAACTCCCACGAGAGCCAGGAATATCATCTTGAACATGTTCCATGACTCAGTTTCCTTTCAGTGGGACGGTGGTGAGACCTGTGTACCAGAACTTTCTGTACGTCATGCCATGACTATACTCTGCAATTACGCTGTGCCAAGTATGCGTTTAAAACCATTAGTTTGAAGGATCAAAAGATGTACCTGATTGTGGAGTACATGCTATTCCTTAAAAGCCTAGCCCTAAAATGCTGAAAGTGAATGGTTTGAATAATTAAGGAAAAGACCTTCTTATAGCAGGTAAGATATATACCATAGGTGGGAATAAAAGCATAACCACTATTGCTTATTATTGTCAAGTCTGTTAAGAATGTTTGGTTTTACATAGATTTCAATGCACATTGTGTGTGAATGCAGCATATTTACACAAATATTTAACTTGTTATCAAGCATAGTAGTATAGCAAGAAACAAGGGTGTACTTTATTTAAAGAATACTACATTTATTTTAGAGAGGAACACACTAGAGAGAACACAATCGCCATGCCACAAGAATGGAAGTCAGAGGATAACTTTTGCATGTCACCTCTCTCCATGTGGACTTCTGGGAATTGAATTCAGATCACCAGGGTTTACGGATATGCACCTTACCTGCCATTCTATCTCACTAGTCCATATATACCATTGTAGAATTTAGTTCACAGTCTAAAGAATCACAAGATGAGTACTTTGAAGGATGTGTGTCTTTAATCAAAACTAATGCAATGTTAGATAATATTTTACCCACTTATTATGAATCAAATCTTTGTATGAATCCAATAATCCCCTAAAATAAAATAGAATTATTTTAATACACACAAAATGGGATCTCTGCCTTCCACAGGGTTTTAGAAAGCTGGAAGTTGTCAACATTAGCTTTTGAAATTCTTTTATACCAAGGAAAAGACTCTAAAATGAAATTTATCAGTTTGTACTGCAGAATGATTCTTGGCTTTAAAGGATATTTGCCTTTCAGAGCTTCTGTCCTTAGTCTCTAAGGTGGGGGACCTCAGGGTGAGTGTCATCTGAGAACATTTGGATTCTGCAGCCTGTTTGCGTTTGGTCAATGAAGAATTCTCCATGAACCTGGTGAGGAAAAAGTGAGGAGTATTGATTAGAACATCTGCCTCTCCTTGACATTCCTTGACAAAGGGGCAAGTTGGTAGGAGCTGGCTGGCCAGGGCTCTGTCTATCATTCCTCTCTTGGAGTGAGTGGACATCCCAGAGAAGACACATATTACAATTCTATAACATAAGAAATATAAATTTTGGAAGAATGTATGACTTGCGTTAAGTTTAGCATTTTGCTAGCAAGATTACTTTAACAGTTACATCTTTTATTTATTAATGTGCTTATTAAAAGCAGTACAAGTGGAAGCCTAGTAAATTCTTGTAACAACCTATAAAGCAGGCAAAATTATCATCTTTATTTTATTCACAAAGAAATCAAGAAACCTATGGAGAAATTCACCCAAGATAGGAACCTATCTGACTTCATACAGGAAGAAAAATTAATATGGATTTAATGAATGGTATCTATGGATGAGCCTGGTTTACTTGTTCCTCTCTGCCATGTGATATGACATGACAGAGACTCAAAAAGAATTTCATCTCTAGACTTTCTCTTTCCTTCTAGGAAGGCCTTAGCAGTCACAATTGGGCTATCTCAGTAAAAGAGACTAAAGAACTCAAAATCACCTGTGAAATATAGTCAAGAAATGTATTTTTTTTAAAGAGAGGGGTGGGCTTTTCATTATAATATTGGTGTGAAAATGTTCTCAAGTAGAAATGCTATTGTCCAAAGTCTCTCCTGGACTATCCCATGTCAACCAACAGTATGAGACACGAAGGGGCAAGGGCAAATATTTCAGGTGAAATTTGCAAGAGTAAATCATCTTAAAAATCTATTCCCTCTGAGAAGTTGTAAGATATCTTGGATATTTAAAGCATGTCACAATGGTAGTTATTTATCGCTGTCAACTGAGAGTTTTGCTTAGGACAGAAGAGATAATAGGTGGCAAGTTATAGCCCTAACTGCAGTTGGACGATGTGTTTTATCCTGGTAGAACAGATGGGATGCACCAGATGCCTCCCAGTTCAGAATCTGGTGTGATGCTGAGCAGACCCTGGCTTGGGTCCAAAGTCTGGCTGTGGATGTCTTTGGGCCAAGCTATCTTGTAGATCAAATACATTCCTTCAGAAGATCTCTCCCTGACCTCCTAGGATTACCCTGTGTTCGTGAGACTGAACTTCAGTCGGAAGAAAGAACGTTTCCCATAGAACACAGAGTGTGAAGTTATCGAAGGACTAAAACGGAAAGCAAAACAAAACAAAACAAAAAAGAAACACAGGAATGCATGCCATGTGAGATCATTATTAAGATCTACTAAAACTTCTGATGGAAAATTCCAAATTCCCTTTGAAAAATCGCCTTGGGGCATGTCCTATAGGAAGCATAGGACTTAAATATAATATGTCGTTAAGTGGGCTTACAATTTCCTTGCAGTGTTTATAGGCAGGGTTATGTTGTGGAATGCACAAATATTATGCAAAAATTCTGCAGTACAGTAATTGCTTCCTCTGCTGGTTCAGTCTCAGGAAATCATGAAAGTGTAGTGGCATCTCTGGTATGTTGCAAAATGAAGGTTTTACCTTTCTATAACCTCAGAAGCACTGTCTAACCTCATCTGTTGCCTATAGCTATTGTGATAAACATTTTGAACAAATTGGGACATATGGATAGTCTTAATGTGGACAAGCAGTATATATGAGGCTTTGTCTCTGGAAAATAAAGCAAAAATAACATTAGATTAGTCCCCAGTAGTCACTTCTGATTTATCCTAGTTTGGGGATAGTGGCTGTAGAGAAATTCCAGGCTGAACTGGCAAAAGTCCAGTGCTAATGGGACCAAAGTTCAATGTCCTGCTTTGTCTCTGAGTGGCTGTCATAGCTGCAACCCCACCTGGCACACGTCTGCACATCCGCATCAGGGTCACTCCGTGCTGATGTGCCAATCAGCTGCCTAGACTCTTGCTGACTCATCTGCTCTGTGCGCTGAGGTCTCAAACAGTCTAAGTTTTGTCTAGGCTTCTGTTTTCTTTTCCAAGGTGCTTTGCAAACATCTAAATGGCCTTCTTAGCTAAAAGTCTTACCTACTTGTAGATGGGAACAGGGTTTCCATTTCTTCTTTCTGTCATGCCATATTCCAGGCTCAGAGATATCTTTATTGATTTATACTGGACTCTCAGAATAGACACAGTGGTAGTGAATATTCTTTGTCATACCAAATAGCAGTCACCATGAATAGTAAAAATGAAAATAATCCTAGCGCTAGCAATAATATAATATATTAATTAATATAGCAGTAATATAATAATAGAGCACCCAATGTTTTTTGCCAAGAGTGAGTCCTTTCTAAAAGTTTAATGTTAAATTTCTACTTCCAAAAGCTTTTGGAATAGGAGGCTATTACTCTATCCAGCTGCTTGCTACGGAAACAAGGGGAAAGACATTCAAGGTGCCCAATAAACGTCAATAGCGAATGAATGACAGAACCAGGTATTGTTTCATGTTAGTTCTAAAGTTGGGGGAGGCACAAACATTTCTTTATTCAACTTGCTAGACTACAGTAGAGTGTTAGAAACGTGGAATTCTGTAATTTAGAAAATCAGGGGTTAAGTGCTTGAAGGGCAGGAGAGAAGAAATCAAGCGCAATTCTATGGCCACTTTCCTTACTTTCCCTTTTACTGGTTTCCTACCTTAAAGGAGTTTTAGAAACTGAGAAAATACCAAGTTATTCAGCACTTATTTTCTTGGTCTTCTCTATACACAAAGTAAATCAGATCACATTGAGTTTATTTATCCTTCTTGGGTAAAGATTTAATTTGCTTCTCTTAGATGTTCAGCTTAAATCTAGTTTCTATTTAAAGGTAGATTGACAAGTGAATGGATTGGCACTGCATGCAGACTAGCAATTCACCAAGTTGTCGAGTAAAAGCCCCAAAACTTCTAATTCCTTTCCTTTGGTGGAGAACCTGTGGTTCTTCATATCTGTATGGTATTATTCATCCAGTTTCTTGCTCCATCAGATTCTCACTCAAAGATCCTTTAGAAGCATTTAAAACTGGAAGGACCAAGAAAAGAGATGATGTTGGGAAAAACTTGACAATCCTTTAGACATCTTCTATGTCACCATTACTGGCCCTGTGGACTGAATTGCCCATTTCCTATATCAATTCATGTATTGAAGCCATAGTTGTCACTGTGACCACACTTTAAATACAACTTTAGGCAGAGCAGTTAAAAGACGTTATGAGAATAATGGCTTAATCCAAAAGGACTTCTTGTAAGAAGAGAGTAAGAGATCTGTTCTTTTTCTTTTTTCAAAATGGGCCATATTACAGCAAGGAAGAAGGAAAGGCAGCTTCCTATCAAAGACAAGTGACAACAGATCTCAGACATAAGAAAATAAATTTCTATGATTTAATCTATCTAGGCTATGGTGATAAGTAACTACAGCTCAAGCATAATGAGACAACTGGAGTGTGTGTGTGTGTGTGTGTGTGTGTGTGTGTGTGTGTGTGTTTTCAATTCATGTTTAATTGCTCTCCTTCATACTTCTCCTTCAGAGTTACCTTTTTGCTTTTCTCTTGACACCTCATTATTTTATTCCTGTGTTAATCCTTAAAATTAGACACAATAACACAATTAGATAGCCAATTGGCCTTATCAAGAGATAGGTCTTATCCTTATTAGCTAACTGTGAATATTGCAGAAATCTTTTGTCCTGGACTACTTCTGCATGCCATTATTTATTCCTCTTTATTCCTGTCCTTCTATTCAACATATTCAGAATCTGTGCTAAAAAATGTGCACATTTGTCTGCCAGTTATTCTAGGTCTAACTGCCTTAGCACCTTCTTACTTCAGACAGTGAAAATCTTTGTCATGGATTAAATTGCATCCTTCTGAAAGTCACATACTGGAGTTCTGAATTCCAGATCCTCAGGGGATATCTGTGTTTATGTGAGATAGATCTCAGGAGAGATAATGAAACTCAAATGTGGCCATGAGGTGCGCCCTAATCCTACCAGATTGTGTTCTTACAAGAGGAGATTAGATGCCTAAAACAGAGACATACCAGGACACACAGCACAAGTACAGACACTGTAAAATGTTAGCTATCTGCAAGCAAGGTGCAAAAGTTTGAGGACCATTGAAGTACCACCATGATCTGGACTCCACACCTTCAAAATCTTAGAAAGACTAACTTGACTAACTATGTTTTGATACTTGGTTATGGCAGCTGCAGCAGACTAATATGTATCCCTACGATGACTCTTGGACATTTGGAATGTCGGATGTAGATTTTGAAGAAAGAGTCTTCACAATATCTCTGATATTAAGATATTCTAAATTTGTTTAGAAAGTTGGATTTTTATTATAGTTTTGCTTAGAATTATAAAATCATTTTAAGGTTGAGAATTGTCTATTCTTATTTCTTCATCTCATATGTGAGGGGATGGAGATACAGACAGAGGAACTAGTTTTCCCCAAGTCTCATAAGAGTAACAGTGCTCTTACCTTTCAAGCACTCCGACTTTCAGTTTTGTGTATTCCCAAACAAATAAAACAGTCTATCCTCTGGATATTCTTATCATCACTTCTACTGTTGACTTGACTTTCATTTCCTAACTTTCAGTGTTGATTGTTCTTCTTTCTAAAATACCTTTATTTTCTCTAAGCATTTATCTTGGAATGCCCTTTGTCTATCAAAACTTAATATCTTGATAGTATACTAAGTAATTTGTGGGGAATGTGGTAACAAGCTTCTCTAGATTCCTTTATTCAGTTAAAACCCTACAAATGATTTTCACCTATAATTCTGGCTACAATTCTGGCCATTGAAAGTTTATTTCTATCCATGCAAACAGGCACATTTTAATTTATTAAATACACTGGACTTGTAATTGGATTATGATTGCTGACTTGAATTTTTTTCACTTCTGTATTACCAACCCCCATGCCCGTCTCTCCAAAAAAACATAAAAGAAGGTCTCTGGCTGTTTCCATTTTTAATTCCACTTTCCTCAACTACAAAAGGGCTTTTGTTGTACCCTCCCAGGGACTGTTGATGGCTTGTGAAGTCTATGGGTAGCTTTGTCAGACAGTCTTGGCAGGACCTCAAATAAGTCCTTATTCTTCCTATGTTGACACCATGTATAGACATGGGTGCCACTTAGTAGGCATTCTGAAGGCCATCTCTGATCTTTTTCAAATAAGGCACCTCCGTTGCAAAATCAACCTCTGTTTCAATGGTTGAAAACCTTTGATTCTAATCAAAGACTTATCATAGCGTCTGATGGTGATGACAGTCAATGTTCCCCAAGAGTCTGACAGCCCTGAAGCCACTTCCCAGCTGTGATTCCCTAAGCTCTTCACACTGAGCATGTAGATGTTTCCAGCGTGAATAAAGCGCCTTTGCCTTTCAGGTGACCAAATGAAAGATGAGAACTCTCAATGACTGAACAAAAACGCTTCTCAACAACTGAATCATTTTCCTCTCCATATCTTCCTTTGCAATCTCCTTCATATTCTTGCTTGCAAATCAGGATGAATTCTTCTCTCTTCCATAAGCTAGGATATTGTTTCATTTATAAAATGTTTGCCCAAGATTCTTCTATGGAGCAAGGATATAAAGACAGGTCTAAATTAAAGGAACCTAACTGTGAGTTCTAGTTATTAATCAAATCGGATTTGAAATTGTCCACCATTGGCTCAGTCCTTTCTTCAAGTTAATTCACAATATTGGCAGAGTTTCAGTTTGTCATGACCTACGACTTTAACTTCCAGTTCAAACATAAAGTGGAATGCTGTTTATGGCTCACATGGCCTTTCATGTCTTTCTCATTGATCCTTAAGGCCTATAGACAATATAATGCAGCTTAGATATGTAGAAAGGGACTGATGTTGTAGAAGTTTAAAGCTTCTTCAGATCTGGCAATAAATTCAGGTACCTTACTTCTGTGAGACTCATGTTTTTTATATAAAAATGGAAATGGAACTTATTACAGAATCTTTGTCATGAGCTCATTAGAATTATCTAATAAAATTATGCACTGAATGCTGCTTAACAAAGTGATCTTGCTACCAGATGTTTCCTTCCCTATAATCAAAGCTTCAAAAAAAAAATAGTTTCCATTGCTTCTTCCCTACGTTGCAAACTGTACATTTTTAAACTTCATATTAAATCACTAGAGATATTTTTTGCTTGAGTGTGTGTGTGTGTGTGTGTGTGTGTGTGTGTGTGTGTGTGTGCGCGCGCGCGTGCGCAGTGTGGTGTGTGTATCAGAGGGACCTCCTTTTTGCAGGAGCTTCCCAGGGTCTGCTTTGCAAGGTCAGAAGTGCAGGTTACCATCATTTCTGCCTGACATTTCTTTACATGGGACCCTGGATCTGAATCGGGTCCTTCTGCTTTTGAAGTAGAGGCTTAACCTCTGAGCCACCTCCCCCAACCTCATAAAGTCTTTCACAGTCTTAACTCGTGCAACCACATCAGCTCCATTCCCTCACATCTTTCCAGCTTTTCTTCCAGCCACAGTGAAGCAGCTGCCATCTTCACATTCATTCTGCAACCCTTCCTCTCTTTCAAACTTTGCAAGGTCTTTTATCCCACATCCATTTGTGGCAGGATCTCTCCTCCCCTTTTAAGAGCCACATATTCCTTCAGCATGCAGTGCAAGGAGAACCTATTGTTTTGCTTTACTCTCCTGATTCCTAGAGAAGATAGCTGCACCACACAGTCCATCACACCTGACCCTCCAACTAGACTTCCAGGTGATCATTTGCTTCATCTTAGAGCTGCTAGGTTCAGGTACAATCCCAGGTAGAAAGGAGATGTTCGGAATCTGAGAATTAATCAATCAATGTATAAAGTGTTTACAGAGTCCATGCTAAACTATGCATCAGATAAATGCCTCGGACAACGAAATTTGTCTATAAAACATTTAAAGTTCATTGAGTAGAAACTTGAGATAAAAAAGCATTTGCTGAACTTTTGTTTCATTAATTGAAATACTCAGTATGGTGCCTGAAACGCTACAAGGTTCAAAAACCTTCACCTTTTTTTGCTGTGATTCAGTGTGCACATTTGAAGGGATTCCAGATTCTTGTGCAGAACAAGGAAATGGGCAAAATATGTAGAGTAGAAGCAGAAACAGTTTATTAGCAAAATGATACATTTCCAAGAGAGGAAGTGGGCCCCAGGCAGAGGAAAAGCTTAGATGCTCAAGGGCCCTGTACAAAGTTCTGGGGCTTTTATGTTAGAGTGTTGGCTTTGTTGAGTAGATTCTGTTACATGTGTTTCTGCATACAACCGCATTAGCAACTGACATATCCAGTCCAGGGTGTGCATTTCAGTATTATAATGAGTTGTAGGCAGCTTCAGACACTACGTTGGGGTCGGGTTTCAACCTTCCTGCTTTCCAAATGCTTTCCTTCTTCCTTCCTGTAGCCATTGTGCAGGCAGCAAGCCGCTGGCTCTCAGAACTTCACTCTCCTCCAGTTCCACAGAGACAAATGGTGTACCTAGGAACTGAGAAGAACAGAGAGAATTGTTCTAGAAACGTTCAAACGCAGTTAACATGAGCTAAATGAATATTTAAATAAGTGCCGTTCTCTAAATTTCTTCCTGTTTACTTCCCCCCTGCTCCTCATTGCTCCTTTTTCTTTTATTCTAACGTGTGTGTGTGTGTGTGTGTGTGTGTGTGTGTGTATAAGAGAGCACTTAGTGTGTGTGCCTGTGGAGGTCAAGGGTGACATTAAAATCAACCTGGATTGCTCTACTTGCTTATTTGTTTGTTCAAGGGTCTTGCAAGCTACATCCTCCAGGCTAAGAATTATAGTCCTCTGCTGTTTCTGCTAGGCATGTTTCTCTGGGGTCTGAGTACCCTGATCAGGCCCTTTTGCTTTATCCCTTGAGTCATTTCTCCAGCCCCCATGTTCTTTTCTTCCTTTTAGTTTTTTTCTTTGCTTTTTTATTTTTTTTTTTGATACTATGGTCTCTATTTTTCTCAGGCAAGTTTTGATCCCCTATATTCAAGTGATCCTTCTGTCTCATTCAGATTCCCAAAGAACAGAGATTATAAATTTAATCTTCACCATGACTGGCTTATGTTTATAATAAGGTTCCTTCTGGTTATTTTAATATTCTTTGAAAATAAACATTGAGTTAGAAGCATTCAAGAGAATTCAGGCAGTTCGTCTCCTAACTAGATTTCATTCAAATGACAACAATGAAATCAACTTTTATTTTGCTTTAAGTCTGATCTTTTCCAACAAGTAAATAAATATAAGAGGAACAATTGTCATAAAATTTGTGGAAATGGAATTAACTCCTTGTTTGATACTTTGTCTATTCTGTGATTTTGGAAATGCAATTTGCATCTTACTAAAGGAGATGCATATAGGTAATAGTTCCTTAGAGCATATCCATCATTATTCTTCAGTATTTAAAGATGCAATGAATTGCTGGTTATATATCTTTATTATTCAAGATTTTACTGAATCATAATGCATCTATTTATTTATGTATTCATTTATTCTACAGGAACCTACTTGAATATGACATTTTCTTAATAAGAGAATTTTTGTTGCATGATTCAGAATTACTTGATTAGACTTAAGAATCTTTTTGTTTGTTTTTTGTCTCCCAGGCAATTCAACTCTTAAAACTGATGAATTCCTTTCTGTGATTAAAACTTCTATTATCAACTTATTATTTGCCTCTTTAACAGTTTTCAAATTGAGAAAATTGGGTCCTCGCCCTCTTTTCTCTCTTTCATCTCTTTTTCTTTTTTCTTTCTCTTTCATCTCTTTTTCTTTGTTTGTTTCTTGTTTCTTTCTTCTTTCTTTCTTTCTTTCTTTTTTCTTTCTTTCTTCCTTCCTTCCTTCTTCCTTCTTCCTCCTTCCTTCCTTCCTTCCTTCCTTCCCTCCTTCCTTCCTTCCTTTCTTCCTTCTTTCTTTCTTTGTTTCTTTGTTTCTTTCTTTCTTTGTTTCTTTCTTGTTTCTTTCTTTGTTTCTTTCTTTCTTTCTTTCTTTCTTTCTTTCTTTCTTTCTTTCTTTCTTTCTTTCTTTCTTTCTCTATTTCTCTCTCCCTCTTTTTTCTTCCTTCCTTCCTGTCTTCTTTCTCTTTCATTTTCCTTCTTTTTCTCTTTTTCTTGTCTTTATTTTTAGTTAATTATACCTTCTGTGATTTTCTCATTCGTTTCAGAATATACCTTACATTTTACAGCATGTACATCAATTTGTAAAATACAATGGAATTAAAAATCTTTTTTTCAGTTAATTATTTGTCTTACAAATTTATATTTCAACTAAGACTATGGCAGATGTTGCCTTATTTCTCATCCATATGGTTCTATAAACTTTTAAGGAAAGAACCCAAACTATTAAAATAAAACTAATATTATATTGCAGATATGAAAATATTGAAGCCAATATGTATACTGTGCTATATTACTTCTTCATTTCTTCCATTTATTTGTCAACAGCCACATTCAACAAATAAAGACAGATAGATGACACGGGAAGAATTGATTGTTTTCTGTACATAGCAAATGAGGAAGGCAAATGAAAAGTAAATAAAAATGTAATATGTCTTTTTAAATATTATGTTCCAGAGAAGTACAGACAACATAAACTGGGGAAAAAGTAACCTCAAGCTAAGAGGTGAGGATCTAACTCAGAACAGTATTGTCAGAAGTTATTGAAGGACAAAATCAGAATTGGTCTAAAAGAATAAAAACCAACGGGCAAGAAGTAATTCTGTGATATTGTGGGAGGCCTAAATAGATGAAAGATCACTCCACATCTTGAAAATTACAAATAAACTCCTCTATGACTGTCTGGTAGCGCCTGGAGGTCTGTAAAATGGATGGAAGATCACTCCACATCTTGAGAATTGTTTACAAACCTCTGTGTGGCTGTGTGGTAGGAAATGGAAGTATTAAAATGGAACACATCATGAGCTAAGAATTGTTCTGCCAAGTTTGGCATTTACTCTGAGGACATATGAGTTCTATAAGGATTTTTCAGTGGCAGAATATAATACCCATTCAAATATATCAGCTAATCCCCCAAAAATCAGCAAAGTTCTGAATAGCCAATCATTTTCTTAGAAAACTTGCTTGTCTGCTAGGCTTCGCCATCACAATGAGCAACAATACCCATTGTTGAATGCTCAAGCTCTTTTTGAAGAATCTCCCCTACTTCTTTCTTTTCTTAAAGTTTCCTATTGAATTCACCACTCCTAGATCATGGTAAATCCATCCTCTCCCCTCCATCCTCTCACCTAGTAAATGTAAACAGTCTACTTCCTCATTCTTTGTAAGAAGATTCTAAGTAACTTAGAGTGCCTATCCCATCCTCTTTGCTCTCACACGCATTTTAAGTCTCCGGTTAAGATTTATTATTCTTGTCTACTGTATTTTTCCTGATTACTTGCTAATTTTAAATGCCTCCTAAAATGCAAATTCCTTGACACTAGACAGTGGTCTCATTTGCCAACACATAAAACAATATCTGGAAAACAGAATATACTGAGGGTATATGTGTTGGGTTAATGGATGAAATATGGGAATCAGTTATCAAGAGAACACTTAAAGAATGGACAGGACATGCCTAGAGACAAGAGGAACTCTGCTTCTTTTGCATACCATGTTGCTTTTCAGCTGCAACTTTGATGAGTTATTGTTGGCATCAAGCAGCCTATGTACCTTATTTAATTATGCGTTTCTTCCTCAGAGGGTATTTGTAGAGAAATGCAGATAAATTATTTCATTCTCTTTGAGCTTAGAACTGTGAGCTTGTATCACCCAGTCTAGTAGTGAACCAATGAATTTAATTGGAACGACTTCATGGGTAACTTACTGAAGTAGAACCCCCTCCACATAAGAGTTTTCAATTGCTGAAAGGGGTGGGGCTTACCGCACTGCTCCATGAGTTATCCTTTGAACCTTTCTTTTCCAGGGAAAATGTTTGTGGGTCCAATCTTGCACAGGTTTCATGTATGTGACCACAACTGCTTATATTTCATGAGTGCATTGGCAATGTAATGTACAGAAGACAGAATTCTGCAATACAACCCTTCGGTGAGACAATTTGAACATGCAGTCTATGAAGCATTCCAGAAAACCCCCTGCCTTACATCTCATTGTGCACAGTGTTCAGCCTGTGCATGCTTTTTTGTGTGTGTGCATTTTCACATGTGTTTATGTGTAAAAGAGGGCTTTTGAGTGCATGTGCCTATGAAGCTCCAAAGGTGATACCAGGCATCATCCTGAATTGCTCTACTTTCTTATTCCTTTGTTCAGGGTTTTGTCAGATCAGACCACACTTCCCAGGATCAGAATTGCGAGCACCTGCTATTTTTACTAGGCATTTTTTTTTAACATGTGGAATTTAGGGATCCAAACTCAGATCCTTTCGCTTGGGTGACAAGGGCTTTAACCCATGAGCTCTATCCCTAGCACAATTGTTTATTTTCATTTTCCTTTTTCAATTATCCAGCATCTTCATGTACTCCAATTTACTCCTTAGTAAACTGAATCTCTTTTTTGATTACTGGAAATGCAATCTAATATAAACTTTCATAATAATCTATGCCAAGAGAGATGAAGACATTCAGGCTCATTGGCTCATGAATTTGACAGAACTTGGACATTATTCAATATAGTAATTGATGGGCACAAAACAGAGAATGGAAAATTTGAGGATGCTTCTCAAATGTATGATGTAATCTATTTTATCAGGAAAAGGAAGGAGGAAATGTTAATGGTTACACGTTCTGTGTAGCCACCAATTCCAAAGTTAAGAAAGTACTTGAAAAGCAAGTATAGTGTTCAGGAAAACTGAAGTTTTATGGTCAGTGTTAATTTGATTTGGAACATATGTAAAGCAAGGAACAGAAGCTTCCAGAGTGAAAATAGATAGGATAAGAAAATGATGATTTGAAGAAGAAGGAGGAGAATGAGGAGGAAGAAGAAGAAAAACTGAAAAAACATCTAGTAGGGGTAGTCACCATGTTGCTTAGTGTTGGAAAGCTTGCAAAGAAGGAAAATGTTCTGAATTTAATCTCCAACACAGAAATAAGTGTTAAAAATACTTGTCTGATTACTCCTCAGAGTATTGATAAGAAGTACACACCTGAATGGTTTCAACCTTTCTGAAGTAACTACAATAATAATATGTATTATTACTTGGTTGTTTTGAACACAAAGTGGTTAGTGGTTAAAATATATTAGTAGGTATTTAAACATAGTTTTCATTAGAGAACATCTTAATGTTCACATTCATTAAAAATTTTCCAAAAAGGAAACATGGTGTTTGGGTGTACTAATATTAGTATTCCCTTGGAGAACCACAGCGAATGTTCTTCAACATTAATAAAGTTGCTTACTTTTCTCAGTCTTCATTCTCTGTGAAGACTGCCCCTTCTTCTAAGAGGTTCCCAAGGCCTTAAGATAAGGAGAAATTAGGATGGCCTAATTCTGGGTGAGCCCTGCTGGGTGGCTGGTAATCTACATAATGGTTGATCATTGCTATCCATTTTATTGCTCTTCTGTTGCCCAGGATGTTAATATTCTCTACCTCTGTTATAGAAGAAGACTTCTAAGCTGAATGCTAATTTTTTTCAATTCTATGGGTATAATAGCAGCTATTTATAGAGCAGTTTGGTGTACTATTTTCCTACCTATAAGTTCATTGGCTGTTTTTTCCTTATTGATCTACTGCCTTTCTTTTTTTGGATTCTTGTTCTAGTTAACAGTAACAGGAATGTGTTCCATTCTGACAAGTAAGTCTTGAATCCAATCAAGAAGGTGTTGGTTGTCTCCTTGTACTCATGCCACTATTACACTGATGGTCACCTGTTGCCATGGTGATTTTCATTGCAACTTGCAGATATCATGAGTTGACAAAGCCAGTAGTAATTTCTCTCCCCCAGTAGTTTCTACAGTTTTCTCTGGTATTGTATAAGCTATCCAGAAAGGAGGAAGTTCTCAAACCAGTTCCAGTTGATACATTTTGGCCATATTCTGTGATCCATATGTATTGCATTTTCAGTAATAAGGTTTTGTTTTGTGGAGACCAACCAAGAGTAATGGCAAAAGCCTACAATGTTTGGCAGCGTTTGAGACCAACTGACCAACATTGTATCAGGAAGTGTCACATTCCTATTACTTCTAGTAAAATTTTTTCGCTGGTTTTTAAGAAGTTCAGCTCAGGGAAGACATTCCTTGCTCTTTGGGATTTCATAATTGACCACCTTGTCCTTGGTAAAATTCCCATTTTCTTTGTCTTTCATGGGATCATTATTTCCCATTTTTCCTTTTATTCATCTTCCTTCTCAATCTATTCTTTACTTAACTACATCTTAAATATTTATATTTTCCATGCTCTACAATTTAGTCTCTTTATTACTCATCAGTGAAACATGGATTCAAGCTGCTTAGTTGGAATAAAGAGATATATATTCTGTAGCAGATGGAAAATATTTTAATTAATTAATTCATTAAATATTTCATGAAATGATGCTTTCCTATATATAATAATTCATGCTTCCACATATGGTTTTATTTCTCGCAACTATATCTGGAATAATTAAGAGTGAAAGTATCTAAGCATACTTTGAGAGCAGTAACATTCAAAGGGTGACAAATAGCAGAAACTCAATTTAAGAAAACAAAGCAAAGAAAAAAAAGAATGATTGGAGTAATGTTGCAACAGTTGGGGAAAATATAAGCTTAGAGAAGTAGTCGGGCCTTGTGAACAAATAAGAGCCAGATATTTAAAAGCCACTGCTTCTGTCTCATATTAATGGGACTATTGCTATAATAATGCTGTACAGTACATGAGTGCATCCAAAGAATTTATTTTCCTTGCTCATAAGCCTTCATGTTAGCTCAGAAATCTTGCTTCAGGCTGTGATTTGGATGGACTTAACTGGGCTTCTGTCTAGACTGAGAGTTGGATTTAGATATCTGACAAGTGATTTCTCATTTCACTTGGACCAAAAGGATTCATTGTGAGATTGCATTTTCATGGAGAATCCCTAGAGTAAGGAAAGTCTGAGAATAAGGAAGGGAGGCTTATTAGTCACCATCTGCCGCAACCATACTGACCCTGTGTCTACATTCCAGTGGTCAAAGCATACCACCAGGTCCAGCCCGACGTTAGTGGTTATAAACATCAAGTAGTATGCCATGTCACCTGCTTATTAATAGAACAAACTGGAGAGTTGGGCATGGTGGTACATGTCTATAATATTAGAACTTGAAGGCTGAGGCCAGAGGATGACATAGTTACAGCCAGGCTAGTTGAGGATACACAATGCTGTAGCTTCTCTTCTTTATTGCCTCAAAGCAATGCTCCGATTCAACCAGTTTAAGGGAGAAAGGAAGCTTTATTTAGCTTATAGTTCCAGAGGGGATGTAGTTCATTATGGAAGGAAAGGCAGAGTGGGTGACAGAAAATGGAGGAAGCTGTTTCAGGTCACAACCGTCATCATGGAGGCAGAGAGAGAGAGAGAGAGAGAGAGAGCAAACTGCAGAAAGAAAACTAGACCACCAAACGTCAAGGCCCCACCCCTTGTGACCTGCCTTCCTCCAGCCAGGTTCCACCTCCTAAAGTTGCCTGACTAGCCTAAACATTAACATTAGCTACTGAATGCAAGCACAAGAGCCGGTGGGAGACAGTTCTCCTTCAAATCACAGCCCAAACTGAGAACCCGCCTCAAACAAAACAAAGCTAGGAAACCCAAAGGAAAACGGGAAAGAAAGAACTGGAGCAAAGTGGCCCAACACTGCATACTCACCTGTTGTGCCCAGTCATCAGGAATCTAAATGACCCAAGTCCGCCAGGTTCTATGCTTCAGAATGCCTTTGACTTCACATTCATAATGTCCTCTAGCTACTCAATCTTAAAATATCTTGTATTCTTATAGTGTCCTACAATAACATAAATACAATTTCTAAATTGTGTATAATCTGATGGAAATTTAGATGATATTCTAGGCCTGGTTCTTACAGCCATAGTCTCTCCGGTTATTTACAAGCTGCACAGCATGACCATTTCACGCTGCAGTTTCAACAGCATATTTTGGGGCTTTGTTCCCCTTCTGAACAATTTTTACTTCTGATTTTCACATAATAGAATTTCTAAATATGGATTTGAGATTCTTTCTTCTGTTAACTAATTTTTCATTTTATTCAGTTACCTAGCAAAAACCTTTATGCCAAACATAAAAGCTATGTATCTCTGTTGGAATCTGTCCAAATTGCACCTTGGAGCTTTCTAGCTCACCTCTTATGTTCCTGACTGTGTTTTTTCATCTGAACTCTACCTCTCTTGGGAAGACTTAACTGGATATGTGTCCTGTTCCCCTGTCCCAAAATAATATCCACACACTTGGAGACATAATATTCAACATGTGTTACATGCCCTGTTTATTTCTTTTCTTCTTTTGGACCCAAAGACCGGCACAGAATATCTGTATACCTCATATCTCTTTTAATTTATACTCTTTAATATTATTTACTTAATGGGAAAAGGTTTCACAATGTAGTTTAGACTGGGCTGGAATGTAAAAGGTCCATTCTGCCTCAGACTTAATAGGTCATGCTTACAGGCACATTCCACCATGCCAGGATTTTCATTCTGGCCTTAAAATTTTTTATGGTCTGTATTGTCTTTCTTTTGGCAATGAAGAGATCAAGTTAAGAAACATAAGGAGTATAAGGAAGGTCCCTGTTCTTATCAAGATATGGTATCATGTTCAAAGCAAGGTTCATTTGGCCACGGAATGAGTTCGAAGATGGTGTGTTGTAGTACTTCATGATGTGTAACTACAGATTCAGCTGATTGGCTCTCTACTGTCTGATTTGATCAAAATTTTACTCACTTTTGCATTTCAACTTGTCAGTTCATTTCTCTCCCCAATGTTCTTTGAACAAAACATGCCCGGAACTAATAAACATCCAAGTGAAGTACACTGGTCCCTCAGTATCCAGAAGGGTTTGATTCCCGAAGCACATGCCCTAGCCGCTCATATGCAATGACATAGATTTGCATATTACCTGTGCACATATCCCCATATGGTTTTAATGTCTACAGCCATGTAAATGCAACACAAGTGGTTGTTACTCTGAAGTGTTTGAGAAGTGATCAGCACCACACAGTTTATTTGTTCACCACAGAAGCATTTCTTTTCAAAATAACTTTGGATCTCAGGTGAGTTGAATCAGTAGATGTGAAACCCAAGGACAGAGGAAGATTGAATGCATGCAATGAAAGATGGTTGGAAGCATGGTAAAAACAACAAAAGAAGAGAGAGAGACATATACAGAGCAAAAAAAAAAGCTCGGAATTAGGAAGAACAGAACTGAAAGCCTGGAGAGGGAATAAATTACAGTTTTTTTTCTAATAGATCAAGGAAAATTGCCTTATGGGTCTAAATATGTGCCCTCCAGGATTTCCGGCAGGCTAATGGCCATCCTGGAGTATTATGGTTACATGTGTTATTTCATTTTGTTCCTGTTATAAAAATGACTCTGCTTTGTGGCGAGAGAGAAAGTGTTTACTTTTTGCTTTTTGAATAATTTCCTGGGGAAAACTGCTCTGTGTTTATGGGGGAAGGGATGGAAAACTTCAAAATTGGCATTATTATGCAGAACATTTTGAAAGGGCTGTAAATACATCGTAAAGTGCCTTTCTTTTGAGGAGACTGATTCCCAGTCCCTCAGACTATAATTATTAACATAAGCCTTTCAAGGTACTCTCTTGTCATCTCTACCTGAAGATACCATCTTATTTTATCTGTGATTTCTTTCTCCTACTTTATTATTTTAAAGAGCCTTTGGCTATTTTCTAATGAGAGAAAAAACAGCTTTTTGTATGTAGCCTAAGTCACTCTCTATTGCTTGAAGGTAGCTAGAAAAAAGTTCACAGGAAGGTAAAAAAAAAAAAAAAATCTGGCAGACCAAATCCCAAAGTGCTTATTTAACTATCAAGAATAACCTGCCTAATACAGTATTTTATTTTTGCTTGAACAAAGTAAACACACCACACACACACACACACACACAAACACAGAGGAAAATATCACAGCTCTGGAATATCCCCTCTTAAGGCATCAGCTTTACATTGATGTTCTCTCTCTCTCTCTCTCTCTCTCTCTCTCTCTTCTCTCTCTCTCTCTCTCTGTACTGTGATCTCTAAATGCTGACAAATCTGCAGGACAAGAAGCCTTGGTGTTTTCTTCTGAGCCACACACTTCTCCCCCTCAAAGCAGTTGGCCTGTGGCGAGGTTTTTTCAATCCACGACAGCTTCAAACCTGCAATGCGCATCCTCCTACTGCGAACTTTACAGAGCTTGTTGATGAGAACACAGGCTCTACTCCCTAGGTAGAACACTGGGAATTGGCAGAAGGGTTTGCTGGTCTGTACTTTGCAGCTGGACCATTGATTGCTCCTTCATCCAGTTGGACTTCAAAAGGTTGCATGCCTTGTTATCTGTTTTGCACCTGTAACCAAAAATTGCCCTGGGAGCAATAGGCTCTTCTTACAATACATGAGAGAATTTTTCACAAGCCATCTCCTCTTTACAGAGACCAGTCTTCATCTAAGCTTCAGGTTTCTAGAGTGATAGACAAGAGAAACCAGTGATGTGCTTGAGTGACTGTTAGAACTGGATTGGTTGAATACATGGTCGAGAAGGCATCTAGCACAGTACTCATTGGCACACCCTGTGTTATCACTAATCCAGCTGCCAGCTTGGTGGGATCTGGGAGCAACCAAGAGACTCACTGCAGAGCAGATCAGTGAAGAGACTTCTGGAAGGATTGATTGAAGCTGGGAGATTTTCCCCCAGGGTGGGCACCAACTTTCAGTGGTGGTCCAGATATAAAGAGGTCTAAGAAGAAATAGGTCTGAATTTGCCTGACTACCTTCCTGCTGGAGTAGCGACCTTCCTGTTGCCTCCCCGTGCTGACTTTAGAATACGTGCATAAAAATTGTATGTTGTAGCATCTATAATACACTATAATGTACTGTGCTTATGTTGTTTCCAATCTCATTTTGAAGCCCACTGCTGATATTCATATATGTATGTGTACAGATGAGTGTGGATGCCTAGTAACATGTGTATCTTTTGTGTGTTTGCATGTATTTTTGAGTTTCCGTATGCATATGTACATGTGTCTGTGTTTTTATTTGTAAGGGTGTGTGTATATGTATGTGTATGTGCGTGCCTGTGCGTGCGTGTATGTGTGTGTGTGTGTGCGCGTGTGTGTGTGTTTGGATCTATGTATGTTTTGTAGGCCAGAAGTTGAGTTTCTTCCTCCATTGTTCTCCATCTTATTCTTTTTTTTTTTTTAATTTTTTTATTATTTATTCAATTGTGCACGTGTATGTGTGTGTGTGTGTGTGCGTGAGCGTGTATGTATGTATGTGTGTGTGTGTGGAACCACGGACGAACTCGGGAACCGCCATGGACGACGCCTTCTTATTTACTCTACCCCGGGATTCACAGGCTCCGCCCTACCAGGACCAGAAACGCAGGCCGCCCCTGCTTTCGCCTGGTGTCTATACGTGGGATCTGGGATCCAAACTCGGGACCTTCTGCTTGCAGGGCAGAGGCTTAACCCCTGAGCCACCTCTCCAGCCCCCTCCATCTTATTCTTGGGACAGCATCTCTTGGGGAACCCAGAGCTCATCAATTTGGAATATTAAGGTTATGGTGCTGGATATCCCCACCCCACCAGCACAGGGAAGTCATGAATAGAATTAACATCCTTCTAAAAGACCCCAGAGAGCAGCCTTGTTCTTCCTGCTGTGCAAAGACCCAGCAGCCAGGAGCCATCTGCAAACAGGGGTGAAAGTCCTCAAGAGATGCCAAGCTTGTTGATGCCTCAGAGCTTGAACTTTCAAGACTTTCTAATTCTCACTGTGAAAAATAAATTTCAGCAACTTTGACTATAAATATTTGCTATGCCAGCTTTATTTATAATTCTTAACTTTACCACTTGCTAGACTCTGGCTTCAGTGAAATTCTGTATTTCTTATTTTTATTTTTTCATGCTTACATGTCCTCTATTTTATCTCTGTGAGTCTTCTTTTCAGTATGTAGTATTCCTTATGGTTAAGTATTAAATAAAATGATCTCAAGGCATTAATATAGCCAACTTAAATTTTTTATAGTTTATTTCATATTTTAGTGATATAAATTCTAAAATTTTTATAGTTTATTTGCTATTTTTTAGTGATATAAATTCTATCAAGCTATACACAGTTGTTTAGAATTGTCACACCAAAACTCAAATTTTGATAATGTGAAATAGCACAGACTTTCTGAGAAACCTTGAACACACCTGAATCTCAGGTTTTTCTTTTAAATTTGATAATCTAAAGTAAATTAACAGATCTCAGATTTTAACATGCTCTGCTAAAACATAGCTGTCTTGAACATAGAACTTTCCTAAGTTATATAGGAAATTGTGAAAACATTTTCATGTTCTTCATTTCTTTCTGAAAATATACATGTAATACATTAGTTTTTGATGTATTAGCAAAGAGAATGCTAATTGATCTAGGCTTTATATGGTTTTGGTGTTTTGCATTTTTCCCTCTTGCTTTGACCATTTTTATTCTTTTCTGTCTCACTACCTCATCAACTTTCCATGCAAAGCCAATTTAAAGATCACACTTGAACTATTGCCCATGTCCCTTTTATATTAATAGAATGAAGAATAGTATCTGCTCAACCAGATATCAGTTTAACTAGTAGAATGTTTTATTCTGTGTAATACTTGTAGCTCCCTACATTTTCGATGTCTCCATAAGACTGGAGAAGAAGGTGTTGAATTTAGGATCACATCATTCCAACATGACTAAGGCTTTAACCTATAATTTTATATTGCTACATTTTCATTCAAGCTTTATTTCATGTTCTCTCTTGTTCTGCTCCCAAAGGAGCATGTACTTCCTTCTTTTAGCACTTATGCAAATTCAGAGGAGTCATTTATTATTAGTACCTTACCTATAAACAAGGAATGTCCCAAAGGCAGGGCGTTAACCTGCTTGTCATAGTGCCTGAACTGTTCCAGAACTTCCTGAACACTAAGAAGTTATTCAGTTGGTTCTGGGGTGAAATGTGTAGTCAACATTGACATGCAGTTTCTCAACATTTAATCAATTCATCATGCAAGAGTTATTAGCAAAATCTGACTTAAGAGGATGCATTCTTTCTCATATCATTCATAAGAATCTACAGGACAAAGCAGCATTTTATATCACTTGTCAACAACCAGCATCAAAATATACTTATCTAAAATAGCTTTAACAATCTATAAAGTTTCAAGTTTCGATCTAGTATGAGTCACATTTCTTGACATCTGTCAGTATTTAAAATCTGCCTTAAACATGCTGACTTAAGCACATTATTCATGAGTCTCCCTGACAGAGTATTTGTACAAAGATCAAAAAACGACCATTTGTAGGATTTACATAGATAACCAGAAGCTAAAAAAAAGTACATGTTTTAGAATCTTAGTACTCCGCAGGAAATTAATTAAGTCAAATTAATAAGGGAGCTAGGTTTTTCCCATTAATGTTAGCAATTTAAAAACTTAAAAATAGCTCATTTTCTAGCGATATATAGAAGCAAAATTTACTGACCTCATTTGATTGGTTGTCTATTTTTGCAAGTCCCCAAAGTAGCAAACAATTAGTCTTGTCAGTTTTTGTTGCGGTGTGGGGAAGGTCTAGGGCAACTCTTTTCCATTATTCTTCTTCATCGTGTATACATGCAGACAGCAAGGACACTTTGCAGGCGTATGTCAAAAACATCAATCGCTTTTTAATGAGGCCATAACCCTGAGTAGGTCATGGAATATTAAAAATAAATGAACATATTCCTGTCGCCCGGGATTGCCATCTCTCAGCTGAAGGGTATCGATGAGGAAACACAATACCAGGACGCAGTACATTGGACTGCCTCATTTCTAAAGCAGTTAATTAGAAGATGCTGTATGAACAGCTTCTGCTGCTGTCCTTGATGCACTCGAGTTATGTCTCTGTGAGTGAGAGAACCATGCCTCGCTTTCCTCAATAAAGGCCGATTGGCTGAGACACATGACTGGGCTTTATCTACACAGTCAATTGGGAGAATTAAAAGGTCAGTCATTCAATAGGAAAGATTTCCCTTCAGTAGCCCTGTCTAGCAGAGAGATTATCCTCATGAATGAGCAAGAATGGGAACAATAGTTGGTGAAGACTTGTGCCCAGTCAATGACATGGAGACGGAGGTTACTAAGTGACATTTCGACTACATCTCCAGCCCCTTATCTACCCTGCTCCCTCCTTTCTGCATCCCTGGCACACAATCACTGCTGAAGTAGGGTGGCCTGTTTTATTCCCCTGCCTACATCCACTCTCTCTAATCCAAAGTTTGTTGTGTATATTGTTCACTTTGCACAGGATTTCCTTCTTGTTCATCCTCCTGGATAATGCTTGGTTTTAACTGAAAAATCAGTTACATGTCACTGTGTCTGTGATGGCCCTCTGACATTTCCAATCACATAGTAATGGCCTATTTTGGATGCCTGTGTTGGAAAAATGTTCTGATTTCGATCTTTCAAAATACATTATTTAGTTTTAGTTATTTTGAAAGAGAGAGAGAGAGGAGAGAGAGAGAACTGTGAGTGAGGAAAGAGACAAGCACATGTCATAGCACGTGTGGAGGTCAGATGACAATTTTCAGATGTCAGTTCTCTCCTTCTACCATGTGCGCTTTAGGATTGAACTCGGGTCTCTGGTTTCTGTTCAAGTGCCTTACCTACTCAGCTCTCCCATTGACCTAAAGCTTATTTACTCTAAATTGAAGGTGATTGATCTTAGTCATATCCTGCATTCTTCCTCTATCCTCCAGCTGAATACAGAGACAGAAACAGCACAGGGAAAAACTGAGAAAACAGATGTCTGAATAATACATGGAAGAAGCCCATCTTCCTGCCATCTGGGAACACCTGCACTCAAAGCTATTGAATTTGGAATTCATTAGCTTTACCAAATAGGGTTTCCCTTGATAATGTAATATCCATGACTTAATTTGATGCATTGACTGTGTGCCATGGAAGCTGTACTTTAAAGTTAATTATAACATGATATAATTACTGTTTCATTGTACAAGTACTTTTCCCAGCATATTTAGGGAAAATTATTCATATTTGTGTACAGGAACCTAGCAAATATGTTACGTCTAAATGGGACCACAATAAAACATGGATGATGACCTATAAGTTCACTTTCATGAGTATTTTATCTATGCATAGGTCATGCAGCTTTGTCTACAACTTTAATTAAATTTAAATACACAAGTGTGTTAACATTTGTGTGTGTGTGGTTGGGGCAAACGCACATGTATATAGATGTAAGGAGCAAATTTTCAGGAACCCTTGTTAAACTCTAGGTCTCTTCTCTGTTTCTGTGTGAACCAGGCTGGCTGACCCAGGAGCTTCTATAGTTCTTGGGATTTTGTTTCTTCCATGGGATTTGGGATCCCGAGTCAGGTTTGCATGGCAAGTGCTTAGAGCTTTACCCACTGAGGCATCTTCCAGGCTCCTAATCAGCAACTTCTGCAGATAAGTACTACTATCCATATTTTTCAACAACTCAAGACTATCTCTTCATTTGAATATGTACATTACACATATTTATTTTTGATTTTGTACAAGGCATTTTGCAAGGACTATGCAAAGCTATGAAAAGAGAGACTTTCTTCCTTTCAAAGTCTGTGATTAGCATATTATGAATTCATATCCAAAAATTATGGTTAGGTCACTGAGAAATTTTTTTTTAAATCCCTATCACTAGTACAGAATCAGATAATTGCACAGCATAGGACTGCTAAAATTATTTTACTTCATAGTCAGTGTCATTTCTGAATCAGAAAGAAACAGGTTTTCTTTTGCTCTGTGAACAACAAGGATGTCATTGGACTTGGTTACTTAGTTATCATTATTTTCTGTCACTGTTTTCTTTTCTCAACATTCCTGATGTTGGTCTACTTTAATATTTTGAGAAAATAATTTATTGCATCAGCCTTGTTGCTTGATAATCCAACCTTCAGTCTGAATTTTAATTGCATTCTGCTCATGTAAATAGATGTTTATAGATGACCTTCAAGGCTATAAAACTAATGAATACTCTCCCATCTAATTTCTTGTTCAGCCATATCTGTGCATGCTTACAATGCCTGTACTTACTTATACTCATGCAAAGCTCTTTTGCTTAGAGTCTGACATACAATTGCTCAATATTAAAATTCATGCTGCAAGGTCAGTTTTTACAGATGGGACTTCTTGAAGCTAAGATTTCTCCTTGTCTTTGTTTGTATGTCAGCTGGATTTCTGTGGCTATAAATCTCGTCAACAACTACCCAAGGAAAGCAGCTTGAAGAATAATAGAAAGTGCATTTGGGCAATGAGCAAACCAACCTTTTTATATTTTGTGAATAAGTTTCAAGGTGTGCATAGCAAATATCTTATTTTGTTAGCTGAAAGGTGCATTTATGTAGTCTTGTATAGGCATTTTATCAAAAGGTGGCCCTGGAAACTGCTGTTCCCTGAGAGCAGTGAGATGGAATAGTTGCCACGAGTAGAGGGGCCTCTGTGACTTCTCTCACTGTACAGATGGTGACAACATCCATGACCATTATGAGACTTCAAAATGAGAATGGACATACAGTTCTCAGACCAGTGCCTGGGTCTGTCGATTTCTCCTTAAATATTGTCTTTCAATATTATTCTGTTACATATTGTGAAATGTAATTTCTAGTCGATCTTAAATCCATCAGACAATACTGAGTGTTGCTACTGAATGAATACCAAGTTAAACTTTTCTCTATGTCTATAGATTCTACAATCAGCTCTTCAAGTTTCAATTTGCAAACTATGATTCACTCACTGTAAAATCTTGATGTGTCTATTAATTTTTCCATGTTCACTTTTTATGTGTAAAATAGGAATAATAATTCCTACCTCATAATGTTTTTGTTAATTTTTTTTAAATGGTACACATCATGGTGTAGTCTAAGACAGAAGGATCACAAATTCAAGATCTGCTTATGCTACGAATTGAGTCAAGGTCAGTCTAGGCAGTTTAGTGAGACTCTCCTTCAAAATAAAAAGTGAAAAAAATAAAACAGAGTAAAGTGGGGGTGCGGTTCTCTGGCAAAACTCTCATCTAGTGTGCTTGATGCATTAGGTTCTATCCCTAGCACCCACCAAAAGATGGGAGAAATAATAATGCCTGTGAAATTCCCTCAAAACTGCTTGACATTCAGCTAGACTGAAAAATAATAGCTATTCACATGCATCCATTCTTGGGCATTGTAAAAAACAGTGTGCCAACAAATTTGAAAAAACATTTTAACATGTGTGCACACAAGGAAAATGGTGAAGGTAAATTTGCATTGCCAACTGCTGACCTTAAAGTTTACAAAGTACTTGTAAGCACCACATATCATGCTCATAAAGAGTGCAGGAGGGTGGAGAAGAATTAATCACCACCACCTGTCTTAGCAAGTCTTCTCCGGCTGACACCGGGGAATAACTTAAGTGTTGCACTGCAAACTGCATTATATTACCAACTGCAGTGGAGTTTCAAGCAGCAAATAGACATTTTGGTCTTTGCTGCAGGTTGGTAATGTGGTACTGAACCCACTTCCACTGACTACCCTTACTACCCCCTCTTTCTTATAGAAGCTTATAGTAAGGCAGAGGGTGTCCTCCTTTTTGCTCCCTATTGAAGCACTAAGTCTGTGGGGCTTTATTTCATCACTAATACTTATAATGTTTATATTTTCCTGTTTACTTATTAAGAAGAGCTAAAGTGGGCTTGTGATTGTGTGCAGAAAGAATATTAACTTTTTGATATTTAACCTTAGCTTCTACAAATCTCTTCAGATTGCTAATGTATTGGGAATCATTGAAAATCAGTTAAGATGCGGATTTTTCTTGAAGATTCAATCTCCTCTGGGTTACAAATAAAGCCACAAAATTTAATCTGATCACTTTTGTGTAAGAGAAAAAAATCACAGATTTACCCTTATCCTTGAAACAAAAATATTTAAATATTGTCCTTTCATTTCAGCAAAGAATAGAAATAAATAGAGTCGAAGTAAAATAGGCAAAAAAAAATGTAGCACAGACTCACAATCCACAGGGGCTCTTAGTATCACATATACATACACACACGTGAACATATGTACATACATACATATCAGCACTTATTAAGACACACACATGCATATATACATACAGGAACACAGTCACACATACATACACATCCATTCACACACACATGCATACATATATACATATGTATGCACATATATGCACATACATGGGCACACACCTGCAATCCCCTCTCATGCATCCACACAAACAGGTACACACAAGCACACATTCATACACACATACTTGCATGCATTCATGAACACCCACATATGCTCATTTCTTCTTTTATTTGATCCATTTACTTATGGAACTTTATTCAGGTTTGCCATGTAGTTTCATAAATTTCTCATTTCTATTAAAGGCTCCATTTACAGAAAATGAATTATAGAGATCTTGACACGGTCTCTGTGACCATGTTTTCAAATGACATGATAGTGTCTTTGAAATTTGACTCTTTGTCACTGGTCTCTTTTGAAATATTCTTTGACTTATGTTTTTGTCTTTTTTTTGTTTTTGGTTATTCTTTCTGTAACTTCTCCTAAGAAAGCCAAACTTACCTTTGAATTAGATTCAAATAAGTCTTTCACTAATCTTCATGTCTTCAGTTTCTTACGATTACTCATCCTTCTTGCTTGTAACATATGAATTTCTGTGGGGCTTTTATCATTTCTCTGTTCTAAAGTCTATTCCTTTATCATTCTTCTCCCAGCTGCAGGTTTCCAAAAAATTATTTGAAGTCGAATACTACTTTTCTTTTAAGAGGAAAATGGTATGATCATTTTCTTAAATGTGTTAGAGATGGAGAGAGAAAGAAAAATGGAAGGGATTGGGGAAAGAAAGAAGAGACGGAGAAGAGAGAGACAGAGAGAGAGAGAAAAAGAGAGAGATCACAAAATGCATGTAAAAGTCAAAGACAGCATTCAGAAATCTCTTTTCTCCTTTATCACGTGGCTTCCTCATTCTACTCAAGTTTCTATATTTGCATACAGGTGCTTTCATTTGCTGAGCATTTTGCAAGCTCATCCATCATCTTTGCTCTTAACTCTTACATCTCGGAGAACATCAGTCAGATGACCTTGTGTCCTTATCAATTGCACTGTGAAGTTGGCACAGTTATTCATTTCTACTACTACTGTGAGACGATGCTCATTTGCAAGGTAATTTTATTTGCCATAAGGTTCCAGAGGGGAGATACAGTCAATTATGGTGGAGAAAGCGTGGATGGCTGGCAGAAACTGGAGCCGGCTCAGGGCACTTGCATCATCATGGAAGCGAAGACAGAGAAAACTGCAGACTGCAAGAGCAGACTACTAGAGGAAGTAAGGCAGGGTTCACCAACCTCATGGTTAGCTCCATGTGACATGCTTTCCTCCAGCAAAGTTCTACTTCCTGAAGCTACCATGACTGTTCCAAACATCAACAACAGCTAAGGATTCATACACAGGAGCCTAGGAGGGACAATTGACATTCAAAAAATGACAGAAACAAACCTGTTCTTATTCTGTGGCCAACTCTTTGTGGCTTAAGCGATATAGCTTTTTCATTCATCTCTATGTGCATAGATTACTACAAATGACTGTTCATGACGTTGAGCACTATTTTAATTTTTTTCATTATGCTTTGTGTCCCAATGAGTTTTAATCCGAGTGTCATATATGGAAATCACAACTCCATTTCAGTCTGAGATTCTTACTGTATAGTAAGTGATTTTCTTCACTTCTGCTTTGATTTATTGAGTTGTCTATAAATCCTTGTTTTTATCATAATACATTTGTAACTTTTGAACAACAACAATTTCTTCTGTTTTGGGAGGACATTGCATTATATACAACTACATGCACGTAGGAAATGACGCGACTGATCTGTTCCTCTGTTCGCCTGCTCTCTCACTGAAATGCCTGCATCACCACTGAATATATTTAGCTCTAGTAGCTTCTGTCCTGCGTCAAGTACTGTCTCTTCTCCATTGATTGGTTCTTTCTTCTCCTCAGTAAGAAATGCCCTCTGCACTTTTAAACATTTTACTTATTTCCAGTTCTCTTGTAAGAATTTGTTCCCAATTCACCCCCTTTGCTCCACTCACATTCCAAACGCTTATTGTCATATATAAATTTCACAAAGAGTATCTTTTAATGTGACGGCCTCAATGGATGATCTGAGGGCATGTTAAAACTCTTTTAAGAGGTTCCTTGGATTGAAGCCGCTTTCAAAATTGTATTAAAAGCTGATCTCTTTCACTTTTTCCTCCTACAAATAGACAACATTAAATCCACACAACTGAAAACATATCTGGTGGTTTGCAAATAGGAAAAGAGAAAGTAAGACAGAAACGAAGTACACTCATGTTGCTGAAACAAAGCGAGCGAATTATCGAACTTTTTAAAAAACATTATTACAAAGTTGGTAAGAAAAAAAAAAAAGATCGAGTGTGAATCTCTGAAAAACATTCTATCAAAATGCTCTCCTCAATCAGGAATTCTATCAGCACCTAATCACATACCTAAATTATTGCCTGTGGTTTCTGATTGGCCCATTGTCCATAATATATGAGGTGCTACACTGAGAACAATGTTGTGACAAGGTGTCAACTAGTACATCTGGAATGAATTGAATTTGCCTTCCCAGGCTATTGTTAACAGCCTCTTAACACCTTCCTTTTTACACAGCCTAGGTCAGGGAGGGGTAAATTGAAGGGTAGATAGAGCAATGCAGCTGGAAGTACTTGCCTACTGTAGGCTCGTTCTTTATGAGAAGAGTCATTCCATACTCTCAATGGACTTTAATCCTGCTGGTGTGGACAGTTGCATCTGCTTCACAGTAGCTGCCCTTTCTTTCACCACAGTTGTCCCCATTACAAATGTCAAGGAAAAAGCACAACTAACTAAATAATGCATTGATTTCTTATTTTGTAGATGTGCTGAGAGATCTTAATGAACAAACAGTAAAAGATCAAGCACAAGCAGAACGTGGTCTTTGAAGGTCTTAACCCCATAGATGGAAGAACCACATTCAATAAATCATGTTTTCTTTGAAACAATGCTCCTTGCGAAGCAGCGTTTTCCATTTGGAAGGTGACTTCAGTGGCATGAGGGAGTTGAAAACAGAGGATGTCTCTTCACATCAGGAGTACACCAACAGCCCTATTGCCTTAAACCAGGAATACTGAAAATGGACCTGACACTGAAGAAATATGAAAAGCCTTGCGTTGGGAATTTTGCACGCCAAAGGCTAGATGTGCAAGTGATGGTCCTGATCCTTTGCAGCCAACAGTGCCCATTCACATAGCTGCTGCCATTTTCTTTGTTGATAGATTTCAGCGTCCCTGAGCATCTGCAAATCTTGTGGCTTTAAGCAAACATGTACTTTTAATCCCACAGATGCCACAGAGGTGCCAGCTGCGGGCATCTGTCCTCTGGAGCACATCACTCCGTGATGTGTGGGTCTGTTTTGAACTAAACTGTCACTGTGATTTCTCCCAGGCCCTGTCCTCTCCATCACTCAAAGGACAGCTCATTCAACTGTGCAACACAAACCAAAAAGAGGTGACAAGCATACAGTAGCCTTGGCCACCAACTCACTGGGCACTTGCCATGGGCATTCATCCCTTGAAGTCAGGGGACCACAGACTAAGCAAAAGAAGTAGGTACCTTGACTTAATTAAAAAATATGGCTGGCTGACACATTCATTGGGGTTTAAAATTATGTCAGATAAGCAGCAACATGGCAAATACAGGTATTATAAAGATTTTTAAGTAAATGTTTAAGAATAAAAATGGTAATTTTTCAAAATACAGAATAGGATCCAAGAAAACAACTTAATAACATAAGGCACAATTTGAATGTATTCAATATACAACTCTATGAATTAAAAATAAAAGTATGTCAGAATCATGTATTACATGTGTTATTTTGATTCTAAGATAATTTTTTCAGTCCCAGGAACTTATATTCATCAAATGATTACTTCAAAATATATTTTCAGAGGTTTGGGATAGGAAAGGATATGCTTTCTTAGGGTGGCTGAGATCTTGAATTCAATTCCTGGCACTTAAAAAAAAATGTATTGTGACATGACCTGACCCCATAGGAATTTTCTTGCAAGTGGGTTTTAGCCTAAAGGTTTGCATGCAACATGTGACTGATATTGTTAATCAGAACCACATCCACTTGTGTACTTGAAATCCCCTGCAGCCCTCATTAAAAATGAAAAGTTTTCTGTGGAATAACTCCTGAGGTTGCAGAACTTCACAAAATTGCCATTACCTCTTCCTGAATTTTATTGGTCAACAGGAAGTGTTTACTGAATTGGGAGATTACAGGTTCCGGAATATGTCCAGTTTAGAAGCTGGCACTGAATTCTAAGCTGGCCACTTGGGCTTTATGGGGAAAGGTCCTGGGTGAAACTAAATCCTCTGCTAAGATAATAATGCCCTCGTAATCTCCATTTATTAAGTTGTCAATTGTGGTGACAGTTTTTATTAGCATTTTTCTCCTTTTGCCTTTTCCCCTAACATCAGCAATAAAACTTTCTTTTTATCCACAACACACACATATAAGTTAATCATTTCAGATGGGAGAGGTTTGTTTTGCTGAGACTATCCAAATACTCTTTCAAAGTGTGTATGCAAGGCATAAGAAGTGCCTTTATCTCTGCCTGATGGTGCAAATTGGTTGCCTTCTTCCTTTAAAATATTCTGTGTTTTCTGAACATTTGTCATTTAATGTACATTATTTACAAGGTTTTCTTTCAACAAGCTACCTTTGAAATACTGCAGATTTATGCACACCCAGCACGGATCATTTCTCACAAAAGCAATGGATGGTGCTAAGATGTTTTTGATCGTCAGCATAGGTCTCCACCCAGCCCAGAGGAGAGGGCATCACCTGCAATCTTTGTTGTGAAATAATTGGGAGCTAAACTACAATCTGAAGACTCTTCACAGACGCCCTTGATGGGGAACATTCTTCCCTCTTCCTTGGCCTTCCAGTTCATAGCAAGTTAATAGCATTCATTCCACAGGAAAGCAAATGCCTGCCATCTTAACAGTTGGAGAATTCACTTGATTTTCAAGGGGAGATGCACAAACGTACCAGGGAATTAAGAACTTGGGAGTTGGGAGTGAGAAACAATTAAAGAACACTTCATTAATGCTTAATGATGTAGGACAGGCGTAAAGCAGAGCCGATTGTGTGCTAGTTTTAGCCAATGAGCCTCACCCAATGCCAGCCTGGCATTACAAAGCCTCCATGCTCTTGGCTGTGAATCAGAGAAGCCAGAAGATGAAATTATCTGGGGGAAAACTAGTGTGACAGATTGGAAAGAAACCAGAAAATGACCACTGTGAATCCTGCTGTCAATCTTGGTACAGGTTGGAAACCGTTATACATTTTCATATCTGTTTCCCTAAGCCCAATTCGCTTGGTGAATTCCCACCGAGAACCTAGTGCCATAAGCATCTCAGTTGGAAGGTCCTGTCTACCACACAGTGAAAAGAATTAAAAAAAAAATACTGCACAGGTGCAATTGCAGCTGTTGAGGGTAAACTCTGATCTACTATATTAATTCATGTCCCATTAGGGGAATTAGGGAATAGCTTAGTTCCCACACAGAGAAATAAAAATTGTCTTCATCAAAGCAGAAAGTAGTTTCCCATCTAGAGTACACGGTTGTTTCTGGCCAAAGGGGCTTTTCTAAATGCAATTTTCTAACCCAGTCAAGCAATCATAGAAACAGAAAGGGAATTCTTTGCTTTAGTTTAAAATTACATGTTTGAAATTAAATTTGCATTTAGCCATATATAGACATATATGTATATACAGTATGAACAATCTTAAATATGAATATACATATATATATATATATATATATATATATATATATATATATATAAAGTCCCAAACCTCAAGAAGTCATATTTTAATAAAATTTTCAGTAATCAAGGCTCTGGACATTAGATTTATATTATCAGACATTTTCATGGTGCATAACTCCTGGGACATGAAAATAAATCAATAGCACAGATGTGTTTATACTATTTTATTTCAAAAATAAGTCACATATTCAGCCTTTCTAGATACAGAAAAGTGGGTTCATCTTCTACAGCTGTGAATGTTCGATGATTCTTATGTTTAAAAACATCTAAAAGTCTATTAAGTGATGATTCACACATATGCTGTGTGAAATAGCAGAACGAAAATGAATGGAAGAAAAGAGGAAGGAGAGAGGAAAGAGGGAAGAGAGTGAGAGAAGGAGGAAAAGAAGAAGGGGGGAGGGAAGGAGGAGAGAGGAAGGGACAGGAGACCAAGATGACAGGCCTGCTAACACATCATCTGTCACCTATTCACTTGCTCAAGGATTATTTGAAACTTCTGAGAATCCCAGTTTTTCTTTCATTATTAATAATGTATGCACATGTCTGAGTTTTGTGAGTACGTGTGTGTGTGTGTGTGTGTGTGTGTGTGTGTGTGTTCATGTAGGTATGGTCATGCACATGAGGCAGAGGACAATATCCTGGTGTTTGTTTTAGTCTTCCAGCTTGCCATCGCATAAGCCAGGCTGGCCGCCCTGAGAGCTTCTGGATAGGTTTCCATTTCCTGTATAATAACTGAATTACAGATGCTCACATTATGCATCTGACTTTTACACTGATTCTGGGGACCTGATCTCCAGCCTTCAGGTTTCCATGATGCGCACTTTTCCCTTAGCCATCTCTCCTGCCTGACCCTCACCTTCTGTTCAAAAGACAAACTGCCTCTGATTTGTTTATCTTCTAGAGCCCAATGAAACCATTATAGGAATTTTGTTTTAATCTATAATGACCTATAGGATTTTGTTAAAGCTTAAATATAAATGTATTTAATGATTGTTTCAAGCTAGTGGTGGTGTTTTAGAAGATCGTGGAAGCTTTGAGAAGTAGGGCACAAGTAGAGAAAGCAGGTTGCTGGAGGAAAGCCTTTTAGAATTACCCCAAGTCCCATCTGGTCTGCTCTTTCTGGGTCCTAGAAAGCACATGGGGAGCTTCTCTGACACACAATATCCTTCCATCTGTGCTGCAAACTCTGAAGCTGTGAGCCAAAATAAATCTTTCCCTGTTATAGTTAGATACAGATGTTGACTCGACAATTCAATTTTCCAGCTCTGGACAGCTACTAATTCTTCAGTTAGTAGTTAAATCCTGGGCAAACCTTCAGTAGATTGTCCGATTAATGGGAAAGGCCCAGCCCATGATGGGTGGGCCTAGGTCCTGGGCAGGTGACTGCGATGATGTGAGCTGGTTAAGGCTGTTGGCCATTCTTCATGAGCTTGACTAGACATGTTGGCTTGGCAAGTGATAATTGTGTCTCTCCCACCAGTCCTACGGATATGAAGTGGCTGTTTCCCTCAGATCCTGGTAGTATGAACTATCCTGACAAGCTAGATAAGAAACTGTAACTAAGAATCGTAAGCAAGGATAAAATCTCTTGTTTCCTTAATCTGCTTGGTTATGAATTTACTGGTGCAATGCAATGTAACAGCAATGCTTTTCTTCAGGATTTTTTCTGATAGGTGTTTGGTTACAGGGTATAAGAACCACCAACACAATCACGTCGTGTTCCTTGTAACATTGATTGCCTTATCGTTTGATATTTTCCTAAGTTATCACTTGCCCTTCCACACCCAGGAAGTCTATTGCTTCTGTCAGATGTGTGTAGTATTTATTTTTTCATGGCTACTCAACTCTGTGTTCTTCAAGGTTCCACTAAGCTCTCTATCCTGTGGGTATCTACACATGACTTGGTACTTCTGTTCCCTAGACTCGACTCAGAACAGACAAAATTCCCTGCCATTCATCAAGCACAGCGTTGTAGCCTGTGTTTGCCCCAAAAGTTGACCTAGAGCTCCTGGATATTGTTTGACCTTTTCTCCAGGCAGGATTCTCTTGCCTCATATTTCTTTGTCTGGCCTCTACTGTGTCTCCCTCTGTTTCTCTTTTCTCATATTTCAACCATACTACCCCAATTTAATGTTCATTTTTTATAGATCCATATATCTGTCATTGATTTCATTTCTCTTTGGTGTAAGGGCATGTGGGAAGGTAAAACATGTCTCACTTTCAGCATCCAAAGTTCAAACAGAAAAATCAATCAGTGTGCATTCAAGGAAAAAGATGGGACCAGTCGAGCTGAATTTTTTTAAAAAAATCATGACTAAGATGTTTTATGAAATGGTTTTGTATTTAGCAACAGAAACCAATTGATTTCAATTTTTACCATTAGAGGGATTTTTAACCCATATTTTCTTTCACGATTGAACACTATAATTACATTTAAAATGATAACTATGCAAGGACAGAAGAAAGGAAGAGTAGCATTATTTAATTTTTAAAAAAATAGCAGTCATCAAGTAATATAAATGGTATTATTCGCAATAATCATTATGATTGCTTTTAAATTTAGATATATATTTTACAGAAAGGGAAAATGGAATGGGAAGGAAACCAAGAAAGAGGAGGGAAATGAGAAAAGTCAAAATTGTTGAAAGCTAAATTTCTGTAATTTTACAACCTTCTAATGAGAAGTAGGAGGTTATTGATGAATCAGATTAAAGTAGAAATAAATTTAACCAAGGAAATATCAAAATAATAAACAGAAATGTATAAAATATTATTGACATAAATGATCTAAAATAAACAGAACACTACTCTAAAAAATCATGGCTTTACTTTACATTTCTAAATCAAAAGCAGATGTGCTTTATAAGTACAAATTCTTTCCCTCAAATCTGTGGTGGATATGGCTGTGTATTGTGGAAGTAGAAATCTAAAACTGTGGTCAATGTAGTACAGCTAGAGTTGGCACCCATCAGTTACCTTCTTGGTTATCAATGATGGTTCATGGCGGCTGACAAGTTGACAGCGTCTAACTCATCTTGGATACAAATGTCTGGGGCACGTCTGTGGAGGAGTTTCTGGATTAGGCTAATTGGGTAGCAAGATCCAATCTATGTGTGTGAATGGAGAAGCATTCCATAAGGCGGGGTCCTGAATCGCATCAGAAGGAGAGTTAGCTCAGCAGGACATTCGTTCTCTGTGTCCTGACTGCGATATAGCGCAGCCTGATTCTTCAAGTCCCTGTCCCGTGCCTTCCCTGCCATCATAAACTATGACGTTGATCTAGGAGCCAAACAATATCTTCTTTTCTCCCCCCACACTACCCTTTCTCTTCTCTACTTTCCTCCTTTCCAGAACCCACATTTTAGAGCACGTGGATTAAAATAAAAATAAGAAGCAATGTACTAAATGTATACCAATGTTTGCAAACTTTGATGATTGCTTAAAATATACAAATACAAAACCATAGAAAGTAATCAATAAATGTCAGATTTGTGGAACTGATGACAATGTGATGTCGACTGTCCTTTCTCCCTGGGCCCCAGATATACAGTTCTTACAAACTCAAATAGGGGTCTAGTATTTGAATCTCTGTGAATTGTTTCATGGATCTTAAAAGAAAAAAATTTATTTATTCAATTGTGTGTGTGTGTGTGTGCGCGTGTATGCATGTGTGTGTGTGTGTGTGTGTGTGTGTGTGTGTGTGTGTAGAACCGCGGACGAATTCGGGAACCACCATGGACCGCCTCCACCTCCTCCTTGTTTACTCTGCCCCGGGATTCACAGGCTCCGCCCACCAGGACCAGAAACGCAGGCCGCCCCCGCTTCCGCCCGGGCGTCTATACGTGGGCTCTAGGATCCGAACTCAGGACCTTCTGCCTGCAAGGCAGAGGCTTACCCCCTGAGCCACTTCTCCAGCCCCAAATTGATTTAATTACCTTTGGCACAAGGTCAATAATAAATGTTCCACATATATAGCTTCTTAAAATGTACATGTAAAGCAATCCCCACGGCAAAGAATTACTGCTGGATGTCTTTACAACCTCCCAGTCTGTCCTGCCTCTGGTTTTACCCTCACTCCTTTCATTAAAAGCTATGGATTTGCTTCTTGTTACTGTATATAGATCAGTTTGTATGTTTTGGTTTTATGCAAATGAAATAATAAGTGCATTATTTTCATCTTCGTGTATTGTGCTGGATATTATGGCCTTTAATTGACAGGTAACATTTTGCAAAATGGAGATCCAGTTGAGAGTTTTCAGCAACTGCTTGAAACTGTCATCCCATGTGTATTAGGTCTTAAATGAGCGGAATCTAATTCAGTCTCTACCCTGGTCTTCCACTACCGTCTGCTCTTCTTAATAGGAACATTGGAATACATTTTTCTCTGTGAACTATTTGGTTAAAGGCTTCTTATCTAAGGGGATATGCTAACGAACATGCTTTAAAAACCTGTCTGTTGATGTGATGCATATCTATTTCTCATTCAGAGCTTGGTATTCACTTATGTTCAAAGATACCTTTCCCATCTGGAAAGAGTCATTCATTTTCTTTGTGTTTTGGGATTGCCCTGGAGTTAAGACTACAGATATAGATAGGACATGGGCACTACTAATTTAGAGATCATTCGTGCTTTTGGACTAGGAACTACATTTTCTGTGCGAGGATCTGGCCACACTTTTAATCATTGAACAGAAGACTGATGTCACTGAATGAAAGGTTCTCAGCTGTATTTGGTTCTGTCTTAACAAGGAGCAAGGAACATTTGTTGGGAATGGAGCACTAAGGGAACAGGGTTAAACATCCTTCTTTCTCTGTTCCTCTGTGGGGAGGATTTTTTAGTGTCAAATACAAATAGTCGTTCCATTGTGAAGCATTGATAGTAAACAATTGAGAAATAACAAGAAGTACAAAACCATCTCAGCCCCATTCCTTTCAAGGCCGGGTTTTATTTATTTATACAGGTCACTCACAGTCCAGTGACCTGTATATATTTTTGCACGATAATTTTTAAATAAATGCAGAGATAATATTTAATATAAGTGAAATTAAATGTAAGTCAGTGTGTGGATGAATTTTCAAAGTTTGGTGTTGATGACATAGGTTTCTTCAAGAATATTTATCTCTTTTTCTCATATTATTTTTAAATATTTTTTTCTTGTTTTAGAAATTGAGTGGATGCTAACATATATCTAGTCTTCCATTCTGTGAAGATGTTGTACTTCGTTCTTAATAAGTACTTTTACCAACCAACAAAATTTCTGGGTTCTATTTTCTTTGTGCTGAGCATCCTTATTTGTTACAGAGGGTTTGGATGTGACACTTGGCCCAGCTCTTCCAGCATCTTGTAGATACTCACTCTCTCAGTTGCTCTGTCTGCCCCCTTAGAATATGAGTCTGTATAGAAACTCAAAGTCAGTGCACCCAGCACAGACAGTCTGCCATGGAGTTCTCGGTTCTGTTTCTTTTGTTCTCCCTTTCCTCAAGCCCACAAAATAGCTATGCACACAAAAACAGGTCTGCATACTAACTGCAGTAACTGTCAAAACAGAATAAAAGCAAAAATCAGCAAAAGAGGCTCATGTGCACAATGGAGAGGAGAGTCACTGGCAGGAATGTGGACACACTTCTCTGACCATTTGGACTGGTTTCTTTATTGTGAGAATCACAAACAGCACTCAGAGGTTTCAGTCCAGCTCCCCGAAAAGTAAGACGAGAAATAAAAATTCAACAGTAAATGACCAGTTTTTGTTTGAAAAAACAAGCTTTAAAGTCTGAAATTTCAATTTATATTAAAGACTCAGGTGATCAATATGATATTATTATATATGGTCTCCCTACCACCTTTGTGTGGGCTCTTGACATTGAGTCTTGCAAGCAGGTTCAATGTTCCCATTATTCATTGAAAGAATAGTATTTCTCAAGGTATAGGCCTAATATACACCTGAATTAAAGCTACATATAATGCTTATAGTTTACTACAATATGTACTCCATGCTGGCATAGTTGAGTCCCTTTGAAAACAATCTTATCCATTCTCCATCTTGGTATGCTTTTACTACTCTAAGGATACAGGTGAGAACTCTTTCTATGAGTGGAACATTCTCCAGATTATACATCTAAGTAAATCTTAAAATGCTAGAGTACAGTGGCTGTTCTCTGGGACCAATTTTGTCACCAAAAAGACATTTCATCATCCATAGATGGAGATACTTTTTTAAATAATTTATTTTATTTGGTATATTAAAACTTAATAGATCCTACTGAAAGCTATTTTGTACATTAACCTATATGCAGATATTACAAGATTTTTATTCAAAAATCATTGCTCAAAGGATAAAAGATTGAAAAAACAGTTAGTATATAGATAGCTATTAAACATATTATTATTGGAAATATATTACTAGCACAGGAGGTTCCTTTGAGGTTACATCCCATAATCTTAAGGTTTTTCTATAAATCCCTGTGACCTTCCTATCACCCATTCCCTCATTCCCCTCTATGTATTTTTAAATTTTTTTTCACTCATACAAACTTAGTAGTTACCCTGTCCCCTCTCTCCCTTCACCCTTCCCTGAACCCCCTTATTCCCTCCCCCCATTTCCTCTTATTTTCGCCCCCTCCCTCCCTTTCTCCCAGTGTCCTCCTCTTCCCCCGCCCCCCACAATCCCTGGAGCATCCTTTAATGTGAATGTCAAACTTCCCTCTGAGTTCTCCACTCTAATGAGGTGAAAGAACTCAGTAGCATTGCCTAGAGCTCTTTTTTGTGCTCCCCTTTAGTATCACAACACTATTATGACTGTTAGTCCCTTGCCTCTAAGGATCCTACTGCCTGTGATCCATGCTAGACTTTGGGGGTTCACTGATATGTCAGTCATTGCACAGGTCATGCAACATCCTATTATGGTTACTTCAGCCCTAACTTGTATGTAGTATCTTGCATATCGTTGCTCCTCCCCATCTTTAGGCTCTTACAGTCTTACCGCTCCCTCTTCCGCAAATTTCCCTGAAATTTAGAATGGGGAGAGATTTGGCTGGTCTGGTTCCAGGTGATTAATGTAGGGTCTCTGATGTTTTGAATTATGTTTTTTTTTTTTATCAGTTTTGCTCTTCCTGCACCGCCCTTGGCTCCATCCTGATTGGTATTGGATGTCACCTCCTAGCCAGAGATAAAAGGCTGTTAAAATACAGTCTTAGTATAAGAGTAGATTCAAAGGTAGATGGAATAAGAGTAGGAGAACGCGGTAAGGGGGATCAGTCTCCCATTTGCAGGATGGTTACCAATAGATGGAGATACTTTTGCTTATGTCATATTGAGGGACTTGGTGCTATTTAACATCTGGTAAGTACACAGACAAAGGATGCTGCTCAACACAATGCACAGAAATGGCCCCATCTCAAAGGACTATGTAGTTAAGACTTTTTAATCTTAGAAAATCTGCTTTAGGAATTTTTTTAAGTTTAGAGGAACCATAACTGAGTAAGGCTCTTGCCTGTAATCTCAACACTTGGGTGTTTGAGGTTACATAGCAATTATCAGTATCATATCAGTATCAGTATCATTGTCTACATAGCAAAATAGTATCAAATAAATACAAATAAATAAATAAGATAAAGAGCAAGCATTGATTGAAGTTTTCTAGAAAATGAGAACCAATGATTTCTCTCTTGCTTAAAGATTCAACTTATAAATGACAGTATGAGAAATACCCTGGGGGGTGCAGACAACTTCAAAGAGATTGAAGACTGGAGGTCAGATTTAGTGTTCTTCTATGTTATAAAGTTTAAACACCAAATTTCCTAACTTTGTGGTTCTCAAATATTAGCACATATCCTAACCACCTGGAAGGTTTATTTGGCAGGATGGTGGTAGAATCTGGGGTTTCTTACAAGATCCTTGGGGGAGCTGATGCTTCTGAGTCAGAACCACACCCATTTCCAGTGTGACCTCTGCTCATAGATTCCTGTCATGCACCTACAGCAAGTCAGAAGACACTCCTCTGGAATGTGTGTTTACTCATTTATCTCTTTGCTTATTTTTACATTGGCGCCTCAATTTTGTTTCATTTTACTTAGAATGACCTTTCTTGTCACTTTTCATACTATCTACTTTTAAGAGAATAGAGCCAGGAAAGTATAACACAGGCCAATAAATAGCAAGCAAAAGTCCTTGGTCTTCCCCTTTAGCTGTCCTGTTTCTGATGATACTATAATGACAGTATTGTCTTCACTTAGTTAGGAGCAAATTAACTGAATACAATGAGTTCTGCTTTGCTAATATTAGGTCTGGCTTGTGTTTTGGTTTCCATTTATTTTTTATAAAACCTGGTTTCTGCACCTTGTTAGTTTTTAATTTTCTCTCATAAAAAATTTTATAAGCAATTTTAAATCCTTTGAAAACCAGGGCAATGTATAAATAATGAATAATATATCCTTCAGGGCCTATTAAGAAGCTGCCACACATGCGAGAATTCCTTGCTTCTACAATCTTAAAATAACACCATAATGATGCTCTCTTCCAAATTCCCTTAGAATATTATTTACACTCTTCGCATACTATAGTTTTTAATGTTTTACTCTTTAAAATAAAGCAGCTTTTGCTAGTTTAATGGTAGGGGGAAATGAAGCCAAGACCTAAGTCAAGACATAGTGGCACAAAACCAGCCTGTGTATCACATACTAATTGACGTGCCTCATGGTTACTGACTGTTGCGTTCCCATCCTAGTCTCTTGTTCCTCTTCCATGGAAAGTGCTAAAATGTTACCTGATCAAGTCACCTGCTTGTGTGGCATGTGCATGATTGTTTTAAGATACTTTGAATTGTTTTCCAAAGTATGCACATTAAACTTTCATCAGGCAAGAAATAGTTTTCTTTTTTAAAGTTTAGCCAATCCTTTTTTAAAATTAATATTTATTTATTTTTCCCTGATCATACAAGCTCCATAGTTATCCCAGTCTCCTCCCTCCCTCCACTCTTTCCCAGTCTCTCTCACACCCCCTCCCTTTTCCTCTTCCTTCCCCACCTCTGTGCCCTCCCATCCCCTGGAGCATCCTTTTGTGTGAATACCAAACTTCCCTCTGAGTCCTGCACTACTGAGGTGTAAGGACTCAGTTGCATTGCCCAGAGCCCTTTCTTGTGCTCCCCTTTAGTATGGGAACACTATTATGACTGTTAATCCCTTGCCTCTAAGGATCCTAGTGCCTGTGATCCATGCTAGACTTTGGGGAGTCATTGACATGTCAGTCATAGTGCAGGTCTTGCAAAGTCCGATTATGAGTTTAGCCAGTCCTTATGTGGGGTCTGTTCTTAAATTTAAAATGCATTTGAAGGTACACGGGACATTCCATCATTCTAAATTTTCTTTATTGTAGCAAAAACTACATTAGTGTATGTCGATTTTTTATTAGTATGCTTGTTCCTAGCTGCACTGCTTGCCCTCTAACAATTCCAATATGTTAGTGTCTCAGTTTTGAAATCTTTGCTTTATTCCACTGGTTAATTTGTTATTCTTTTTACTGATCCAACTCATTTTTATATAATAAATTCTTAAATACACTTTAATGCTTGGTAGAGCATGCTTTTACACATCCTAGACTATGTCATGTAGCTCTTTTGGCCCTTTCACATACATTTTAGAATCAGTTTGTTAAATTCCAAAAGAAAGAAGTTGCAGGGCCTTCAGTAGAATTATGTGGTACATATAAATAATAGTAAAAACAATATTATATCTTCACTTCATGCAGAATTTCTTGACATTTTTATTAGTATTTTCTATGTTACTGATGAATATTATCAATTTACTTATAAATATATTGCATAAATTTTGTGTTTTGATACCTACACATTCTAAATTTTGTTCACTAATATATTTTACCCCTATATTCAATTTCAGCTGTATAGAAAGGCAATTGATTTTATATTGAATTATTTCAATGATTTTGATTATTTAAAATAAATTAAAATTTTATATATATTTTAAAGATTCTTTTCCTGAGGATTCCTATATTTATTTATTTATCTATCTAACTATTTATTTATTTATTTCCACGCATCTCACCATAGATTCTGGTAAAAGAATATGAAGTAGCTAAGGTGATATTGGTATTTTGTCAAAAATATTCTGATTAGCAAATACAATTGTATAATAATATTTTGTATATTTCCATTTTGGAGAACAAGTACAGTATGTATTTTCTTAACAAAATCAAGAATACTCCATTTTAATCCTAGTTTTGTAAAATATTTTATTGTAATAGATTTTAAATTTCATCTAATTGTTTTGTTGATTTCTTTACAAACTTCATGAATGACGTATGTATTTGTTCTTAGCATCCCTTACATTGCTAGAGTAAATCTGAGTTATTGATGGTAAATTATTATTATCACATAATTACATTTAATACCACTGAATTTTGTTGAGCAACAATCGGCTGAGATATATGCATGATAAGAGAGAAAATCTGCTTGTGATTTCTATTTTTTGTACCATTGTTGTCTCTTTGGACTGAGAATATTGCAGTTGCTTGAAAGAATCAAGTGGTAGACATTAATTTTTAAAAAAATGTAATGGTGTGTTCCATAGGGTTACACAGAATATATCTGAAAGTCATCAGAGAGTTTTGTTGTGAAAACTGAGGTTGAAGAAAGGGTTTGGTGGGCATAACAGCTTGTTCTACAAGCATGAGGTTCTGAGTGAGAATCCTCACCACGTTCATCAACAGGGACGTGTGTGGCTGTTAACACCAACATTGGGCAACAAAAACACATGGATCCCTGAAGTTTATTTTCTAGGTAACCTAGCAAAAATGGTGAGCTTTCTGTTCAGCGAGAGACTGTGAATTAAGAGAATAATAAGACAGAGAGAAATGAAGAGGAAGAACACATTCTTGCTCTGGTATCTGCTTCAAGTGCATGCTTACGTGCTGTAGTAGTTACTCTACATGATTGCTAAAAAAAATCATGAGAAAACTGCTTAAGAGAACAAGGGGTTTATTTTATTTTGATAGTCCAATTGCAATTCTTAGTCCACCTTGACAGGAAAGCTCACACCAGCACTAGGGCTGAGGGAACTGGCCTCACCAAGTCAACATAACAGTTGAGAGAGGGACAATCCTTATTTGCCAGACCACCTTATCTGGCCAAGTATACACAAGGATGCCAAACTCCTAAATTAGCTGTCTGTATTTTATTCACCTATCCAGGGCCTAGTCCCATGTACCATGGGCTGGCTCTGCCCCATCGGCTACACAATCTCCTACAGTTTCAACTTTGGCCTTAACTGAACTACCAATTATCTACAAATATGCCCAGAGATTGAGCCCTCAACTATCAAGTTGACACCTGTACCTAACTATAACATATGCCTACACACTGGTGTGCATGTACCACACATACATTTCAACAGATGCACACATACATCTTCGTCTTACTTTACTATTGTTTATATATAATGAAATAATGTGTTTGCACATGCATTAACACATTATCATCACTATATGCTTGAAGAAAAGATATTAATATATATGTGACAAATTTTTATAATCATATTGTTTGTGTGGTGTTATAAATGGAAGTAAGCTGGCAGAAAGTGAGGAAATATATACATTGTTAACATGAGCAAACACTTGATGGCTCTTTAAAGACATAGCATATGCAAAATAATAGTATCAGATCCTTAGTGTTAAAATATGAAGTTTAGTATGGAAAAGACAGAATAAGTTGTCAAGCAATCCAAAGTAAGAACAAAAAGCATGATAGGAGTTTGACATTTTAGGTTGCTTCCTTAATATATGGCAACCAGGGCCCAAAAGACAAAAGACTATAGGTCCTTGAATGTGGCTTCAGTGAATATCAGGGATTCTGTTGAAAAGGATAATAGATGTTGATGAAGCCTTCTAGTATGCTATGGTCAATTTCTACAAAGTATTTTTCTCTTGGAAGAAGTTGGAGAGTGAGAAGGGTCAGGACTGTGAAATTTTCCCAGTTTGGAACTTCATGCAAGGAATCTATGGATTTAGCCAATGTTTGAAATCACGTGAACCCACTATTGAAATGCTTCATGCTTTAGAATCATAAACTCTGAGATAAACAAATAATGAAATCTCTATAACAAACGTGCAAAGGAAATGGCTCTTATCACTAAATTATATAGAAGATTTTCTAAGGAAAAAAGTTAAAGTGTAATTCTTTTTATAAACAATTTTATGAGGCAAGACACCATTAAACAGGAATTGGATGAGAAATGAGAAGAGTGAGTGTGTTTGGAATTTTACCCCTGAAGAAGAGTCTGCTAGAAAAAAATGCAGACAGTGAATAAATAAAATAATGCATTTGGTCAAATATTCATGTGCACAAAACACTAAAGGAATATTTTAATTTTTTAAGCCTAAGACCTACTGAAATCCTTTCAAGAGATAAGAGTAGAAGCCACATGAAGGATTCTGGTGCTCAGAAATTAGAGATGGAGGACAACCAGGGACGTTTTCTTCTGGCAAGCAAAGGGGAAAGTGCTGCTTCCTCTACTGTACATCAACATCCTTGGGCAGATACACTAGTCAGTCAAGGTAAATTTGATGTGATGGTCCATGTTTATAATCCTAGTGTTTGGGAGCAGAGGCAGGCAGATCCCTTGCACTTTCTATCAGGTGAATTTATCCCCAAATCAGTTGCAGGTTCAGTGAAAGATCCTATTTAAAAAAATCGTCATAATAAAGGAGAGAAACACTAGAAGAAGACATCCTGATGTCTACTACTGGCTTTCATTTGTGCTTGTGTGGGTAACCATGAATGTACTCACATGCACACAAGTATACAACATACAGGTGCACACATGCATACACACAGATGTGAATGGTTTTTCTTCCTATTTTTAGAAATTATATGGATCAAATATTAAAATACTCAGTAAAACTCACAAAAATAAGATGAGAAAATTATGAAAGGGGTAAAGAGGGAGGGAAAAGGAGCGAGAAAGGGAAAGGTACAATTTTTCGCATTGATCATACCCTTGACTTTATGTAAAGGAGTTTGTGTATAACCAGTGCAAGATGGATTCAAATTAGAAATATGTCACTAATATAGCACTATCAGGCAGCACCCTTGCCCACTCCTAGTCTCTACCCTCTCCTGTTTTATAAGGTTCCGTGAGCATTAAGATAGTGGATTTTGCTGTCCTGTTTAGAATTGAGCAGTCCATAATCACTTATTTTCTGCACTTTGGCTAGTTGTCATTCTGAGCATTAAACACCTACCATAGGAAAATGATGGCTCTTGGTTGATTTTGCTGAGAGCTTTTTAAATCTGTGAGCATTTAGATGGCACTTAACAATAAAGGATTGTAACAGGGCTCTTCTTACTTGCTTACCTGTTTGCAGAATATTAGGACTAGTGTGCTCTGAAAGATGACAGACAAATTGTTCTATTTATTATGCCTTCCTTTCCTTATTAGGGTTAAAAGTAAAAAGAAAAAAAAAGTGAACAGTGGGTTACAGCTTTGTGCTTCAGGAATCTAGCCTTAATATCTTTCAGAAAAAAAATTTTGGACTCTTCAAACACTCTCCTTGAAAATTTGTCAATGTTTTCTTCACTAAATAGAGTTTTACCCATTAATCTTGCTGCTTTTTGTCTTTTGCTTGGAGTTTAAAGAGTGTCCATAGTCTTATCTCCACTAGCTTTATCTTCTGTCTCTTCCTGTACTCACTATACTCCAGGCACATTAAACTACTTCCTTTTTCCAACAGGATCCACAAGCTCTCTTTGTTAGAAATTACTACATGTATCACACTTTCTACCTGAAAAGTCCTTCTTACCTCCATTCTAAATCATTTCTGTTTTTCCTATGGGTCTAGGACTAAGGCCTAGGTCTAAGGAAGAGCATGGACCAGAGACTGATTTATGAATCTTTGGATCACTATGCCAGGGAGAAGGAATCATGCACATTTCTGTCTAAGAAAGAAAGGAACTGAGGAAACCCCAGCTAGGATTCAGCTCATTTTCTGTGATCACCTTTTCAGCATTGGCATTGACATTAATCCAGGTCATCATGATCTTGACCACAAACAGCATGCATGTGCTTATTATCAGACTAGCAGCTATAAAAATCCAGTCAATCAGAGGAATCTTCCCCTGAAAGTGGCATTCCAAGCAACCCTACAGGAGCTAGAAGTCGTTCCTTAAATTTTCTCAAAATTCACTCCAGAACTCTTTGGCTATATGCACTTGGTTCCAGGTCAAGATGAAGGCAAACTCAGATTAAAGGTGGAGAGAAGTGGGGGAGCAAGAGAATGTATGTATGCAGAAAGCGTGGTCCATGAGTAAGTAGAGGAGATCATTCAAGACACATCACTAAATGTCTCTCATCTTGTTCTAGTTCAGATAAGTTATGAAAGAAAGGAAGAATGTCACATGACTATCATAGAACCACCCAGATGTGCAGTGCCTGTGTTGAGAATTTGATGTTTCCATTTATAAGCTATAGATTCTTTTTATGTTATTATCTTTGAAAGGGAATTGAGAACACCTACCTGTATTGGAGAGATATTCGAGAATTAAAAATGGTATGGGAATAACTTCTGTTAAGTAGTTTATTGAGACAGAGTAACTGTTATTTACTTTATTTTGTAATTTAAATAGTACATGTACATTTACCACCAGAACAGTTGGAACATGAGAATTTATGTGCCTATTTTCTTTCACTAAATCAAATTTCTAAATCAGCCTCACGTCAAATGTCATTGAACAATGTATGGTTATGCACTTTTAGCTCAGTTTCAATGTATTTTATGTGCTGGTAGCACTTAAATCTGAGATAAAATCGATAAAGTTTAAATGCTGTATTGATTTCAATCTACCAACAGCAGTGGGTACTTGGGAGCTTGCTAGGTTCCATTATCCAGATGAAATGATGATAAGACAGCGTTCCAAGGTGCTTGGTTCTTATATGAAGTTACATGGATCCTCCTCTTCTTCCTACTCATCTTAACTCTCCTCTTCCTCTTCCTCCTGCTTTTCCTCGTCTTCTTCTTCTTCTACCTCTTCTTCTTACTTTGTTTTAGTATTGGCAATTGACTTTAGGTTTTCATATATTCTAAATAAGCACTCCATAACTGGGTTACATTCCCAGCCTTACATATGTGTGTGTGTGTGTGTGTGTGTGTGTGTGTGTGTGTGTGTGTGTGTGAGGGAGAGGGAGAGGGAGAGAAAGAGAGAGAGGAAGAGGGAGAGGGAGAGGGAGAGGGAGAGGGGGGAGAGAGAGAGAAAGAGGGAGAGAGAGAGAGAGAGAGAGAGAGAGAGAGAGAGAGAGAGAGAGAGAGAGAGAGAGAATCTTGTTAAGTTGACAAGCTAGGCCTAAACTTGTTCTGTAGACCTGGCATGCATTCATCTTGCTATTCTCCTTCCTCTGCTTCCAGATGAACTGAGATCACAGCTCTGTACCACCACACTAAGCTTAAATGCCTCTTGTTAGTTAACGAAACACCTTATATATCTAGGATATCTGAACTCATGTAGTTTTATAATTGTTTTATGAAATGCATTACTAATTTATAGTTTCATTTTTAGAAAACAATATTAGAGTTAACTGACTTGACCAAGTTAATCCAGCAAGGTATCACAAAATAGAAGAGTAGATTTTTTTATCCACAATTTTTAAAATTTTTCTAATTTTACAAGCATATCGAGTACCTATCTGTACCTCACTCTTTTCCCCTCCCTCCCTTTCCCCTCCTACTCTCTTGTTTGTCTGGTTCTATGGGCCCCAGAGTTCCCTATGGATCATCTGTTCTAGTGGAAGATCTGGCCTCTGTGACAGACCAAGTGGCCCTTCTTGGGGAGACCTACTGATGGGAGACACTCCCTTTCACCTATCTAGCTCTATTTCCTAAGGTTCCCCTACTGCATGTAATTATTTCTCCTGAAATCCTTGCTAGTTTATGGAGGCATGTTGGTGTGTGAGACATTATGCAGGTCTGGTAAGGACAAGTCTCATTGTAGAGAGTTCCTGAATGCAGCAGCTTGCCTTGAGTGACATGCCTTGTCCGACATCTGTTGCAGTTCACCTTCATGGCTACTGATGAATGACCATCAAATGGCTTAAGGGAACAAGGAATGTATTTTCTTACTGATAGTCTGGTTACAGTTCTCCATCCAGCTTGACAGGAAAGCATACATCAACATCAGGGCTGAGGGAACCGGCCACACCATCTCTACATAATGGCTGAGAGAAGGATGATCCTTACTTGCCAGACCAGCATGTCTAGTCGAGTATACACAAGGATGCCAACTTTCTCAACCAGTTCTCTATATTTTATTTCATCTGTTCAGGGTCTCATCCTACCCATCATAGGCTGGGCCTTCCCTATCAGCTAGAAAATCTCCTGAAGGTTTGTCTGGGCTTAACCCAACCACTAATTCTCCACAAATGTGCCCAGACCTTTAACAGTCAAGTTGACATCTGGGCCTAACTATGACACTCCACCTCTCGTCAACTTGACACAAAAACATAGCACTTTTAAACTGTGACCTTCAATCCTTGTCCCCACAGATGTTAAAAGTTATCTTAAAAATATAAATACATTTCATAGATACATTTAAAATGTTCTCTCATTAAAACTTCAGTTCCAACATTTTAAAAGTTCAAAGTTTTTTAACCTTAAGAGTCTTAAATCAGAAGTTAAATACTTTAAAACAGATAAAACAGTAAAACAGAAGGATCTTGAAATACTAAGAAAACATTTAAAAGATAAAAGTCCAGAAAATCAAATACCACATCTTTTACTTCAATGTCCATCTTCTGTGGCTCATCACATAGTCAAGGTGACTCAAAGATTCTAGGGATTCCCGGTTTGCAGCTCAAGGTTGTAAAAACAGAGCTCCTCTGAAGCAGGCTGAATCTCCACTCTCAGCTGTCCTCAGCATCAGTCCCATGGTTCTGGCATCTCCAATGCTCTGGGCTTGCTTCAACAGCTGTAGACTTCACCTTCTGTTGCAGGAACTCTACACCTGTCACTTGGTGCCAAGCTTTTGCTGCTCTTCATGAACCCCTCAGTAGTACACCCAAACTAGTGCCACCTGGAGGATGCTGCCGAATTCCAAAGCGAGGTTGAAATGTAGCCTGGTCCACTCGAGCTACAGCTGAACCAACGTCAGTGCACTGACTCTGGAGAAGCCTCTATTCTAGGAAGTCAGATTTGCAAACAGGAAAAAGGGCTTTAATTGGGCTTTTGGCCCTTGAAAGAATCTGGATTTTCAAACCACGAATTCATCATATGGTGGTTTTCAGGTTTCCATCATCCCAGTGCAAGTCACTAGGTTTTCCTTCACTGATGTTCATTTCTCCAACAGCAGCAGATGTTCTGCTGCCTGCCCTTTCCATGTCCAGTGTTTCACGGCCACCAACGCAGCTCTCCTCTGTCAAGCAAACCAGTCTATTGTCTTTAAATTCAGCTTCATCAAAGTCCTTGTTTCCTTCATCAGAAACTGGGCCCAACCAATTCCTCACTCTCTCAGCACCACTATTTTCCAAATGGTCCATCAAACTCTGCAGAATGGTATTTGTAATCCACAAAGTCAAAATCTTCAAACATTTCAAACTTTGTTTGGCAAAACTGTTCAAAAGCTACAAAATCCACATAGTCAGCTTTATCAGCAACACCTCATTTCTCTGTACCAAATTCTGTTGCAGTTCACATTTATTTTCTTACTGATATTCTGGTTACAGTTCTCAGTCCAGCTTGATGGGAGAGTATGTACAACACCAGGACCAAGGGAACTGGCCACACCATCTCTACATAATGGCTGAGAGAGGGAAAACCCTTATTTGCCAGACCAACATGTCTGCCGCACCCTAATCTGACTGATCTGGCAGACTAGGTCTCAGTTTGGATAAGATGGATTCAAAGAAACAAGTTCTGGAAACAGGACACAGCATTATTTGAAATAAATAAGAAAAATAAGTAAAATATGAGAATTATATCTCTGCCTAGTTGGGGGCCTAAAGCCTGCTCCCTGGGGAATGTCACAGCAATGCCCATGGGCAAGTACTAGGAATTCCTCCCTAGATAATGTAAGCTTTGTCTCTGGCAGGAGGAATTCTTCTGGGAATTGGGTTTGTCCTTCTGCCTGTCCTTAGTTTTTTTGGAGGGGACTAGCTTTCTGCTCTCTGATCTAGATAAAAAGCTTGCTTTTAACTTTAAATCAAATTGCAACTGGAGTTTTTATGTCACACAAAGTAAGTAGACTTTGTTAGCCAGAATGTACATACTGATTTTAAAGAAATTAGAGAGCAACTTCTAGAGTCTTAAAACATAGGTAGGGTAAAAGTCCCACCTATGAACTAACTCAGAAATTCTATAAGTATGAGACTATGCTATCTGGTTCACTAGAACTTTAAAAGGAACCGTGATACCCCCTTACCCTGGGTGAAGGCCAAGGAAGAGACCATCATTCCAGAAAGTCTAAACACCAAGACTATCAACTAGAGATGGTATTTGCAATCCAAACTGGGAGAATCCATGTTGGTAGCAAAAGGGGCCGTGTCTTCCCTTTCCCAAACGGCACTCTTATGGGAAATCACAGAGATGGACCATCTGAGTGCACCCCCACCAGTTATCACCTCAGCCCCAAAAGAGACACCCTTGGCGATATGGGCCCCAACAGAATGGACCCCAGGTTTGGAGAATGCATGGTTCACAGATGGGTCATCTAACTGATGGAAATATACTTTTGGAATTCCTCAAAGGAAGACATAAGCAACCTTACTATTAAAAGAACTCAGTCCTCCTCTGTGTATTTCAAAAATGCAGTCTCTGTTAAAACAATGACAACTATGTAGGCTCAGTCCCATGGCTATCTGTTGAAGCATTATAGATTAGATAGATTTGGAAAAAGGGGAGATTAGAATCTGTTTGTGTCTTTTCCCCCAAGCAATGAGTTAGTTACTTAAAAAAAATTGTTTATTCTTACTGAGCATAAGATACTGGGAGGGTCTGTGTTTGTTTTCCTCTGTTTGCAGGTGCAGGGACACATTCTTTGCCCTAAATTTTTCTAGTATAGAACTGTCACTAAGTTTCAATAAAGTGGGCCCAGATTCACTCAGCCTGGAGAGTTGAATGTTTCTGTTCTCCATTTCCACTGAAGTCTTGCCTCACCCGGTCTGGGGGAGCCTTGGTCTCGAGGCTGTGACTCTGGTCTGCGGCACATGTCTAGCCAAGTATATACAAGGACGCCAACTTCTTCAACCAGTTTTCTGTATTTTATTCCCCATCAGCTAGACAATCTCCTGCAGGTTTGTCTGGGCTTAACCCAACCATTAATTCTCCACAAATGTGCCTAGAACTCAAACCCTCAACAGTCAAGATGCCACCTGGGCCTAACTATTTTTTTTTTCCCTATGAGTTTATAGCATTGTGGCTTCTACTAAACTGCGGCCTACCAGATGTCCCCTCCCCCACCAAAGAAAAGACTTCTTCAAATGGCATTATTTGATTTCAGCCATCAAGGTATTGAATTTTAGTTAGACAAGCATAAGTCTTAGAGAAACAAAGGTCAGAAGAACAATCAGAAGACATTACTGTGGAAAATTAGAATCAATGACTCATGAGGATGATTTGTTTTGAGACTTTTGGGAAAACGAAATTGCCCATACTTTAGTGTCCATTATTACTTTAAGACTGGCAAAGATATCCAGTGGTCAATTCATCAAACCCAGGTGACTGATTTAATCTTGGGTGGGAAAGCACTCCTTAAACCATCTCCCTGATTTTTCTTCTGAACCAGAGAATTAGAAGTCCTGAGTCCTTCTCCAGGCTCCTTACCAGTGCCATCTCCACACTGAACCTTCCGACTGCCCTAAGACCACATCAAATGTATCTTCAATGCATGAACTTAAATATTCTGCTATCATTTAAATATCTATCACGCCAGAGTTTCATTAGGACAAAAATCATCTTTCATTCCCAGATTTGTTCACATTGTTTAGCAATAAACAATGGTAGAAGCAGCAATAGTACAAGCCTATATTGGTCAGGGTTCTCCAGAGAAAAAGCATGGATTATGAGATCGGGTCTAAGTAGTCTAACAATGGCTCCCTATAGCTTCTCCACTCAAGAGCTGAATATCTCAGTAGTCCCAGTTTGAAGCTGAAAGTCAGAAGATTCTAGAAAGTTTTTGATTTTCAGCCAGGTTGGGGAGTAAAAAAACTGGGTTCTTATGGTGACAACTGAAAGTACGAGTTTGTCAGGGCAAATGGAAAGAGAGGGAAGGAGAAAGAGAAGGAGAGGAAGAAAGAAAGGGAGAGGGAGGGGAGATAGCGAGAGCAAGAGAGAGAGAGGGAGAGAGAGAGAGAGACAGAGAGAGAGAGACAGAGAGAGATTTGCTCCTGGAAGGTGCTGCCCACATTTAGGATTGGTTGTTACACCACTTCAGGCAGTCTGATGGCTGATGTGCTAGTTAATTTCAGGTCCAGGAAAGTTAGCAAACACGATTGACCATCACAAAGTCATTCAAAAATGCACATGCTAAATGAAACCATGGGAAAAAGCATACTACTATTACCATAACCTTACTGCTCATCGACTAGGTGAATAAGTTTATCTGCAAAGCTTTAGTTTTTCATATTAAACCATGGCTCAAGAGCAAACTTCCCAGACTGAAGGCAGAATCCTGTTGATAGATGTGTCACCATTTTTAAGAAATCTGTCACTTCACATGTCATTGATTTTTCTGATGTGTCTCAATCTGTTGGTTTAGCTCATAAATTGTTTATGGGTGTGACCCATGAACTGCTGCTGCCCAAGTTCTCAGTGTGTGTCAGAAATTGTATTAAAGATCAAACATTCTATTTCACTTAATTCTTGAAACAATCTCATCAAAATGGCTTTTATTATTGCTCAGTCATTTGTTTAATATGACATGAAGAGTATGTGATCATTAGAAATCAGTTGCTATTTTACTCCAAAATGCATGCCAGGTCATAAAGTATTATCTTCTCACAAAATAGAAATATATTAAATGTTTTTCTTTATTTTTTCAAATAAATCAACATGCATTTTGGAACACATCCTTTATATCATATTTGGGCCAAATACTGTATAATGAACTGTATCTATGTCAATTCTTTAAGCCCTTTTCCTCAAGGGAATTAATATTAGTAAATACACTAGAATTGGATGCATTTGTTGGAAAACACTCACTAAGTGGACTGGGCTACTTAAAAATAGCAGGAGAATGAGATTGGTTTCTATCCCTTTTCCATGATCTGAGGTCTAGTTGCTTTGCAATGAAGGAAATGCAGCATCTCTCCTCTGATTGTATCTCAAATCACGTTCATGGCCTGTGGTTACTCCATTCCTTTGGTACTGGAGGGTAAGATCTACTACAATGTTTACATTGAACTGTGAGGTGAAATGGTACAGAGGCTGGAGCAAGATATAAGTTCTGGAATGGAGAAATTTATTTAGTCATTCTGTTCTGAAGCATTGAGAAAGTGAGCAGCAAGTTCTGCTTAGAACCAGAGTGTATTGTCTGCCTCATCCCTGATACAAATTTTCTAACACAACTTCAAATCGCATAAGAAACTTCTCTCAGTTTTCATTTCCTTTATATCTTTCCCTGTCATAGATTTTTCCTTCTGAGGCAAAGGCAATAACCATTCTTTTGACTGAGAATATGTTCCTGGTGGCATCTGGACGTGGATTTCCACAGCATGTTCTTCTATGTACCACACTACATTCTTCAAAATTTCCAGCAATTTTGGACTATGGAGTTCTGGTTTCTTGCTTAGCTGTGAATTAAAATTGGTCATGCTTTTCTATGGGATGATCATAGCTCACAGCAGTGTTCTTATTTTAATCAGACACAGACAGAATGGCTTATAATCAACATATATTTGTTTCTAAGGTTTCTGGAGACTGAAGTCTGAGATCAGGGTACCAGTTTGTGTATGTTCAGGTGAGCCTGCACTTGAAGGTTGGAAACAGCTGATTTCTTATTGTCTGTTGGCATAGTGAGAGAATGACAGCCAGTCTCTGTAGTCACTTCCTGTATGAGTTCTAATTCTGTAGGTGAGGACTCTACTCTTATAATTTATTTACTGAAGATCCACTGAAGAACACAGTTAGTAAGGGATTAAAACTTCCTGAGATGAATTTTGAGCAGAATCAAATAAGCAGCCAAACATAATTACTTCATCAAGAAACTGATTACAATAAAGGAACTGGGTAATAATCAAAAGGAAGAGCATCCTGAACAATAGGGATTACAGCTTATTTCCATCTGCCTTTCTCTTTTTCCACTGCCTTGTGAAGCAAGGCACAGGTAAAGATCTTCAAAGGTGGGAAGAGCTAAAATATTCCTCTTTCCTCTGATTTACTTTTGTCTTTACTCAGCTTTTTCCATAGGCACTGGCTGAGACTTGTATCAGTTAATCAGCTCATGCTGCTGTATAAAATTGAGAGAGACATTTGCTAATACTGCAAGACCAGACTGGAAAGGAGGGCGACTGAAGCTCCATCTGACCTCGAGCCTACAGTTGTATATATCTTTGTCTATGTGCATATATGTGTACTGTATGTATGCCTGTATGTGTGTCTGAGTTTATGCATGTATGTATTCATCTGCCTCTGTGTGTGCACATGTGTTATGTTTTTGTTTATGTATTTGTATATGCATGTCATGTGTATATATGCATGTTTGTTTGCTTGTGTGCGTGTTTTATGTATGTATATGCCTGTCTTTGTGTGCACATATATATGTATATACTTGTGTGTTTGTGTATGCCTGTATTTGTGTGTATATCTCTATGTGTGTGTGAAGATGGAGAAGGATTATTTGATACTAGATTTCTAAATTAATGAAATCAATAGATTATAAATAGAAGATAAACAGTGTGACTAAAATTCTGGATCACGCACTTCTGATGACAGATGATGGAAAACACTCTTTGGAGTGTCAGCAAAGACAAACATCGAACCACATCTTTATAGAGACATGTGGTTAGGACTCACAGCTAATTCAAGAGATATCAAGAGCTGAGGTAATGGGAGGATTACTTTAGAATCTCAAGGGACCTTTGATCTGAGATCTGAAAGCTAAGTATAACAGAATCACAAATGTGAAAGAGTGTCCAGGTGCACACAGCCTGTGTGACACTCAGGAAGCCAAGGAGATTTTCAAGTGGAGGAATCAGAAGAGGTGCTCACACCTCTGCCACTCCCATGGATTCACTGCTTAGATGTTTTTACTTTGGAATTAAGGGCTGGACGCAGGGGACTTGGAAAGACACAGACATTCATTCCACCAGAGCTTTGATGAAGACAAAGAAAAACTAAATCTCTCCAATTCACATATTGAAAACTTCTCCCTCAAGTTGATATACTAGGAGAAGGGGCTTTGGGGGCTAATTTGATCTCGGAAGTGCAACCCTAAATTTGGGGGATTACTGATTTCATAAAAATGACCCACCAGACACTCTTTGTCCTTTCTATCATGTGTGATTGAAGGTACCATCTATTATCTAGAAACTGACTCCTGGAAGATACCAAATATGTCTTGAATCTGGACTTTCTTTCCTTGAGAAATGAATTTTTGCTTTTTAAAAGCTACAAAGACTATGTTGATTTGTGGAAGTTTTGAAAGGCTTGATAACAGCAGTATTTAAGTAAGGAGTTAGTGGAATACTATAGGATGACTATGTTAAAGAATGCACATTAATTTGTAGTTTGTGGAGTTACTGGCATACTTTCTTCTCCTCTTGTTCTTTCTCTTCCTATTCCTTCTTACATTTCCCCTTTCTATCTCTTCCATCCTCCCCATCATTCTTTACCTGGATTCAGCCTTCAGATGTCTACTCCTTTTACAGTATGATTCTTCATTTGGGCTTGCATATACTTACTCAATGATTGACATGTCCACATATGACAGAAGTTTTTCTTACCTGATATTTCATTTTGGCATCAATAGTGGACCATAGGCATCTCAGATGTTCAGAGTATGTCACAAAATTGGCATTTTGTGTGTGACTTGAGAGTAGATGCCCAATTGTTTTGTGCCTGCTAAATAGCTTTAATAATCATGTTTCCTAATGAGTCACTGAAGTGTTTTATGTACATTTATTGAATTAGTTGCTTGCACATTGTAAGGATATCTGTGCCAGTTTGCCTACACCGGGTCTGAGGGACCTGGCCACACCATCTTCACATAATGGCTGAGAGAGGGACAATCCTTGCATGACACACCAGTATGTCTGGCTAAGTATACACAAGGATGCCAAATTTCTCAACTAGTTCTCTAGATCTTACTTACCTGCCTGAGAACTAGTCCCATTCGCAAAGGGCTGGACCTTCCCATCAACTAGACAATCTCTTTCTGGTTCACTCTAGGCTTAACTCAACAACTAATTATCTACAAATGTGCTCAGAACCTGAATCCTCAACCATCATGTTGACACATGTACCTATGATACTCTAACTCTTGTCAACTTGACATAAGAACATATCACTTTTAAATTATAACCTTCAATACTTGTCCCCACAGGTGTCAAAATCGTGTTTTAATAGAAATACATTTAAATTTATTAAATCTGAAGCTCTAAATTTCTCATAAATTTTCAAACGTTCTCTTATTAAAACTTCAGTTTCAACACTTTAAAACTTCAAAATTTTTTAACCTTAGGAGTCTATTGGATCAAAATAAGTTTCTTTACTTTAATACAAATAAATACTTCAATACAAATAAAGCATCAAACCAGAAACGTCATGGCAAATACCACATCCTGTACTTCAATGTCCATCTTCTGTTGTTCATCATGCAGTCATGGTGGCTCAAAGATTCTGGACAATCCCAATCTTTCTTTGCAGCGAAAACTTGTACAAGGTGAGTTTCTCTGGACCAGGTTGAGTCTCCACATGAAGTCATCCTCAGCATATATCCATGGTTCTGACACCTCCAACAACACTCTGGGTTTGCCTCTGCAGCTAAAAACTTCCCTTTCCCTGGAGACACTCAACACTTGATGCCGAGCTTCTGCTGCTATCCATGAATCCTTTAATCATGCACCAAAACCAGTACCACCCGGGTGCTGCTGACAGATTGCATAGTAAGGTTGAAACACAGCTTTGTCCATTTGAACCACAACTTACCAAATTTGTGTATTGAGTCTGGAAAAAAACTCTTTTAGGCAGTCAAAATGTTTGAAGGGCAAGAAACAGCTTCAGCTTGGGCTTTTGGCCCCTGAAGGACTTTTGGTATTCAGACCACTGAATCTCCATAAGGTGTTATCATTTCTTCCACCATACCAGTATGAAGCACTAGATTTTCCTTCACTAATGTTCATTTCTTCAACAGCAACAGCTGTTCTGCTGTCCACAGTCAAAGCTTCCTGACCATCAACACAGCTTTCCTTGATCAAACAAACCAGTCCATTGCTTTCAATTCAACTTCATCAAACTCCTTGTTCCCTTTGTTACAAGATGGGCCTACACAATCCACAGTTCTCTCAAAGTTTGTATCTTAGTGTATACTTGGCCAGACATGCTGGTCTGGCAAGTATGGATTGTCCTTCTCTCAGCTGTTATGTGAAGGTGGAATGGCCAGTTCCCTCGGTCCTGTTGGTGTGAGCCTTCCTGTCAAGGTGGAATGAGAACTGTAATTAGACTCATCAGAGAATAAACCCCTCATTCCCTTAAGCTATTTAATGGTGATTTTTATCAACAGCCATGCAGGTGAACTCTCATAGAATTTTGTACCAGAGAAGTGAGGTGTTGCTGAAAAATCTGTTTGTCGATTCTGAATGGTTTTGTTGGAGAAACTTTGAAACATTTAAAGGCACCTGAGTCTGTGGATTACAATACTGCTTCTTCAGAATTTAGTGGAGCATTTGTATAATTGAAATATTAAGACTCAACCAACTCCCCCCATCTTATTCGCTTGTCCAGGTTTTAGTCCCATCCACCATGGGCTGGTCTTCCCCATCAACTAGACAATCTCTTACAGGTTTGCTCTGGGCTTAACTCAACCACTAATTCTTTACAAATGTGCTCAGAGTTTGAACTCTCAACCATCAAGTTGACACATGTACTTATGACAATATCTATAGCTATTGTCCCTTCTAGTTATATTAAAATATACCCTGGAGCACAATTTCATGCCCCCTCTTGCTTTATAACCTCTCATGGTCCTACAGGTTTGGTTCTAGACATAGACGCTTCTATTTCCCAAAAGAGGCAAAAATATCAGTGATTCATTTATGAGTAGACTGTAACATACTTGTCAGTAAAACCCTATTTCCAAATTTTTCTTCCACAGTCTTCCCAAAATTATCCCCTAAGTTTGAATAGAGCATAGGCTTACAAAACAGGGTTTTTTTATTGAGAGTGAAGCCAACATGACACAATCTTGACCTGAAGAACAGAAATCAATAGATCCTGACATTTTTGAGCACCTTAAGAAAACATCTATTTACATTTTTATTACATCAGTGGAAACAGAGACCTGAGCTTGTGAGTTTCAGCGAGGGTGTCTCATATTTAAAAACACGATGATCTACTGGCCTCACCAAAAGTTTTCAGAACAGCACATTGCTGAAGGACTAATGGGAGCATGGTGCATCACATGTCAACACAAAGGCACACCATTGAGTGTAGGTCTTGCTTGAAAACCACATTTATCGATCCTAACTTGCAATGCATATGTGTATGTACAAAAGGGTAATAAAAGCAAAAGTCTTTAAAAAGAGGAAGGGGTGGGGGAAAAAGGACATGAGGGACACTGGTGGGCAATACAAGGGGAACAAGAGAATGAATGAGATGAGCCAGGGAGGAGAATCCACTAAAATACTCAATTTTCTCCTGAAAATGGTATAATGATATCTAATGCTTTGTATACTGATTTTAACTTTCTTCTTCAGTGATACATAGATTACCTAATCCCTCCTTCATTGAGCTCTATCTCACACCAATAGTGATTTGAACTTGAATTCAGCCCTTCTGCTTATTAATTGACTCACCTAGTTCTAAACAGCCCTGACCATCTATTTCTATTGTATAAAAATGATTATTGTTTTTCAGATTCAAGGAATTTTCTCAAAACAAAACAAGATACTGACCTCTAACAGAAGAAACATTTTCTATATAATGAGGTGAAGTGAAAAATAATGACTATTTGTATTAATGCCATTTTCATCATTTCATCATTTTCATCATTGCTTTATTTGATAAACAAAAAAAAAATAAAATCAAAGGAGTGACGCTATAGCGTCTAAAGGATCTTTACTTGCAAATGAGTTTATCACTGCCTCTTGTCAGTGGAAACAGACATCTTTCCCAATATGACAAAAGCAATACATCAGGGATTTGAATCATTCTTCTCCCAAGGGGAAGGAACTGAGTTTATGATGATTGATTGTGACCTTGAGAATATAATTATTTCCATGGGACTGAAAATGCAATTTCTTCTTTTTTGCGTTTAGAGCAGGCAGGAGAATCTCACACCGACTTGTAGAAATGGTGGGAGGTCGCTTGCAGTACAAAACAAAACACAAATGAGAGCATGGTAGATCTATAGAGCCAGATCTGCAGGTGGCCTAAGGAATCTTTAAAATGTCATGTTTCTAACCTGAAATGCTGAGTATTGTTAAATATTTTCAGGCCTCAAGTAGGAGACAATTCTAAAGGATCATGTCAATAATTTTTTATAGCTAGATCTGATGATCACACAAGCACCTGCAATTCTTCAGGCTCTATCAGACTGGAGAGAGAATGTATGAAGTTTCTGATATGTGTCCTGGTTCATGTGGTTTTAGAAAACTGCACATAGAAAGATGAAATATTTTATTTACTGTCTTCTTTTTCTCAAACTTAGAAACAACCACTAACTGTCTAATTGTATCCACAAACTGGAAGGAATTGACTTGCATCATCCTTTTCAACATTCTCTCCAGTAGCACCTGGTGCTTTTTCCTCCATGGAGTGGGCAGAGCTGGAGCCCTGCTCCTCGGGACTGTGTCTGTCTAAATAGCAGATGAGAGAGTCACAGTCAAAATAAAGAGGAGGCCAGAGAAATAAGTTGAGGAGCTATCATCAGTTTTGAAGATACAAATGAGCCATGAAAGAAAGGGTCGTAAAGATAGCTCAATACATAAAGTGTTTTCCTTTAAACCTGGTGAACTGGGTTTGACTTCTGAAAGCCCGTACGGTGGGTGGAGAGAACTGAAGTCCCAAAAATGCTTTCTGACCTCCACAAGTGCATGGTGGCACCTCTGCTCTTGCTCAGACTGTCTTTTTTAATAAACAAGATATATATATTTTTTTATCATTGACCCCCCTCAAAGTCTAGCATGGACTAAAGTCACTAGAATCCTTAGAAGCAAGGGATTAACAGCCACAGTAGTGTTCCTATACTTAAGAGGAACACAAGAAAAAGTTCTAGGAAATGCCACTGAGTCCTTATAACTCATCAGAGAAGAGGACCCAGAGGAAAGTTTGATATACACATTAAAGGATGCTTCAGAGATGGGGGAGAGGGTACTGGGAGAGAGGGAGGGAGGGGGGAAGGAAGGTGAAAAAGCGGGAGGGAGCAGGGAGATCCAGGGAGGGGTAGAGGGAGGGAGGGGACAGTGGCACCTATTACGTTTGCATGAGCAGAAATATAAATAAATTAATTAATTAAAAAAAGCAGGAGCTCAAAAAAATAAACAAGATATATATATATATATATATATATATATATATATATATATATTTTTTTTTTTTTTTAAATGGGCAAGACCCCTGATCACCAATGAGCAATTAATTAAGAAACACAGGGAAGAGGAGTCATAAGCTAGAAAACTCAAAGAGAGGATTGTCTCCTGAATCCTCTAGTGAGGATTTCTGACACATGGACCTTAGTCTGGTAAGAGCCATTTGAAAATTCTGACTGTATCCAGTATGAGATAATGAAGTTTTTGTTATTTAAAGTTACCAAGTTTTGAAATCTGTTATAGTTATAACTAAAAACTTATACATCAGGGAACAATTTCAATGAAAGATCAGACAGACATGTGAACTTGAAGGCCATACTTTTTTATTTTATGACTTAAGAATAGCACTATTCTAGTGAGAGAAGTCACAGAGCACAGATAAATAATTGACATGACTGCTACCCAATAATACCTTATCTATAAAAAAATAAGTGACAGACCAAAATTGATTCATGGATCACAACTTTCTGAGTGCTTATTATTAGCTTTCCTTTCATAGTCCTGACTCCCTTAAAATTGGTGTGCTAAAAGGCTACCTAGAGTTTTTATGAACATTCATTGTTCACAAAGCCACTTCTATGCATGTGTCAGAGAGAGACTATTGTCAAAAATTCATCTACTTAACTGGAAACTGAACTTAGAATGTGGCTATCTTTCCAAGTATAAAATTCATTGCATTCCTCATGTTTATGCATAGTCACATAGTCATAACCTTTTAGCCAGGGAAATGTTAGACCATGTGATGAATCTCATTTCCATTTGTGTTCATATAACTGTCCTTTATAGTTCTCAGAGGGTTTTTTATATTTTAAGGAATCTCTTTTTGCGATGAACACCCTCCATTGCAAAGTTTCTGGATTGAGTACTATGTGCTCCATTAGTATATGGGTATAATGACAAATGCGTAAAAGACAGTTTGATATAATATCTTTATGGCTAAACATTAATAGTTTGTGTCCCCTAGGGACAATATCTTCCTTTTTCATAGGTTCTTCTCCTATTGGTATTGCCAGGTGTGTGATCCCTACTGAAAAATAGATCTTAAATCTAATCAGAAAGTGGTTGGTTGTCCCCTTGACATTGATGCCACTATTACACTGATGGTAGCATCCTGCCAGGGTTGTTATTACAGTTTTCATATATTGATGAGACTGTTGATTGTTTTTCCCCTCAGCAGCTTTCAATACACTTTTTGTTGCCAGGTAGCAAGGATAAAGCTTCCAGATCACTTTCAGTTGTTTTTTTTTTTTAAATCTGTGTCCTATGATATGATCAATATCTGTTTGAGTCTTCAGTAATAAGTGTTAGTTTCTAGAAGGCAATCAAGAGCTGTGTTAAAAATCTATACTGTTTTGGCAACCTTTTTAGAGCTCTCTGACCAGGAACTTATTAGAAGTATTAGAAATATTGCTTGATTAACTGTAAGTTCTGTTTGGAACAGTGCAGAACATTTTCTGTTTTGCTCTATTTTCCTGTGCTGCCCTGTGTAATATTTCTGTTCTCACTCTGTTTTTTTTTTTTAATTAAGTAGGGATGGGATTGGCGAATAATGTGTGAGAATGTTATAAATTTGCTATATTCATGTATAAAACTCTAAGAGTAAAAATCCTTAAAAATTGAAAATAAAAAAGCTGATTGTACTATATCTCAACAAAACCTTCATATGTTGAAAATATCAGAAAATAATCAAAACCTTCTTTTTGTAATGGCAATAGCATTGAGAGTGATGTTTAACAAGATTTTTAAGATGAAACACCTTTTCCTTGAGGCATAAGTGTGATTTCAGGGGTCATTCTTGTTCACTTTTCCACTTTATTGTTGTGAGCCCAGGAATGTAATTAAACCAAGAGATGCTAATAGGACCAGTCAGCTTGTTTTGAGGATTCTGAAGCTCTGCCTTCCAGGGATAGCATTACAGGTGATTGACCATATTTTGCATAACATTTTTACTTGAGATCTGAGATCTCCTTTTGCTTTGGAGATACATTAATCATTAAAGTTTTTCAACATTCTATTTTGTACTTCACAATGGGATTACATTGGGATGCTAGTCCCTCTGTCATTTTTCTCTCTCCCTATTTCTGTGTCTCTGTCTCTGTCTCTCTCTGCCTCTGTCTTTTTCTCTAAACACACACACATATGCACACACACACAAACACACACATGCACACACACTTAGTTCTTTGCTTGGCACTCTGGGTACTGCATGTGCTAAGTACGTGTCCTTAGTTCTACTACTATGATAGTTCTACTACTATTCTGCCTTGCTATTTTTAGCCCTCATCTTTATATTTGACAAAGAACACTGAATTCTACTTTTGAATCAGTATAATAAACTACTTAAAAATGAGCTTCATACTTCTCTGCTAAACTTTCATTCCTTCTATCTCTAAAACTGTTCATTTTAGGGTCAACAAGATGGTTCAAAATGTAAAGATATATGTATGAAAATCTGTCAACCCGAGATCAATTTTTGAATCCCACATAATGGAAGGAAAGAATGGACTTCTGGAAGTGATTCTCTGACTTCCAAAACCACATTAAGGCAGCTATAAGAATATTTCTCTCTCTTTCTCTCTCTCTAAGAAACAAACTATTTAAAAATAATACTGTTTATTTTCCAGTTTCAATTTCACTTAGCATCATAAAATGATAGTCAATAGGCAATATATAACTATTATGCTTATGTCTTCGGTGTTCATTGATGTATGTTAAAGTTTAAGTAATAATTGAACCATCTGTTCATTAATTATTCAATATTCTACAAATTTTGCACAACATCTGAGCAATACTGTATTTATTCAATTCATTTGTGATGTACAATGCAATTGCAATAAAAAGTCAAGCTTTAAATACATCAAATAATGAGATCAGCTGAAAAACTATTTACACTGAAAATGAAAAGTTGGTTTAGATTTGAGAGCTCCTGTGTATATAAGCCACACAGCTTCACATTCACATACTCACTGCTTGGTGGTCTCTGGACTTCATTTTTTTTTAACATTTTTTTTATTATTTCTGCTCATACAAACTTAATAGGTAGACCAGTTCCCTCCCCCCTCCTCCTCCCCCCGAACCCCCTGCTCCCTCTCCCTCTCTCCCCATCTCCCAGTGCCTCCCCCCCAATTCCCAGAGAGAACTTTACTGTGTATGCCTAACTCTCCTCTTAGTCCTCCTTTCCGATGACATAAAAGGACCCAGTGGCATTTCCCTGAACCCTTTCTCGTGTTCCCCTTAAGTATAGGAACACTTCTGTGGCCATCAATCCCTTGCCTCCAAGGATCTTGGTGCCTTTAGCCGATGTTAGACTTTGTGAGGTCAATAGTGTGACAGACATGGCGCAGGGCATGCAAAGTCCTATTATGATTGCTTCAGCCCTATCTAGTGTGGAGACTCTTCAAATCATTGCTCCCCCATCCATTTGCTCTTACAATCTTACCGCCCCCTCTTCCGCAGATGTCCCTGAGTTTCAGGATGGGGGGGGGATTAGGCTGGCTTAGTTCTATGTGGATGATATAGAGTCTATGAAGTTCTGGATTGTGGTTTGTTGATTTTCTTTTGCAGTTTTGCTGCTCCTGCAATGCCCTTCAATCCATCCTGATGGGCACTGTATGTCACCCCCTGGTCAGAGACAAAAAACTGTTAAACTGGAGTCTTGTTATAATAGCACATTCAAGGGTAGATGTAATAAAAGCAGGAAACCTCGGTGAGGGAGGGATCAGTCACCCATTTGCAAAATGATCTCTTTTCATCTGCCAGACTATATGCCCTCCCCTTCTGGTGAGATCATACCCCCTCAGTTGTACATGATCAGGAAGGAACGTCTGTGAACTTAACCAGGTGTCACATTACTTACTTGCATTCCTTGGAGGTCGATTTTCTCTGCTGTAACATGGTCCCCTCTCTCCTTGTGTCTGGTGCGGCCCTCCAACCCCATCCCTCCTGTTTAAATCCTTGCAATTACCATATTACATAGGTTTACCTTAGAGTGTCTCAATGTGGGCTGGGTGAGTTTGGTACTAGGAGCCACCTATTAGGGAGTACATACGGCGCTTAACTTTCTGGGATTGGGATACTTCACTTAATATAATTGTTTCTAATGACATCCATTTCCCAGCAAATTCCAGTAGTTCATCATTGTTGATGGCTGAGTAGTACTCCATTATATAGATGTACCACAGTTTCCTTATCCACTCGTCAACTGTTGGACATTTGGGTTGATTCCATGTCTTTGCTATTGTAAACAGTGCTGCTATGAACATGGTCGTGCTTGTGCTATCGAGGTGAACCTCTGCTGCATGGGGGGTTATAACCAAAAGTGGAATAACAGGGTCATATGGCATTTCAATCTTTAATTTCTTTAAGAATCTCCAGACGGCTCACCAGAATGGCTGTATGAGCCTGCATTCCCACCAGCAATGTAGCAGAGTTCCCCTCTCTCCACATCCTCTCCAGCACTTGTTGTTGTTTGTATTGTGGATTTTTGCCATCCTGACCGGGGTGAGATGATATCTCAGGGAAGTTTTGATTTGCATTTCCCTGATGGCTAAAGAAGTGGAGCATTTTTTAAGATAATTGTTAGACATTTTAATTTCATCTCTGGTAAAATTTCTTTTAAGTTCCAGGGCTCATTTTTTAATTGGGCCATTGGTTTCCTTGGTGTTTAATTTTCTAAGTTCTTTGTGCACTCTGGACTGTAGAGCTCTATCAGAAATGTGGTTAGTGAAGATTTTCTCCCATTCTGTGGGTTGCCTTTGAGCTCGTGTGACAATCTCTTTATCTGAACAGAAGCTCTTTAATTTCACAAGATCCCAACTGTTGAGAGTTGGTAGCAGTGACTGTGCCATTGGATGTCTGTTTAGGAAATGTTGGCCTAGCCCAATCAGCTCGAGAGAGTTCCTTATCCGTTCAGTTATGATTTTTATAGTCTCTGTCCTGATATCAAGGTCCTTGATCCATTTGGAATTAAGTCTTGTACATGGTGACAAGTACGGGTCCAGCTTTAATCTTCTGCATGTGGAGATCCAGTTTTGCCAGCACCATTTGTTGAAGATGCTGTTCTTTTTCCATTGGATTCTTTGGGCCCCTTTGTCGAAGATCAAATGGCTGTATTTTTGTGGGCTTATATCTGGGTCCTCAACCCTTATCCATTGATCTGTGTGTCTATTTTGGAGCCAGTACCAGGCTGTCTTTATAACTATGGATTTGTAGTATAGACTAAGGTTCGATATGGTAATACCTCCAGCAGTGTTTTTGTTACTCAGGATTGTCTTTGCTATCCTAGGTCTTTTGTGCCTCCATATGAATTTTGAGATTAATTGGTCAACTTCTTTAAAGAATTGCTTTGGGATTTTAATTGGTATAGCATTGAATTTGTATATTGCCTTTGGTAGGATGGTCATTTTTACAATGTTGATTCTGCCAATCCAGGAGAATGGTAGGTCTTTCCACCTTCTGATGTCTTCAGCAATTTCTTTCTTTAGGGTTTTAAAGTTTTCATTGTAAAGGTCTTTTACCTCCTTGGTTAGGTTTATACCAAGGTATTTCATTTTTTTAGGGGCTATAGTAAATGGGATTGTTTCTCTCAAGGCTTTTTCACTTCTTTCATTCTGGGCATATAGGAAGGCCTCTGATTTTTGCACATTTATTTTGTATCCTGCCACCCTGCTGAACTTCTCAATTAGTTCCAGAAGCTCCCTGGTGGAGTTTTTGGGATCCCTCAGGTATAAGATCATGTCATCTGCAAATAGGGATAGCTTGACTTCTTCCTTGCCGATTTGAATCCCTTTTATGTCCCTTTCTTGTCTTATGGCTTCAGCTAAGACTTCAAGTACAATATTGAATAGAAGTGGTGAGAGTGGACAGCCTTGTCTAGTTTCTGATCGAAGTGGGAATGCTTCCAATTGTTCCCCATTGAGCATAATCCTTTCTGTGGGCTTGTTGTATACAGCTTTTATTATATTGACAAAGGTTCCTTCCATTCCTACTGTCTCTAGCGTTTGGATCATAAAAGGCTGTTGGATCTTGTCAAAGGCTTTTTCTGCATCTATCAAGAGTATCATGTGGTCTTGGACTTTGGACTGGTTTACAGGATGAATTACATTTATTGATTTTCGTATGTTGAACCAACCTTGCGTGCCGGGGATGAAGCCTACTTGGTCCCTGTGAATGATCTTTTTGATATGTTTTTGAATCTGATTTGCTAAGACTTTGTTGAGAATCTTTGCGTCTGTGTTCCTCAGGGAGATCGGCCTATAGTTTTTTTTTTTTTTTTTTAAGTGAATCTTTATTAGGTTTTGGGATTAAGACGATATTAGCTTCATAGAAGGAATTTGGTAGTGTTCCTTCCTTTGCTATTTGATGGAACAGTTTAAGGAGTATTGGTGTTATTAACTCCTTAAATGTCTGGTAGAATTCTGTGCTGAATCCATCTGGTCCAGGACAATTTTTGGAGGGAAGATTCGAGATTACTTCTTCAATTTCCTTATATGTTATAGGGCCATTTAAGTAATTCACAACTCCTGATCCAGTTTAGGTAAGATGTGGTTACTTAGAAATTCATCCATCTCTTGTGTGTTGTCGAACTTCACTGAGTATAAGTTTTTGAAATATGATGTTATAATTCTTTGGATTTCTTGGGTATCAGTAGTGATTACTCCATGTTCATTTCTAATTTTGTTAATTTGGGTTTTCTCTCTCTTGCTTTTGGTTCATTTAGCTAGGGGTATATCTATCTTATTGATTTTTTCAAAGAACCAGCTTTTTGACTGGTTGATTTTTTCTATCGTTTTCTTAGTCTCGATTTCAGATATTTCTCCCCTTATTTTGCTAATCTCCTCTCTTCTACTACTTTTGGGATCAGATTGCTCTAGTTTCTCTAAAGCTTTAAGCTGCATTGTTAAGTTGTTTATTTCTGATGTTTCCATTTTTTTGATGTAGGCATTAAGAGCTATGAACTTACCTCTTAGGACAGCTTTCATTGTGTCCCAGAGATTTTGGTAAGTTGTATTTTCGTTATCATTCACTTTCAGGAAATCTTGAATTTCCTTTTTAATTTCTTCCTGAATACAGTTCTCATTCAGCATCATATTGTTGAGTTTCCAGGAGTTAGTGTATTTTCTCTTGTTTGATGTGTTTTGGATGTCCAGCTTTAGGCCGTGGTGGTCTGATAGTGCACAGGTTAGAATTTCAACTTTTTTGTATATGTGTAGATTCGTTTTGTGGCCCAATATGTGATCTATTTTGGAAAAAGTTCCGTGTGCTGCTGAGAGAAATGTGTATTCTTTGGTGAGTGGGTGAAAAGTTCGATAGAGATCTATAAGGTCCATTTCTTTAAGGGTTTGATTAAGTTCCAAAGTGTCTCTGTTAAGCTTTTGACCTGTTGACCTATCCCATGTTGAGAGGGCGGTGTTGAAGTCCCCAAGGATTATCGTTTGGGGGTTGATTTCTTTTTTTTTTTCTTTTTTTTTTCTTAATAAAATTTTTATTAAAAATAAAAAGAATAACCTTTTAAAATCTGAAAAAAAACTCCTGTATTAATACCCACCAATCAACTGTGGTTCATGGCTCTCATTCTTTTTTTTTTTATTAAAAATTTAATTATACATTTTAAAATTTTTTACCAGTTCCCTCCCTCCTCCCTCTTCCCCCAGAATCCCCTCCTCCCCATCCCCTTCCCCCCAGTGCCTCCCCCCCAATTCCCAGAGAGTCCTTTATTGTGTACGCCTAACTCTCCACTGGGTCCTCCTCTCCGATGACATATAAGGACCCAGTGGCATTTCCATAAGCCCTTTCTCTTGTTCCCCTTAAGCATAAGATCACTACTATGGCTGTCAATCCCTTGCCTCCAGGGGTCTCGGTGCCCTTAACAGATGCTAGACTTTATGAGGGCAACAGTGCGCTGGACATTGCGCAGGGCATGCAAAGTCCCATTATGATTGCTTTGGCCCCAACTATTGTTGAGAATCTTGCAAATCGTTGCTCCTCCCATCCTTTTGCTCTTACAATCTTACCGCCCCCTCTTCCGCAAATGTCCCTGAGCTCCAGGATGGGGAGAGATTAGGCTGGCCTAGTTCTATGTGATTGATATAGAGTCTCTGAAGTTCTGGATTGTGGTTTGTTGATTTTCTTTTGCAGTTTTGCTGCTCCTGCAATGCACTTCACTCCATTCTGCTGGGCACTGTATGTCACCCCCTGGCCAGAGACAAAAAGCTGTTAAACTGGAGTCTTGTTGTAATAGCACATTCAAGGGTAGATGTAATAAGAGTAGGAAACCTCACTGAGGGAGGGGTCCATCACCCATTTGCAAAATGATTACTTTTTATCTGCTAGACTATATGCCCTCCCCTTCTGGTGAGATCAGGAAAGAACATCTGTGAACTTAACCAGGTTTCTCATTACTTACTTGCAGACCTTGATGGAGGCCTATTTTCTCTGCTGTAACATGGTCCCCTCTCTCCTTGTTTCTGGTGTGGCCCTCCTAACCCATCTCTCTTGGTCATAATCCTTGCAATTACTGTGTTACATAGGTTTACTTTTGAGTGTCTCAATGTGGGCTGGGTGAGTTTGGTACTAGGAGCCACCTATTAGGGAGTACATACGGCGCTTAATTTTCTGGGTTTGGGATACTTCACTTAATATAATTCTTTCTAATGACATCCATTTCCCAGCAAATTCCAGTAATTCATCATTTTTGATGGCTAAGTAGTACTCCATTGTATAGATGTACCACTGTTTCCTTATCCACTCGTCAACTGTTGGACATTTAGGTTGATTCCATGACTTTGCTATTGTAAACAGTGCTGCTATGAACATGGTCGAGCTTGTGCTATCGAGGCGAACCTCTGCTCCATGGGGGGTTATTCCCAAAAGTGGGATAGCAGGGTCATATGGCATTTCAATCTTTAATTTCTTTAAGAATCTCCAGACGGCTCGCCAGAGTGGCTGTGTGAGCCTGCATTCCCACCAACAATGTAGGAGAGTTCCCCTCTCTCCACATCCTCTCCAGCATTTGTCGTTGTTTGTATTGTGGATTTTTGCCATCCCAACCGGGGTGAGATGATATCTCAGGGAAGTTTTGATTTGCATTTCCCTGATGGCGAAGGAAGTGGAGCATTTTTTAAGATATTTGTTAGACATTTTAATTTAATCCCTGGTAAAGTTTCTTTGAAGTTCCAGGGCCCATTTTTTAATTGGGCCAGTGTTTTCCTTGGAGTTTAGTTTTCTAAGTTCTTTGTGCACTCTGGACAGTAGAGCTCTGTCAGATATGTGGTTAGTGAAGATTTTCTCCCATTCTGTGGGTTGCCTTTGAGCTCGTGTGACAATCTCTTTATCTGAACAGAAGCTCTTTAATTTCACAAGATCCCAACTGTTGAGAGTTGGTAGCAGTGACTGTGTCATTGGATGCCTGTTTAGGAAATATTGGCCTAGCCCAATCAGCTCGAGGGAGTTCCCTATCCTTTCAACTATGGTTTTTAAAGTCTCTGGCCTGATATCAAGGTCCTTGATCCATTTGGAATTAAGTCTTGTACATGGTGACAAGTACGGGTCCAGCTTTAATCTTCTGCATGTGGAGATCCAGTTTTGCCAGCACCATTTGTTGAAGATGCTGTTCTTTTTCTATTGGATTCTTTGGGCCCCTTTGTCAAAGACCAAATGGCTGTATTTTTGTGGGCTTATATCTGGGTCTTCAATCCTTATCCATTGATCTGTGTGTCTATTTTGGAGCCAGTACCAGGCTGTCTTTGTAACTATGGATTTGTAGTATAGACTTAGGTTTGGTATGGTAATACCTCCAGCTGTGTTTTTGTTACTCAGGATTGTTTTTGCTATCCTGGGTCTTTTGTGCCTCCATATGAACTTTGAGATTGTTTGGTCAACTTCTTTAAAGAATTGCTTTGGGATTTTAATTGGTATAGCATTGAATTTGTATATTGCCTTTGGTAGGATGGTCATTTTTACAATGTTGATTCTGCCAATCCAGGAACAAGGGAGGTCTTTCCACCTTCTGGTGTCTTCTGCAATTTCTTTCTTTAGGGTTTTAAAGTTTTCATTGTAAAGGTCTTTTACGTCCTTAGTTAGGTTTATACCAAGGTATTTCATTTTTTTAGGGGTTATAGTAAATGGTCTGGTTTCTCTCAAGGCTTTTTCACTTCTTTCATTCTGGGCATATAGGAAGGCCTCTGATTTTTGCACATTTATTTTGTATCCTGCCACCCTGCTGAACTTCTCAATTAGTTCCAGGAGCTTCCTGGTGGAGTTTTTGGGATCCCTCAGGTATAAGATCATGTCATCTGCAAATAGGGATAGCTTGACTTCTTCCTTGCCGATTTGAATCCCTCTTATGTCCCTTTCTTGTCTTATGGCTTTAGCTAAGACTTCAAGTACAATATTGAATAGAAGTGGTGAGAGTGGACAGCCTTGTCTAGTTCCTGATCGAAGTGGGAATGCTCCAATTGTTCCCCATTGAGCATAATCCTTGCTGTGGGCTTGTTGTATATAGCTTTTATTATATCGATAAAGGTTCCTTCCATTCCCACTGTCTCTAGCGTTTTGATCATAAAAGGCTGTTGGATCTTGTCAAAAGCTTTTTCTGCATCTATCTAGAGTATCATGTGGTCTTGGACTTTGGACTGGTTTACATGATGAATTACATTTATTGATTTGCGTATGTTGAACCAACCTTGTGTGCCGGGGATGAAGCCTACTTGGTCCCCATGAATGATCTTTTTGATATGTTTTTGAATCCGATTTGCTAAGACTTTGTTGAGAATCTTTGCGTCTGTGTTCATCAGGTAGATCGGCCTATAGTTTTCTTTTTTAAGTGAATCTTTATTAGGTTTTGGGATTAAAACGATATTAGCTCCATAGAAGGAATTTGGTAGTGTTCCTTCTTTTGCTATTTGATGGAACAATTTAAGAAGTATTGGTGTTATTAACTCCTTAAATGTCTGGTAGAACTCTGTGCTGAATCCATCTGGTCCAGGACATTTTTTGGTGGGAAGATTCGAGATTACTTCCTCAATTTCCTTATATGTTATAGGACTATTTAAATAATTCACAACTTCCTGATTCAATTTAGGTAAGTTGTGTTTACTTAGAAATTCATCCATCTCTTTTGTGTTGTCAAACTTCACAGAGTATAAGTTTTTGAAATATGATGTTATAATTCTCTGGATTTCTTGGGTATCAGTAGTGATAACTCCATGTTCATTTCTAATTTTGTTAATTTGGGTTTTCTCTCTCTTGCTTTTGGTTAGTTTAGCTAGGGGTGTATCAATCTTGTTGATTTTTTCAAAGAACCAGCTTTTTGATTGGTTGATTTTTTCTATCGTTTTCTTAGTCTCGATTTCAGATATTTCTCCCCTTATTTTGCTAATCTCTTCTCTTCTACTGCTTTTGGGATCAGATTGCTCTAGTTTCTCTAAAGCTTTAAGCTGCATTGTTAAGTTGTTTATTTCTGATGTTTCCATTTTTTTGATGTAGGCATTAAGAGCTATGAACTTACCTCTTAGAACAGCTTTCATTGTGTCCCAGAGATTTTGGTAAGTTGTATTTTTATTATCATTCACTTTCAGGAAATCTTGAATTTCCTTTTTAATTTCTTCCTGAATCCAGTTCTCATTCAGCATCATAGTGTTAAGTTTCCAGGAGTTAGTGTATTTTCTCTTGTTTGTTGTGTTTTGGATGTCCAGCTTTAGGCCGTGGTGGTCTGATAGGGCACAGGTTAGAATTTCAACTTTTTTGTATATGTGTAGATTCGTTTTGTGGCCCAATATGTGATCTATTTTGGAAAAAGTTCCGTGTGCTGCTGAGAGAAATGTGTATTCTTTGGTGCGTGGGTGAAAAGTTCGATAGAGATCTGTAAGGTCCATTTCTTTAAGGGTTTGATTAAGTTCCAAAGTGTCTCTGTTAAGCTTTTGACCTGTTGACCTATCCCATGTTGAGAGGGCGGTGTTGAAGTCCCCAAGGATTATCGTTTGGGGGTTGATTTCTTGCTTTAGGCGCTGTAGGGTTTTCTTATTGAATGTGGAGGGGCCTGTATTGGGTGCATCAATGTTCAGGATTGTGAAGTCTTCCTGGTGAATTGTACCTGTGACTAAAATGTAGTATCCATCTGTGTCTCTTATGATTTTCTTTGGTTTGAAGTCCACTTTGTCTGAAAGCATAATTGCTACCCCTGCCTGTTTCCTGGTTCCATTAGCTTGTAAGATTTTGGACCAGCCTTTCATTCTTAGGATGTGCCTATCTTTTGTAGTAAGATGAGTTTCCCAAAGGCAGCAGATTGTTGGATTGTGGTTTTTAATCCAAGTTTGTAATCTGTGTCTCTTAATCAGTGAGTTAATACCATTGACATTTAATGTTATAATGGAGAAATTATTATTAAATCTGGACATTTTTTATGTTTAGTAGATTTTGTAAGCATGTTGTTTGATATTTATGTTTTGGTGGTATTATACTTCCCTTCTGTCCTCCTGGATACGCTTGTTCTTTTCTTCAAGCTTGAGTATCAGTTCTAGGATTTTTTGAAGGCCTGGTTTGGTAGACATGTATCCCTTCAAGTTGTCTTTGTGTTGGAAAACTTTTCTTTCTCCCTCAATCATGACAGATAGTTTTGCCGGGTATATCAGTCTGGGTTGGCATTTTTGTTCATTTAATACTTGAAGTATGTCTCTCCAAGCTCTTCTTGGTTTTACTGTTTCCATTGAGTAGTCATTTGTTATTCTAATAGGTTTACCTTTAAAAGTGAGTTGCTTTTTTTCTCTTGAAGCTCTCAGCACCTTTTCTTTGTCTTGAATGTGGAGTGTTTTGACTATTATTTGCCATGGCGATTTTCTATTTTGGTCGTATCTGTTTGGAGTGCGAAATGCCTCTTGTATTTGGATAAGCCTTTCATTCTTTCATTGTGGGACGTTTTCATTTATGATGAATTGAAATATTTCCTCAGGTGTGGTATTTTGGGATTGTTGTTCTGGTATTCCATGAATGCGCATGTTAGGCTTCTTCAGGGTGTCCCATATCTCTTGAATGTTCCTCTCCAGTATCTTTTTGGCTTTAACAATCTCTTCCATTGAGCTGGTTAATTCTCCCACTTTGTCTTCAAGATCTGAAATTCTATTTTCTGCCTCATTTGTTCTGCTTATAAGACTCTCTGTTGAGTTTTGGGTTGAAGATAACTTGTCTTTTAGTTCAATTTTAAACTCTGCCTGAGACTGTTTTAATTGCTCCATACCTATTTTTGTTTCTTGAACTGTTTTTCTCAACTCCTCCAAGTGCCTGTTGTGTTCCTGTTCAAAGTGGTTGATACGGTTGTTTAACTCTTCTCGGATTTCCTCTTTCATAGTATTAATCATGGTAAGGATCATACTCTGAAAGTCGTTATGTTGGGTCTGGCTTCCATGGCTATTTTCTGTGGATTTGTTCTGGTCGGAATCCCTCATTATGGGATTGATTTTTTTGGCAGGAGATTGGTCTTCTTGGGTTTTGTTTCTCGTGGATCTGCACTTTGACTTGTACATTGTTTTGTTTTTTAGGACCTTTCAGTTTCTGTGTTTTTCACTGAATCGACATAGTTAGTATTGTTAGGCTTGCCAGTTATTCCTAGTGCTTACCTTGGATTGGGTATGTTTGTGTATTGTTATTATTATATCCTAGATGAGGCTACTAGGCTGTTAGTGCATCAGTTAAGTCAGGTTATGTTACCAGGGGGTGAATATTAGTTTGGTAGTGCACTTTTACGATTTAGTTTCTTGGTGAAATGTGGGGGTGAGTGGTGTACTCCCTGGAGTTGTATGTTGTGGGGTGGCTGTATGAGAAAGTTGATCTACAGCATTGATACTTTAAAGGATCAGTAAGGTGAAAAGAAAAAGTTTACTTATCTTTGGGCTGGATGAGAAGAAACTCGCCCACGTGATATAATGATTGTAGTGGAGTCCAGATGTATGGCCTGTGCTCCCTTTGTTCCTTAGAATTTTGCTTGAGTTTCCTTTGGGCTCTATTGAATTCTGAGTAGCAGTGTGTCTTCCGTGGACCACGTGTGTAGGTCCCCGGTGGGCCAGAGAGGCAGAGGGTCTGATGTTGATGGCAGAATTCTTCACCTGCGACCTGGGAAGGTGGGTGCGGCGAGTGGCGGGGCCCCGGGGGCAAAGCCGGGGGCTGCGCAGCTTGGTGCTGCTGGCCGGGCGGCTCCCGGGTGGGGGGCGGGACTGGGCTGGGCTCTCTAGCTTGCTGGCTCAGTGGCAGAATTCTTCACCTGGATCCAGGGGGTGGCTAGGCGCACAGGGGGCAGGATGCGAGGGGCTTGGGTTCGGGGCAGGGCCCAGGCTAAGCCGCAGTCAGCCTGGGTGCTCGCCGCCGCTAGGACTTGTGGGTCTCCGGGTTGGTTGGGGGCTGGGCTGTGCGCTCTCTCTCTCTCTCTCTCTCTCTCTCTCTCTCTCTCTCACTCATTCACCTTGGGCGGGGGCGTGGTGGCGCGAGGGGGCTGGGGTCGGTCCGGGCCGGGGGGCGCAGGCCAAGCCGCAGTCGGCCTGGGTGCTCGTCGCCGCCGAGATGCGTGGGGCTCTGGGTTGGTTGGGGGCTGGGCTGTGCTCTCTCTCTGTCTCTCTCTGTCTCTCTCTCTCTCTCACTCACTCACTCTGGACTTCATTTTTTTTTGTACACATGATGTTGGATATATTCAAGTGGTTTTAGATAAGACAAAAGAAAATATTTCAAAGCACAGGGCACAGGATCGGATATACAATGGGCATAAACTAGTAGATTTTGTCATTAATATTATCTTTATAAAACCTGAGTTACAGATAGCTAGTATTAATCACCACTTCTGAGACCTACTGTCCTCATTATCAGCAGAATTACACTGGATTGCTGAGATTTTCTTCATGTTGAGTTCAAAGTCCTTGATTTAGAAGTGGATATAATTCCAGTTCAACATGCTGAACTTTGCAAGAGTCACAGGCTTGACTTGGACATGTATTGGCTAAGTCCTGAAGATGATAAATGATTTTCATTAAAATTCACCACACTCTATATAAATCCAAATACTGTACACAATTAAAACTTCTGATAAATTAAAAAGATCTAAGAGTCTAAGAGAGTTGAATACAAAACAGAGATCATCTGAAAAGTGAGACTGATTAATCAATTCATTTGCATATGTATTTGAGCATTCTGTTTAGTTATCTATGAGGCAATCATAAGTAAATCTCTGTTTTATGCTGATTTTTGTTATTAAAAGTATGCCCTGACATTTGAAGAGCAATGAGTTATCACCAACAATCTTTCTGCACTATCACCATCTAACAATAAAGAAACAACCATGTCAATAATATCCAACACCTGAGAAAAGTTCTTTCCTCCCTCCCAAATCAGTCAAGGCAATAGTTTAAACCTCCATATCTGCAAAGGCAGGCAGTAGAAAATTCTATACCACTTACAACACTATAGGCTTAGGTGTCCATTAGTGTTTCAATTTTCAGAAATGTTATTTCACCAAGTTCCAGTTTTATGGATATATTTAATTACATCTTTTTTTTTCTTTTTTAAAAATTTGGAACTTACTCCTTTCAAAGACTTCTGAATGTCACTCACACTGTTTCATTGTTATTTCTGTCAGTTTTCTTGGGAGTGTCTTTTAGATTTTACAAAGATACTGCTGAATTAGCCACTGAGTATTTCTTCTTCCTTAAAATTTTCTTTATTCATTGACACTCCAGGTAATGAATTTATGTGGTTTTATCTGTTATTACCCAGTCCCTTCCACCTTCTGCCCAGTTTTATACTTCCCTATGTTGACATCTTTTTGCTTGCATAGTGAGCCGTTCTCATCAGAAGCACAGAAGGATGGCTTATCATGAGTAAGTCATGGATAAGAAGTTTCCCTTCTCCTATCTGGCATTGAATACCAGTCTCTCAGGAAGGGATAGTGTTTCTTGAGCTCTTCCTTTCTCCATGGTTAAATACTTATAGGCTAAATGTCGTGCAGGTATTGTGGAACTGGTTACCACCACAGTGAGTTCTTGGCTGTAGCAGCCCTGCCCTGACCAAGGATACAGTCTAATGATAACCCTCCTCACCCTTTGGCTTTTATACTTTACTTCCACAAGGTCCTTTGAGATAGGAAGATCGCTTAGTCTCTAGGTGTGCTATCCTAGTTCAGGGAAACTATGTACATGAGATGCAAATTCATATCTTATGAGGTCCAGCAAACAAAACAGAGTGAAACCAGTCAACTATAAAAACATACTGTCCATATTGTACTAAGGGATATAATTTATTTATATAAATATAGTCAAGTTTTCCTACTTTTATCCAGAAACATTGCTTATCTGGTCTTCTTCACTTGCCAATTTAACGTTATTTTTAACTAATGCTGATATGTCTTGAAGTGGCAAACCATATTAAAAGTGTTCTGGAAATTTCATATGTCTTGCATGGTCATGTGAATGTCTCTGTACACATTCATATTAATAGTAGATGCTGTATCTCTGAAAAATTATGGTATTTTAAACTTAGGACAAGTATGATAGGAACTTAATAGAACCATTCAATCAAAAAGCACAAAAGAATAGAGTATCTTATTTCTGTAAACATGAATATATTTTCCTTAGAGAAGGAACTTCTTTCATACAGTTGAAAATGTATATGAGGGGCTGGAGAGGTGGCTCAGGGATTAAGCCTCTGCCTTGCAGGCAGAAGGTCCTGAGTTTGGATCCCAGATCCCACATATAGACGCCAGGCGGAAGCGGGGGCGGCCTGCGCTTCTGGTCCTGGTAGAGCGGAGCCTGTGAATCCCGGGGCAGAGTAAACAAGGAGGAGGTGGAGGCGGTCCATGGTGGTTCCTGAATTCGTCTGTGGTTCTACACACACACACAGATATACACACACATACATACATATGCACACATGCATACATACACAATTTAATAAATAATAAAAAATAAGAAAATTTATATGAATGTGCACACAGACACGTACGTGCATATGTGTGTGTGTTCGTGTGTGTGTGTGTGCACATTCTTCATGCTTTTTGATGCTGCAGAGTTATGGTATTTGTTAATAACACCATAACTTCAGTACATTTTTAGCCTCCCTCCTGTAAGTCAAGCGTTAGGAAGGCTGAGACAGAGGCTCCTGAGGCAAGAAGACTACTCCAACCAGTCACAATTAGTAAGCGTGAAACCCCGCCTCAAAGAATAAGCTGGATAGCAATGCAAAAAGACTCTCAATGTCTCTGTGTATGTTTACTATCAGTAACGATGGTTTCGTATTCTGCCATTTCTGCAAACCCATTGAAAAGGTGTTTTCAACTAATCTCCAGACATCAAAGATATCAGCCATGTTGAGTAATGTACCTGTCGCAGAACTCTTACATGCAAACACAGCTTCATCAGCCATTCTGGGTCATTCACCCATCACAAAGGTTCAGGCAATATTCATCATCACTAATTCTCCTGTAACCATATGGAGTGAGGGGCAAATGTTCTTAACTTTATAAGATGCTCAGTAATATTACATTTTCGCTTACAGTTTAGGAACTTTGTTTCCTAAACAACTGTTTGAAAATTGTTCTCCTATTTTAAATCTTTTGAAATAAAAAAGTTTTGATATAAAATTAAGCCACTGAATAGAATATTGCTACATTGTAATCTCATACTTGTAAAATAAGTTTTTAAAGAAAGCAAATAGCCAAATATCATCTTCTGAACCTTTCATTTGTAATTCAGAAAACCTTTTTCAATACAATAGACTCAAAACTAAAGTGATTATATATATGTATATGTACATACATTATATATATGCAAAATGTGTGTTGGGTAAACTGTAAAGTACATCAAAAATATTATTGCTCCCATTTCAGATCTTGTTATAATTTTTATTAAGGCCACTAGCATTATAGTGGCATAGATCTATTACTATACTCATTCTGTAGGTTAGTGCTTATGACATACTGAACAGTGTATGTGCTGTCATGACACCTTTATTGTACCATCATTTATTAAGGTGAATAACACTGTCATACAAGACAAATTATATGACAGATTATTACTTCTCTGGGATGTTTTATCACAACCAATCACAGTGCCACCCAATGATCTCATAGTGACTATTCTGAACAGTGTCAGAACTTTTGCTTTCTTGGTCTCTTAGCCCTTTTATATGATTTTGTTTTGATTGCCGCTTCTCAGGAAAATAGCAGCAGTATCTTCTTTAGTGTGTTATTAATAATTTCTCTGATTTAATGACTTATCATCTTTTTTGTTCTCCAGTGCACCATTTCTTGTGAAAATAAACATTAGGTAGAACTGAATATGATGACAGAATTCATACATGTAGCTTGAAGGAAATTTGGATTTATTGAGTTTTAAACAGAGCAGTTTATAGGTAAGTCTCTCCTATGTATCTATGTATCTATGTATCTATGTATCTATGTATCTATCTATCTATCTATCTATCTATCTATCTATCTATCTATCTATCATCTGTATAAATATATATCTATCTACCTACCTATCTACCTACCTACCTGTCTGTCTGTCTGTCTGTCTGTCTGTCTAAATATATATCTATCTATCTGAGAAAGAGAGAGAGAGAAAGAAAAAAAGAGAGACAGACTCATTATTTTTTTATTAATAGCTTCATTTCTCAACCAGGAATTTTTCACTATATTTTACTAGCAATCCATTTTTTGCTTTGGTGTCTCACATTTGTTTCAGTCTACCTTGTTTGAACATAATCTGCAGTCCTAACATTCTTAGATTTTCTTGGCCTTTTTTGTGTGAGTTTGGCTTCAACTTCGTTGGGGCTGCTTCCTTGGAACTTCCACAGCCCCACTTCCTCCAGTCCCAAGTATAAGCGTCCCATTTATTGACCTTCCAGCATTACCATCTGCAAGTTCAGGCTGACTCCCATCATAAGCTTGTTGAAGAGAGGATAGATTCAAACTGTTTCAATAGGGGCTCATTTCTTTTCCACGGGAACAACTTCATGGTCATCCAGTGTACCAGGAGGTCTGACATGGCAATGCAGCTTAGATTCTGCAGTACTGAATTTCAGCTGTCTATTATGGTTGCCAAACTTTTCTATTTGTTAAAAATTTTAATAAATGAAAATATAAAATGTGCAACTATATGCAAATAGAAATTATTAACAAAACAAATGAGAAAAACTTAAGCTGTTTGGAAAATATTATCTTTTTTAAGAGTATATGGGGTGTCCATCTATATTAATACCCCAGAAACACACAAATGTCAGGGTGTATCATGGAATAGCTGGGGAAGGGGGAATATAAATGGCAAAGGATGGGAAGGAGAACTATGAAATGCTGTCTTGTGGCAGGACATGGCTGTTGCCTTCACGAACTTTACAGCTGTGGTTTCCTGCATGAGATGCAGCCAGTCATCATTCCAACATGGATGGAGGAGGAGATGCTGAGACTGCACCGCTAGCTGAAGAAGTGTTGATGGTCGTGGGTCAAGAAGAGTCACTTTTCTTTTGATGTTCAGTCACTGATAGGTGAGGTTATGCCTCAGTGGAAGGCTCCATACTGAGACACGCTTGGGCAGCAGTAATTGGATTCACTTGGTTATTTAAAACAAAATTAAAATGGAAGACAGGATTTGGGAAGGTGATGTCTTGGGTGATTGACATTCAGTTCAGTGTCAGTCAAAGAACACAAGTGAGTGAATATGATCAAGATACATTATCTATCTCTATCATCTCTCTCTCTCTCTCTCTCTCTATCTATCTATCTATCTCTATCTACCTACCTACCTATCTATCTATTATCACTTCATGTCCTAGCTAACCCTCTAAGATCCACCTGTTTAAGTCTCTACCATTTCAACAACACCACACTGAGGATTAAAAGACAAAAATTATTTAATATTTGTATGCTATAGAGGAATAATATTTTTAAAATTCAAATTATATGCATATGTAATTATTAATTGATTCTTCTTTTAAATAGTGTTCTGTAAATACATATTTTTGAGTCAATCATGTATGTATTAGTGAGTTCAGGATACTCTAATAAAAGATCACAGACTCAGTGCCTAACAGTAAAAGAAGTTTATTCTTTTCCTTGTTCTTGGGGCTACAGTCTAGAATCAAGGCACTGTTAAGCATGGTTTTTAGAGAGATTTTACTTCAAAGAATGTGTTAGTGGATAATGACCTCTCTCATATAATTTTAAGGATGCAAAACTTGCAATTATGTAATTTTACCATAGTTTCCATTAAATTGCTTTTCGTATACTTAGTCTTTGTTTAATTTTCTCTTTTTAAACTATAAATAACATGAAAATGAACATTCTTTCTCCCATAGCTTTTTATATACCCCTAAAATTTTTCCTTTTAATAAAATATTCACAGAAATAAAATGATTTGGACAAAGTTGTTTTAAATTTAACACAAGGTCAAATAACGTTCAAAGATATAAAAATTCGTTATCATAATAATTGTGACTTGTGTGTCAGTTCTCTGTTAGCCTCTTCCAGTTACCATAGTGTATTCATACTTTCTTTTAATGTATGCAGTTTTGGAGCAAGAAAAAAGAAATATTTTGTTGATGATTGCACACATCATTCTCCACACCCCTCTCTCTCCTTGGGATATGCTGGTTGTCCCTCAGCAACCTTCTGTTAATTCTCAGTATGGTATTGTTGAAATGGAAGAGACTTAAACAGGCGGATCCTAGAGGGTTATCTAGGACATGACGTGATAAAAAAGGAGGGGCTTATTTAATTCACAGTTTTAGAGACTCAAGGTAGGAAGGGGACGTGAAGGCCCATGGTAGGTGCTGCTGGATGAGTAACCATCGTCTAGGCTTATGTTGGCACATGGTGAAGAATGAGCTAAGAGAAACTGAAGTCCGACAGCCCAATCTGAATCCTTATCACCAGTAACCTGAGATCTCCCCATGTTCTCTTTCCTCTCTTTCTCTTTCTCTCTCGCTTTCTCTCTCTCCCCACCCCATATGTGTGTGTGGTACATTAGAGGGCATTGTGTGTGCCCATGAAGGCCCATGAGTGATTTGAAGAACCAACCCAGATTCCTTTTGCTCTTGGATTTCCAGGACTCTCCCTTCAGACGTGTGTAGGCTGCAGCCATTTCCACCCATTACTTTTTCATGTGGGATTCAGGATCCAAACTCAGGTCCTTCAGATTTTTGAGGCAGACGTTAATCTATGATTCATCTTTCCATACCTAGGTGCTGGCTCTTGCAAATTTCATGATTTCCAAGATACAACATACTGTGAGCCAAGCTCAAGCACTACACACTCCTGGAGAACATTCATACCAACCATACCAAGCCTTAATCTGTTTGATCAGAAATTTTACACATACTTGATTCATGTTGGGTTTTTGTCATATAAATCAGGGCATATTCATATTCTGCAGCTTTCTGGAAAAAAATAAATTTCACAAATATTTAGAGTTATTTTATACTTTTAGGAAGAATAATATGTAAAATCAAGGTCTAAGTAAAAAGTCAATATCCTGAATGGTTAACATGTCATTACTATTGCCTATTTCATTTGCATTAAGAAATAATCGATTAGATATAACATTTTATCAACTGATATTTTTCTTGCAATTTTGAAAAAGTGCATGCTATATTTGTGTAAAAATAACTTAAAATCCTTCAGAACCTCTTGTCTTCCAAAATCCTTGAAGATGCTTACTTGACATAATTTGTTCCAAGCTTTATAATTTCTTCTTTTCCCTAAAAGTGGTTTGTTGGCTTTGCCAAAAATCAGTCAACTTCAGCAAAAAAACAATGTGTTACAAAATACATGTGACGTATACAGGCTCTGCTCACAGAAATATAGACTGAATTAAATGCCCACTGGGCTCAAAATGTTCACAGCAAACATCTACCTCTTTATGTAATAGAATAAATGCATTTCAAGTAGTCATAAACAGATTTTAAGAGAGATGATTTATTCTTATCTGTGTGGACACTGCTATTTTTTTCTTTACCTCCTGGGTCATTGAAATGATGAAGTGCCTTCAATTTCAAGAGACATTTTCCACATAGTGTATAAAACGCCCCATAGGAAAACTGTAAAGAAGAAACACAAAAAAATATGTTTGCAAAATATTTTAACTCTTATCATATTACAAAGTAGCTTCTCACTGAGTTGTTAGAAGAAAAGTAATTATTCTCCAACAAGAAGTTCTTTGGCCTTCAACTGAGAGCTTAGGAGCCAGACCCAACCCAGGGAGCCAATTTAGGTCCCTACAGCTACCAATTCATGAGATGTAAAACGATATCTATCTTGTCTTGGGAAAAGCAGAGCAAGAGAGGTGGGTGACATGGAGCTTGCCACATAGGAAGGGTTTCATATCGGTTAGATTGCAGTATTCACTCACACAAATATTTATGTGAGAGGTATGGTAACTTCTGTACTTGACTAAGTCATAGAGTGCACAGACATTTGGCTGAATATTATCTATAGTATTTCTACGAAGCTATTTTGGTATTAATATTTCTCTTGGAAGGAAATATTAAGGAAAATGCTGTTGAAGTTCTACATAACAGATGGATGGCCCAATTGATTAAAAGAAACTATTCTCCTGTGACTACCTCTGAACTGGGATGGTAAACATTTTCTGTCTTCTTTGAAAATGGAAGTTTTGGATTCTGGGTCTCATATCAGCTGACCTATTGTCAGGAATTATATGTAAGACTCGCATGTTTCCCAGCTTGTTAATACATCCTCTGTGTCTGGGATGGCCTTCAGCTTCTCATAGAGAAGTCAAGTGCTCATAATGAATCTCTCTCTCTTCCTCTCTCTCTTTCTCTCTACCTTTCTCTCTCTCTCTCTACTTCAAGACACACAGAGAGAGAGGAAGAAGGAGAGAATGAGGGAGGAGAGAGAGAGAGAGAGAGAGAGAGAGAGAGAGAGAAACACAAGTGTCTAGAGAATCCTGAACATCAAAGGATAGAGTAGCAAAATCAAGATGAGATGTTGAAAGTGCAAGTGTGCTAATTTCCAATTTTTCCAGATTCCCCTTTACCTGTCATTTTTCCTCCCTGCGTTGACCTGCCAGTGTCACATAGTCATTAAGGTGCTGTGGGGATGGCATACATTTATAATTGCTGTAATCCTTACTGCTGACATGTCAATATTTAACTTGCATTAACCTTTCCTTTGAGGCTGACAAATTGTGCATCTGTGGCTTGTTCAGCCTAATTTTTCATGTCAGAGCCTTGCAAAGCATACAGATTTATAATGCCAGCATGTGATGGATGCAGATTCCTCCTTTGCCTCGGAAGTGTTTCAACGCACTCAGATTATTTATCAGTTTATTTATTTATTTCCAGTAATATCATCTAACACCTATTTTGAAATGCCTTCAGTGGCTTTCCTTCCCACAGGCCCGTGTTTTGAAGAGGGGAAGGACACCCCTGTCAGGGACAGCTAACCTACTGCTAGGAGCTCGCATGTAGATGAGGTTTCATCCATCTGTGCACGTTGTCACTAAGAATTTGATGATGGGAAATAAAGACCAGTGCAAAGAAGTGGGCCAGAATAGAATGTGGAAACAAAGTGACAGTCTTGTTATTTTTATTTAATTCCAAGAACAGAACTTCTAGGTACATGGAGAGTTGAGACAAAGATGCTTCCCTTGCATCCCTCTCTCCTTCTCTCCCTCTTTTCCTTCGTTCCTTCGTTCCTTCGTTCCTTCGTTCCTTCCTTCCTTCCTTCCTTCTTTCTTTCTTTCCTTCCTTCTTTTCCTCATTTTTCCCTCTTCTTTCCTCTCTTCTTTCTTCCCTCCTTTCTCTTAAATATACAATTTCTCCTATTATGCTCACAAGCTTTTGATAGAAAATATGAAGAAGAATCCTCATATACAAAAGCTTGCACCAAAATGCAGTGCATTTCCAACCAAAGTGGGCTTAGAGGAGCCAACTTTGTCTGCAAGACAGGCTTTCATAATATCAAGAAAGACTGACTGTTAGGATCATCTGCTCTGGGTTTCCTAGCACTATTCAAATTCTGGTTACTCTTTTTTTTTATATTTCTTTTTTTTATTAAAAATTTAATTATACATTTTAAAATTTTTTACCAGTTCCCTTCCTCCCCCCTCCTCCCCCCGCACCCCCTCCTCACCCTCCCCATCCCCCAGTGGCTCCCCCCCCAATTCCCAGAGAGTCCTTTATTGTGTATGCCTAACTCTCCACTGGGTCCTCCTCTCCGATGACATATAAGGACCCAGTGGCATTTCCATAAGCCTTTTCTCTTGTTCCCCTTAAGCATAAGATCACTACTATGGCTGTCAATCCCTTGCCTCCAGGGGTCTCGGTGCCCTTAACAGATGCTAGACTTTATGAGGGCAACAGTGCGCTGGACATTGCGCAGGGCATGCAAAGTTCCATTATGATTGCTTTGGCCCCAACTATTGTTGAGAATCTTGCAAATCGTTGCTCCTCCCATCCTTTTGCTCTTACAATCTTACCGCCCCCTCTTCCGCAAATGTCCCTGAGCTCCAGGATGGGGAGAGATTAGGCTGGCCTAGTTCTATGTGATTGATATAGAGTCTCTGAAGTTCTGGATGGTGGTTTGTTGATTTTCTTTTGCAGTTTTGCTGCTCCTGCAATGCACTTCACTCCATTCTGCTGGGCACTGTATGTCACCCCCTGGCCAGAGACAAAAAGCTGTTAAACTGGAGTCTTGTTGTAATAGCACATTCAAGGATAGATGTACTAAGAGTAGGAAACCTCACTAAGGGAGGGGTCTATCACCCATTTGCAAAATGATTACTTTTTATCTGATAGACTATATGCCCTCCCCTTCTGGTGAGATCAGGAAAGAACGTCTGTGAACTTAACCAGGTTTCTCATTACTTACTTGCAGACCTTGATGGAGGCCTATTTTCTCTGCTGTAACATGGTCCCCTCTCTCCTTGTTTCTGGTGTGGCCCTCCTACCCCATCTCTCTTGTTCATAATCCTTGCAATTACTGTGTTACATAGGTTTACTTTTGAGTGTCTCAATGTGGGCTGGGTGAGTTTGGTACTAGGAGCCACCTATTAGGGAGTACATACGGCGCTCAATTTTCTGGGTTTGGGATACTTCACTTAATATAATTCTTTCTAATGACATCCATTTCCCAGCAAATTCCAGTAATTCATCATTTTTGATGGCTGAGTAGTACTCCATTGTATAGATGTACCACTGTTTCCTTATCCACTCGTCAACTGTTGGACATTTAGGTTGATTCCATGACTTTGCTATTGTAAACAGTGCTGCTATGAACAGGGTCGAGCTTGTGCTATCGAGGCAAACCTCTGCTGCATGGGGGGTTATTCCCAAAAGTGGGATAGCAGGGTCATATGGCATTTCAATCTTTAATTTCTTTAAGAATCTCCAGACGGCTCGCCAGAGTGGCTGTATGAGCCTGCATTCCCACCAACAATGTAGGAGAGTTCCCCTCTCTCCACATCCTCTCCAGCATTTGTCGTTGTTTGTATTGTGGATTTTTGGCATCCTGACCGGGGTGAGATGATATCTCAGGGAAGTTTTGATTTGCATTTCCCTGATGGCTAAGGAAGTGGAGCATTTTTTAAGATAATTGTTAGACATTTTAATTTCATCCCTGGTAAAGTTTCTTTGAAGTTCCAGGGCCCATTTTTTAATTGGGCCAGTGTTTTCCTTGGAGTTTAATTTTCTAAGTTCTTTGTGCACTCTGGACAGTAGAGCTCTGTCAGATATGTGGTTAGTGAAGATTTTCTCCCATTCTGTGGGTTGCCTTTGAGCTCGTGTGATAATCTCTTTATCTGAACAGAAGCTCTTTAATTTCACAAGATCCCAACTGTTGAGAGTTGGTAGCAGTGACTGTGCCATTGGATGTCTGTTTAGGAAATGTTGGCCTAGCCCAATCAGCTCGAGGGAGTTCCCTATCCTTTCAACTATGGTTTTTAAAGTCTCTGGCCTGATATCAAGGTCCTTGATCCATTTGGAATTAAGTCTTGTACATGGTGACAAGTACGGGTCCAGCTTTAATCTTCTGCATGTGGAGATCCAGTTTTGCCAGCACCATTTGTTGAAGATGCTGTTCTTTTTCCATTGGATTCTTTGGGCCCCTTTGTCAAAGACCAAATGGCTGTAACTTTGTGGGCTTATATCTGGGTCTTCAATCCTTATCCATTGATCTGTGTGTCTATTTTGGAGCCAGTACCAGGCTGTCTTTATAACTATGGATTTGTAGTATAGACTTAGGTTTGGTATGGTAATACCTCCAGCTGTGTTTTTGTTACTCAGGATTGTTTTTGCTATCCTGGGTCTTTTGTGCCTCCATATGAACTTTGAGATTGTTTGGTCAACTTCTTTGAAGAATTGCTTTGGGATTTTGATTGGTATAGCATTGAATCTGTATATTGCCTTTGGTAGGATGGTCATTTTTACAATGTTGATTCTGCCAATCCAGGAACAACGGAGGTCTTTCCACCTTCTGGTGTCTTCTGCAATTTCTTTCTTTAGGGTTTTAAAGTTTTCATTGTAAAGGTCTTTTACCTCCTTAGTTAGGTTTATACCAAGGTATTTCATTTTTTTAGGGGTTATAGTAAATGGTATGCTTTCTCTCAAGGCTTACTCTTTTGACTGGACTGGATTTCTTTAAGTACAATGGTGTTATCCAACTTCCCACAGTATGTCCAGTACATTAAGTATCTCTAAGACAGAGTATGGTTGACGCCCAGACTGACTATTTGTGATTTGATGGTTATTTTAATTCACATTTTACATAAAATCTGAGAAAAATCCAAAGGAATGAATACTGAAAATTTCATCTTGCTTTAGCAAAATATTATTCACACATGTATTAATAAAATATACCAAATACGAATTGATTTATTGCATTCTATATTAAATGCCAAGATAATCATGAATTTTTATGAACATTAAGAATGATTAGAATATATGCCTGAGTTTCACTCCATTTAGTTTATAACTTGTGAAGCAGAGTCTTAACCCCTAAGCCATCTCTCCAGCTCTAGTTCATAACTTGTATTTAGCTACTTCTTGTACAAAGACCTCCATAGAAAAATGGTGTTGTATCTTCAAATACTGACCATTTATGCTTATTTTTCTGCTTCAGAGATTCCATAATACATATATTGCATGAAACAAAGAGCCAACGGAGATACAGACTCACGAAAAATATATCAACAAATTCTAGCTTGATTGTATTCTTCTCTTCAAGCACTAAGCCTACCTTTTAAATAGCCCATTAAATATAATGTGTATAAATAGAGTTTTGATAAAGTAATGTCTTTGTTTTGATGCCAGAATCAAAAACATTCCCTTTGTCAAAGCTCCTGAGCAGAATCTGTATTTTGTTCTGTGGTGGAACATTCTATATTTCCCTCAACTTTTGATTTACAAATAGGAAGATCAGAGCTGGAGCCTATGAAGTGAGTGGCAGACATACCAGGTAGAGATAAACCTAGTATTCATAACTGAACCCTAAACTCAGCTAGTTTTTCATTACAGTAGATAAGAAACATCCGTTCAGGGATAAGTACATTCATGGTATCATCCCTAAATCTTCCATGTATCTATTATGCCTCAGGCATTATTTTACAGATGAATATTTTTAACGAGAAAAATCCCTATTGGAATAATTTATTGGCCATCATGGGCGAAGAACACACATGCTACTATATGTTAAAGGGTCAGTGTGATAGGGATCATGCCAGATTTACCTGAGTCTGTTAGGAAGCTATTCAGTAGTTTGAACAGAGTGAGCAATGTGTGGCTTTGATTACGAAAAGAAGTACTCTTTGCATTCTATGAAGGATGAATTGCAAGGAGGAATAAACTATAGTGCACATAAGCACAAAGCGTAACAGTAACTCCTCTGTCTATTTAACAGCTGTGTCCTGAATTCTTCTCTATGCCACTCATTTACAGTCTTAATTATTAGAAAAAAAGGTAAGTTCCTTTACAGTCCCATTTAACAGATTTAAGGTTAAATTGAATGTAGAATGTCTAGTATTTATGTTTAAAGGTCTGCATTTAAATACATAATAATGACTATTTTCTATTGTCAGAGTGAGAGTAGTTAGAGAGAATGTGTTTTGATAGGAAATGAGTCAGCTAATTTTTAGTTGTTTTACTGATTCAAATCTCTGTCTTAAAAATGTTAGGTTTCAGATTAGGTGATAGACATACTGATGAATCAATTTATACACTGACATGATCCTATGTAAGATGCAATAATAGTTTGTCACCTTTTAAATTGCTAATTAAGCACTTAGCATATTCTAAAAGATTTACAAATCACGTATATTTTAGGTCATCTAATAAACATATCTGCAGGATTGTTATAATTGTAATGTATCCACATATATTTGGGAAAACCAATGATTTTGTAAAAACCGTAAAGCCAGCAATTAATGTCCAGGCTTACTTATTTGGTAAGAAAACAGATGAAGTAATAGGCTTGAAGTTTCTCATGAGTGAAGTGAAGTCAGTTGAACATTTTTTTTTTATTCTAGCCTTGTAGGGAAATTTCAAGACATGTTTGCTAAGTAGTCTGGTTATTGCCAGAATGTCAGCAAAACACATTTTACAATTTCAGAAAATGTCTTTTGTTGGATTTTTTTTCTGTGGCATGCAACAAATGTATATGTAGAGGGAAGCAGAAAGGATAATAGAGAGACAATAATATTTTGAATTTAATCTGTGTCAAATTTGCTTAATCTTCATACCAAGCATCTGCTATTTGCTTTATTTTTTTCGTCTCAGTTCTGCAGAGAAATATACATGGAAACATTAAAATCCAGTAGCATGTTGCTATTTTCAGATTTTAGAATGACTGGAGATTGGAATCTTCTTGACTTTGGGGAGCTGGCATCCTGCATACATGAGATACATACTGCTCATTGTATTTATTGAACAAGTCAGTGAGCACTTTAGGAAGGACTTTTCATTCAGCAAGTGGGACAGAAAAATCAGTCATGCCAGGTGTCATGAAGATGCACCAGCATTTAGAAGAGCTCCAAGAGGAAGCAGAGGTTAGTGTAGTTAGATGCTCTGTGTCATATGTTACAGGAGGCATCTATTAATGAACTACTTGAACTTCCACTGTATAAAGTAGATATTTCAGTCAGTATATTGATGGGTAGACATTAATCCATCAGGCAGGATTAGGTAAAATGTAGAGAATTATTCTAATGAACTACCTGCTATTTTACACAAATGAATCTACAAGAGACAACAGCTCCATTTATGCCAAGGCTTATTATGACCGTTCTCCATTTCTCAGTTTCTGGTCTAATAGGCATCTTTTTAAAATTTTTTTGGATTTCATTTGATGTTTGGTTTTAATGTCTTTTTAAAATTTTTTATTATTTATTCAATTGTGTGTGTATGCGTGTGTCATCGTTAAGCACAGGTGTCAACTTGACTCTTGAGGGTTTGAGCTCTGGGCACAGGTGTAGAGAGTTGATGGTGGAGTTAAGCCCAGAGCAAACCTGAAGGAGATTGTCTGGCTGCTGGGGAAGACCCAGCCCATGGTGGGTGGGATTAGGCCCTGGATAAATCACAGAGAGCTGGTTGAGAGAGTTGGCATCCTTCTGTTCACTTGGTTAGACATGCTGGTCTGGCAAGTAAGGATTGTCCATCTCTCAGTTGTTATGGTGGCCAGTTCCCTCGGCCCTGGTGTTGGTGTGTGCTCTCCCGTCAAGCTGGACTATGAACTGTAACCAGACTATTGTAAGAAAGTAAACTCCTTGTTCCCTTAAGCTGTGTTCTGGTCATTTATCAGCAACTATGCAGGCAGACTGCAACAGCGTGTGTGTGTGCATGTGTGTGTGTGTGTGTGCATAGAACCACGGACGAATTCGGGAACTACCATGGATGTCTCTACTTCCTCCTTGTTTACTCTGCCCCGGGATTCACAGGCTCTGCCCTACCAGGACCAGAAGCGCAGGCCGCCCCCGCTTCCGCCTGGCATCTATACGTGGGGTCTAGGATCCGAACTCAGGACCTTCTGCCTGCAAGGCAGAGGCTTAACCCCTGAGCCACCTCTCCAGCCCCTGGTTTTAATGTCTTAAAGTTGGAGTTTAAACTATTAACTTGAGATAATTTTTCTTTGGTCACTACAGACTTTTACAGCTATATGTCCCATTAGATCTAATTTTTCTGTACTCTGTGTGCTTTGGCAAATGGTGTATTGCCTCTGCATATTTCCTACTACCTTTATAATTTATCATTGAGTAATTAATTATATGTGTGTTCTTTACATTTCCATATGCATATGAATTTCTAACATTTAACATTTACTGTGTTCAGAACACAAATGATTCCAAAAGTTTTAAAAAAGTGTATAAATTTCCCAATGCACTTTTTAATATCCAGTTCGATCTTGATACTGAAATATATAAAAACATCACAAGAAATATACAAAGACAGAAAGGATCATTTGTGGGGACCATCACATAGCAGAGCTGTTCAGAAATGGACCCTGTCTCATGGTCCTGGTGATGAGTTAAGCAGTATAAAGCCCAGCTGATAAATCTCTGGCAATAGCAATTAGGCAAGTGAGAAGCCTGTCACCTGAGGTGCCAGTCAATACCATTCCTTCACCAGCTGCAGATGTAGAAGTTTGTTTGAGTGACGGGGCTCCTCAGTGGTGCAGCTGCTCAGAGGGATGATGCTGGCGTACCAGTTTAGATACTGTTCCTATAAGCAACTTCAGTATGAGACCAGTGGTTCACCAAGCTGGCTGCAGTGTTTACTCTTACCTGTTGCTGTGACACCATCCGAAGTCAAGCCACTTAATGGGAGAAAGGAGATCTAGTCAGCGTATGGTCCCACAGAGGAGCTATTGCCCATTCTAGCGGGAAAGGCATGATCGGCTGCAAGAAACTGGAGGCAGCCGGAGTCATGTGCTTCATGCGGGTTGAAAGCTGTTCTCGGCAGACTCAAGAGCAGCCTCACTGACTCAATCAGGATGGAGATGACCAACCTCAAGGCCCATTCCTTTGTCACATGTCTTCCTCCAGCAAGACTTTATCTTCTAAAGGTGCCATGACTTTCCCAAACTAATGATTCAAACACATGAGCCCATAGGGAACAATTCACATGTCAAACCATGACACTGGTCTTGGACCATGTCCTTGCTTTGGTCTGTCAGTACCTCTCTATCTGGGATCAACAGATTATTTTTCATGTTTCCATGAAAAAGTCATGTGATGCCATTTATTGTATCACAGCATTTATTTAAGAATTTTAACTACAGAAATCTGGGGTAAGAACACACATTACCAAGAGCTTTGGAGAAGGAGAACTAAGTAATGTTAGGGGACACAGATTTATTTGCAAAAGAATGGAAATGTTCTAACATATCAGAGATCATACAAATCCATACTACATCAACTGTGAAACTTTATAATATAAATATATTAATAGTATGTGGGTTATATAAACCTATGGTTTAAATGTCAAGGGAGATTTCCGTGGTGAGTGACTGAATAGCTCTACCAGAAGCAGTTCATAATGCCCACCTTCTTTGCTCAGCTTTCTTTAATGCTCCTCAATGACATCCTTATCTTCATTTAGGTTTTAATGCACTTATCAGTTTATAAATCTACTAGTTGCTTCCTTGATCGCCTCATGGTCAATGATCCTTTATGTCATATATGTATGTCATATATATGTCTATTATGGAATCCAAGTTATCTGTGTTGAATAAAGTATTATAGGCTATTAGGATTTGAAGGCTCTTCGTGTTCTAGAACAAGCAACTGGACAGGGACACAAGATCATGGTAAGGTACAGTTTATTTCCAAGGAGGCAAATGTAGATTAGTGATGGGAAAAGAGTTAGAAGCTTAGTGATACCCATGCCTGGAGGGCTGGGGCCACTGTAGGTCATTAGCACAGAGCACACAGTCTCTGCTCTTGCTCTCTTGCATGCATCTCTAGGTGTTGGTACTGATGGGCGGTAAGGCTGTGGTTCCGGTCTGTTTTTTTCTTTTCAAGGGCTGATTTTGATCTAGCTTTCTGCTGTATTCTGCAACACAGACAGTGTTGATGAAAACCATGAAAATGTGTCCTGATGGGACAGGCGCTAAGAGGCCTATCATGTGCATCACGGTTACAAACACAACATGCAACGTGGCAATCTCTAAGGTTCCCTGCTGATCCATAGATAAACCACTGAATGTTCAGGCGAAGAGCAACAAAATCAAATTGAAGGCAGAGCACAGGAAGGTAACGGAAGAAAGTTAAAGAAAGAAAAGTACTTGCATACAAAAGGGCAGCAGATTCCTGTGGGAACTAGAGTGTCCCTAAATTTTCTTCTAAGTTTTAATTTATTTTTTAAACAGTTTTAAGCAAGTATATGGTGTACAGTGAGCAAATTCCTCACTTGAATCCTGTCCTCCTTTTCCTTACTTTTCCCTCCCTGGTTGAGCATCTTTGACCCTAGTCAGTTTCACTTCCAATGTCATGTCATACATACATATAAACATGCATGCATACATATATGACTTCATATTTGTTGGAGACTGCACCTATTTTTCAGTAAGTGACATAGTTTTGTTCTTTTTTATGGCTAAAGGACATTCCATGATGATTTTTTTTTGTTCACTCTTTTTCTTCTTTAGCTGGTGGAATTAGTGCCACAATTAGACTCATGACAATTTATTCTGCTGCCAGAGCAGCTTGTCATCTGCTTAGCATGACTCATTGAAGTTGCACGATTTCAGTAGTTACCTACTTAGGTCAATCCATCATTTTCAACCCAGCTGTTCTACTCATATTAGCCAAGTGGGTGGCCAATTGCGAAAGAAACAGATAGCTCTGTTATGCAATGAGATACTTTACCCCAAATGTTGCTCGGAACTTGAAGTTTCTTTTGTGAATCAACCTGGTCTCTGACTTACTCATTAGAGGTGGGATGCCGATATGTCAATAAACATTTCCAGAGTTTCTGGAAGCAATCAGTGTGAAAGCTGTAGCAAACATAGCTAGTATCTCAAGTGATAGAATCATGCAGAAGAGCTGTTTAACCAAGTAGTAACAGTGTAAAGGAAGAAAAAAAGTTGAAATTCCGGTGCTCACTTGACAAGCTACCAGTCATAGGTGTATACGCACTTATCACCATTAAGCTCTGCACTAGAGTGGCTTGCAAAACCTGTGGGTCTCACCACTGCTGGTGAGACACAGAAAACATGCATCATTTGATGTTTATTTTAAGTCCAAACAACTTGGCCCTAAACATTTAAATATTTACAGGATGGTCAGATCCCAAGAGGTCATTTGTTGACTTTGAAATTTGCATCCCAAACTCTTTTCACCAGTGGTTAATCTTTTCTAGCAGCTGTGCTCAAGATATGGACTCTCTCCATGGGCCTCCCCCTCAGCCCCCACCCTTCATTCCCTCCCCTCTCTCATATGCTTTTCACTTCCCACCACCAACAGGAATCAGAGCTGTTATTACCTTGAGCTCTGACCCCCTGTACACATTTTCCTCTAGGAAAAAAAGAGAGGGAGCTTTGGATGCTGGTGGTGGAAGAAAACCAGACTTCTCAGCATCTCACAGTCACCTGACCTGCAGGTGGGTAAGTGAAAGATGCCATCAGATGATCCTCAGGGTGAGTGTTATCTAACTGCATGCATATGTTTTCTCTTTCTTAAGTGCAAGCAGATGGTCATTTCCCCTTATGCCTTAAGCTACTTTCCAACAGTCCCTCTTTCAATATTGGTGACCACAACCATACAGCGTGGGTAATAAGTGACACTTATCTTGTTGGGAGGCAAGTGACACTTGAACCACAGCTATCTCCTTTGCAGGTTCATTCTTTACTACTTTAGGATTTTAGGTGCTACTGTGAATGATGTTGCTTTCTTAACATTCTTTTCTCACTATTGATCTTTGGAATATACAAGTGAGAATTTTTGCATGGTGATTTTAGATCCTACTGGTTTACTGAATGTATTACCCACAAGTAGTATTTTAGCAGAATATTTCGGGTTTTCTAAATATCAGCTAATATAATTTGGAAACAGATCATTTTCCTTCTTCCTTCCAGATTGAAATGTCTTTTGTTTACTTTTCCTTCTTAATTTTCCTGATTGTTACTTTCTGTTCTTCACCTCAATAGAAATGATTACAACACCTATAATGATAAGAATGATGGGGTGATTAAAAATGGGCTCAAACTTCAAGAGACATCTCTATAGGAGAAAATATACATAATAAATAGATATGTGAAAGTATGCCTAAAATTGCTATTATAGAGAAAATACCAACTCCAATCACAGTGGTTTCTTTAATGTTTCTTTAATGCCTTTCCATGTAAACTGCAGTTGTTTTCTAGCGATGACTGACAGCTAAGCCTTTAGACACAACGTGGAAGAATTATGATTCTGAGCAAAACTGTAGGAATTTAGCTAATTGATATGGGGAGATTCAGACCATAGTGGGGGGCACCATTCCCTGAGCAGGCAGATAAGCTGGAAAGAAGTGGCTTTGACAGACTTGTAAGGTGGACAGCAGTCCTTTCCCTCTCTCATCTCTTTTTGGTGATATAGTGTGGCCAATTCTCTCAGGCCCTGGTGGTAAAGATCCACTGTCATAATATCTTGCAACTTGAAATTGTGGGTTGGAATAAAAAATCCCATTGTTTCTCTAAATTGCTTGGGTAAAGTATTCATTAGAGCAATGGAAGTATGAAACTAAGACAGATGGCTATTATGAAAGAAAATATAATAAAAAATCTGGCCAGGTTTTACAGAAATTTGAACTCATGCACACTATCAGTGAGAACAGAAATTGGTGTAATGGCTATAAAAGGCCACTTGGATGCTTCTTAAAAATTAAGAATGGGACTATTCTTTGATCCATAAGTTCCATTCTGGGTAGGTATCCAAAAGCAGTAAAATGATGATTGTGAAGATTCATTTGCCTTTCCATGTAAACTGCAGTGGTATTTTTGATGGCTATGTCCAAATGCTTATCAATAGAAGAATGGCTAAACAAAGAAAGACACATTCACATGCAGTGGAGACATCGCTCAGTCATGAATGAAGAGGAAATCTAACCATTTCAACTGCATTGATGGACCTGCAAGTCATTGAGGTAAATTAAGTCAATCAGATCTGGAAAGACAAGTGCTACGTGATTTCTGCCACTGGGGGTGGGTAGGTGGGACACAAGGCTGTTGACCATACAGAGGTAGTCAACACCTGGAGGTACAGTCGATGCTGATAAAAATTCAGTTGTAGAATATGAGTGAGTCCCCGATATCTATTCTAGTATATAATACCTGTGATTAATAAAATAAGTCTTGCATGAACAAATATTAGGTTAGATTTTTGTGTCATGTGTCCTTATCAAAAATTCATACACATGTTTAAAAAGTTTTCAGATGTTATAGATAGGTAATTATCTTAATTGCAGTGATAGTAGCTGACATATGTACTGATTATTTTTTTCTGTTGCTGTGAGACAAAACTCTAATTCAAGTAACTTAAAGGGGAGAAAAGGTGATGTTTTTTCAGCTTATGGCTCCGGAGGGGAGATGTAGACTTTCATAACAGAAAAGACATGGCTAGCTGGCAGAGCTAGTGAAGGCTTAAGTCAGCCCTTCATGGAGACAGACACAGAGCTGCTGTTTGCTAGCGCAAGAGCAGGGTGGGACTAACGAATCTCAAGGCCCAGCCCCCATGATTGCCTTCTTCAGCCACGACCTTCCCAACACATGAGCATGTGGGGAACACATTTCAAACTATGACAGCTTATATCCATTTTTGCCAAATTATGTACACAAATTATGTACACTGTGTTGCTACCTACTATACCCTTGCAAACTTGGGTGAAATTATATAATTGTCATTTGACAAAATAATTACACTCACTGAAAATTATCTCAAAGAAATAGATGATTATGTCCTATAAATTATGTATATATCTCTTCATAAACACTTGTCACATAATAGTCAAAGTTCTGTCACTATCAAGGTATCCTTATGGGAGTGAAGCATCTCTGATATATCTATTCTGTGGGTTGCATTCCTCAGTAAAAATGAAGATACACATTCATCTTATCTTATCTTATCTATCTATCTATCTATCTATCTATCTATCTATCTATCTATCTATTTTCCCACTCATACAAACTAAACAGGTACCTCGGTACCCTCCCTCCCTCCACCCCTCCCCAGACCCCCTTACTCCCTCCCCCCTTTTCCCCTTCCTTCCACCCCCCTCCCTCCCTTTCTTCCAGCGCCCACTCCTCCTCCCAATCTCTGGAGCATCCTTTAGTGTGCATGTCAAACTTCCCTCTGTGTCCTCCACTCTAATGAGGTGTAAGGACTTAGTGGCATTGCCTAGAGCCCTTTCTTGTGCTCCTCTTTAGTATGGGAACACTACTGTGACTGTCCTCTAAGGATCCTAGTGCCTGTGATCCACACTTAAAAAAAAAGCAAAGTAAAATTTAAAAAACAAATATCTTTAAAAATGCTCCACTTCTTTAGCCATCAGGGAAATGCAAATCAAAACTTCCCTGAGATATCATCTCACCCTGGTCAGGATGGTAAAAATCCACAATACAAACAACAACAAGTGCTGGAGAGGATGTGGAGAGAGGGGAACTCTGCTACATTGCTGGTGGGAATGCAGGCTCATACAGCCATTCTGGCGAGCCGTCTGGAGATTCCTAAAGAAATTAAAGATTGAAATGCCATATGACCCTGCTATTCCACTTTTGGGAATAACCCCCCATGCAGCAGAGGTTCGCCTCAATACCACAAGCACGACTACGTTCATAGCAGCACTGTTTACAATAGCAAAGTCATGGAATCAACCTAAATGTCCAACAGTTGACGAGTGGATAAGGAAACTGTTGTACATCTATACAATGGAGTACTACTCAGCCATCAAAAATGATGAATTACTGGAATTTGCTGGGAAATGGATGTCATTAGAAACAATTATATTAAGTGAATTATCCCAATCCCAGAAAGTTAAGCGCCGTATGTACTCCTTAATAGGTGGCTCCTAGTACCAAACTCACCCAGCACACATTGAGACACTCAAGGGTAAACATATGTAATACGGTAATTGCAAGGATTTGAACAGGAGGGATGGGGTTGGAAGGCCACACCAGACACAAGGAGAGAGGGGACCATGTTACAGCAGAGAAAATCGACCTCCAAGGAATGCAAGTAAGTAATGTGACACCTGGTTAAGTTCACAGACGTTCGTTCCTGATCATGTACAACTGAGGGGGTACGGTCTCACCAGAAGGGGAGGGCATATAGTCTGGCAGATGAAAAGAGATCATTTTGCAAATGGGTGACTGATCCTCCCCTCACCGATGTTTCCTGCTTTTATTACATCTACCCTTGAATGTGCTATTATAACAAGACTCCAGTTTAACAATTTTTTGTCTCTGACCAGGGGGTGACATACAGTGCCCATCACGATGGAGTGAAGGGCATTGCAGGAGCAGCAAAACTGCAAAAGAAAATCAACAAACCACAATCCAGAACTTCAGAGACTCTATATCATCCACATAGAACTAAGCCAGCCTAATCCCCCCCCATCCTGAAACTCAGGGACATCTGCGGAAGAGGGGGCGGTAAGATTGTAAGAGCAAAAGAATGGGGGGAGCAATGATTTGAAGAGTCTCCACACTAGATAGGGCTGAAGCAATCATAATAGGACTTTGCATGTCCTGCGCCATGTCTGTCACACTATTGACCTCACAAAGTCTGGCATCGGCTAAAGGCACCAAGATCCTTGGAGGCAAGGGATTGATGGCCACAGTAGTGTTCCTATGCTTAAGGGGAACACGAGAAAGGTTTCAGGGAAATGCCACTGGGTCCTTTTACGTCATCGGAAAGGAGGACGAAGAGGAGAGTTAGGCATACACAATAAAGGACTCTCTGGGAATTGGGGGGGAGGCACTGGGAGATGGGGAGGGAGGAAGGGGGAGCAGGGTGTTCGGGGGGAGGAGTGGGGGGGAGGGAACTGGTCTACCTATTAAGTTTGTATGAGCGGAAATAATAATAAAAAATGTTATAATAAAAAAATAAAAAAAGAATAAAGTGCTTAGTACCAAGAAAAAAAAATTTAAAAAACACAAAGTGAAAATACTGTCTCGCTTGCTTTGAATATAGCATATAAAACACACTTAAATGCATTTATAATTTTTGCATGGTATACAGTGAATGTGGAGATGTAACACACCTATCCTTATTTCACTCAAGGATACTTGCAACTTAGAGAAGATAGACTTCTCCGCTTCTCTTGTTAACTTCTACATCAATGAGCATCGTGAGCAATTTCAACCATGGCTCAAATTAAAGGAGGAAAGTCCTTCCCCTGAAGCAGGAACTCTGTACTGATTCATGTAAAGCTTGACACTGGACTAATGAGAAGATAGCTTAAAAGGGAATTTTATTAACTAAATATCAAAGATTAGGAAGATTAACTCTTGCTATTTAATATTGACTAAAGACAGGGTGTAATAGCAGCAATTCAAAAACAAACAATGGAACAAACAAACAAACTCCACTTTCTTCAGCAACCAAAGCTCCTAAATCTAAACAGATAACAGTTACAAGATTTATTTTGCTTCTTATCACTGTGAAGTAGAGGGTCATTGAGAAAGATACTTGACATTAACTTTGGACCTTCACATGCACAAGTATACATGAATGGGAATATATAAACATTAACATAAGCAAAGGGAAAAATAGCGGGGATTCATGACCCAGGGGAGTTTCATAATGTCTACTACATGATGCTGCAGAAAGGCCTGTCTTGGAATCTGAAGATCTGAATGCATGAATGGAGAGTGCATGAATTAACTGATGCGCTGTACCCATGACTGACACTCTGCTTCCATGAGTATTTGTTTAAGGAACTAACAGTTTCAACTTTAAATTTCTTCTTTCAAAATTGCAATGAACTAATTGATCATGTGTGTCTGTTTGTCTAAGTCTATTTAGATTGAATTCTGATTAGAATGACAACAGTAACAAGAGTCATAATCCAGACATCTGGAGGGATTTACCTAGCGTGTGATCCAGGATATCTTTAGTTTTCTTTGTTTTATTTAGCTCAAAGATTTATGGACAGCCTAAAGTCTGGTCACGCTAGGGAAATACAGGGCACCCATTGATTACGCAGGAAATCCACTGACTATGTGAGCTTTGGTTTCTCATTCTTAAAGAGGATAAATTTGCCTACTATTTTTTCTTACTTGATCTAAAATAATACATGGGCATTATCTAAAATGAAAGGCATGAAATTCATTTAAAAATTGAACTTCACAGGGTAGGAGATTCAACTTTAAAAAGAAAGAATTATCTTTTTTGTCATCTAAACTTTTCTAGTGATATCTGCATTCTAATTTAAAATAGAATGAGAGGATTTGAGTATGTTTCCAAAAATGATTAGGCTCAAGTTTGGTGAGTTATATAATAACCCAAGTCACTGAGTAAAAGCATGATCTAATTTATCTACTAATATGTACAGATAAATCAAATGGACACGGAGACAGCTGGAGACACTGCACCTCTGATCTGTGACCTCAGCACAGAGACCCCTAAAGGGTCCTGAAATAGTTTTCATCCCCAAGGCCCCAGAATACCTCAGAGCACTGTAACCCCACGGTAGATCTACCTTGGCTCTTTAACAAAGAGCAGGTCTGCTTCTGGTGAACCTTTTGAGAACTCTTCGCTTCCTGTGACACCCTTGAGAGCAAGACATGGAATACCAGGGAAACCGAGGAATGCCCCTGAGCCAGGCTGCTCTCAAATCCTTCTTAAGGTGGAAGAGAAAGCCTGCGAGGATATGGAAGCAATTATTTGCAAGTAAAATATTTGGAAGCTGCGTTTCTGCCCAGCTCTCTAGAAAAGATGGATGACTGTTTATGTTTCTTAGAGAAATTACAGGAAGTTTCAGTTACATATAAATACTAAGAACATCACTGAAGATATGCAGCAACATGACTCCTTAGCACGAATAATATAGAAACATATCACATAAACACATATGCATATATACATACACATATGTAGGCAACCATACACACAAATATACATGCGTACATATACATACACACATGCATGCACGCATATACACAAATGTGTATACATGCGCACTAACACACATTCACACAAATATATTCTTTTGCTTTATTATTTTCTTCAGTTTACATTTCGTTGAATAACCACAAAACTTATACTATGTAAGACAGTAATTACAGATATATATATTCACACACACATATACATGTGTTATGTGTAGAGACACAAAAATATATGTACTCAGTTATATACTTATACAAACATTTGTGTTCACTTTTATACATTAAAAACTTAAAAAAGAATACATTCTTTATTTTTAAAGTTTATTTAATATACTTTCTAATCTACTTGAAGAGATTTTATAATGGTAACACGCCTAGATAATTCAGAGTCTCAAGCAGTCTGTATGAATCGAGGCCAGATATTACTCAAACTTTTATTTTTATAAAATGTACAGGGAGGGATACACCGGATTTAAAGAAAATACATCAAGAGATAATTCCAGAGCACAGATGCAATCTCAGACCTGACATTGAGGCACTGTACAGATCACTCTTCCCAGACACACGTGCACTACTGCCATTTGCCAAGGAGGACATACACAGGCATTCCTAAAGTTGATATGGCATGATGTCTACTGCTGACCCATGATCCTCTTGAACTGACATGAAACCAAAGTCTTGGAGCTCACATTCTACAGCAGACCCAGAAATACCGAAAATAATTTTGACAATGTTGGAGACTTAATTTTTAAAGCGCATCTGCCTGCTTTCCACAGCAAGAGTCTCATCGCAAAGGTGGTTTTAGTATATTCATTCTGGAGTTGTTTTCTGCTCACTGGAAATGTGATATAAAAATCTAGCTTTTCAGTTAACACTGAAAATGTTTAGAATGTATTGATACCGTGTGTTGTTTTGGTGTTAGATAGTGAGAGAGATTGAAATATGATTAATTTGAAAGTGTTGCTTTCATGTAACACACAGTGAGTCAGGTATCTCAAGTGTCAGCAGACAGTTTCTGTTTATTGACAGCAGTATCTTAGAATGAAACAATTCAAAAAAGGTCTAAAGCTCCCATAGTCCTAGCCCTTTCCTCTGAAGGGGCTGCATGTCTCCAGAGACCCAGCTATTCTATCCCTGTGCAGTGCTCAGCATGAGATTTGATATCTTTCTGCCTGAATGGAAATATCCAAGTCATCCATCCTCTCATTTATAGAGAAGCTTTGGTACAATATCCAGCAGGTATAACTTTCTCCCCATTTCCAGTTTCCTTTTCCTTGCTAGGATGTATCATGGCCTACTCTGAGGGGCCTTGGGGAATTTGCCTTTTTTCCATATGTGCCCCTCAAAATTCCATTTCATTAGAAGGTCTGGAGGCCAAGGTTTGAGCTTTGCATACACTTTGCAATAACCTAACAGAGAGAAGAGAACACGGTGATGTTTTTGAAAAATAAAGCCTCATACATCAATTTAGAAATCTGACTTTATTCCAAAGGCATATCCTTATGTAGCGGATGATAAATTGTTCCAGTTTATGAAAATGCAGCAGTAATTACATTTTCTTAACATTTGTGCCAGGGGAAAAAAAAATCAAAAGTCGGCAATGAAATTTGAGTTCTTGAGCTAAAGCAAGTAAAATATGTGTTGTTCTATCACATCAGCAAATGCACTACCCGTACACCTGTATTCATGACTGAAGCTCCGTTGCCTTATGGGTGTGGACTGCAGACCTGGAGCAGAAGCTTTAATTATCAGGGTACTGTTGGCAGAAGCTCAATAGATACTTTCCCACAGAACGGAGAGAGGATAAAAAAGAGTCAAGTACAGAAGTAGAAACACTTAGGTTTTTAGGTCCCTCTGTGGACAAATTTTGCAAGGGCAATGGGATAATCTCCTAAATTATATGACATTTCACAAAACCACTATGTGTTTCTAACAAGCAATGTCAGATGTTCTTGTCTGCTTATTAGTTCTATTAAGTGTCACGAGAGAGAAAAGCCACAGTAATGACCCCACCTGGACAGAAGACAGTATACTAGACCTGGAAACACAAGAGGGATTCGTTCTTTGTTTTTCCAAAAACATTATTTATTTATTTACTTTGTACTTGTGTATGTGCGTTTGTGTGTTTGTGTATGTGTGCGTGTGTGCATGTGTGTGCGTGCTTGCGTGCATGCGTGCGTGTGTGCGTGCGTGCGTGAGTGCATGTGTGAGTGCATGCGTGCGTGTGTGCGTGCGTGCGTGTGTGCGTGCGTGCGTGTGTGCGTGTATGATATGGCACTGTGTGCTCACAGAGGCCCAAGGGTGACTTCGGGAATGATCCTGAATTGCTTCTGCCTTCTTTTTGTTTTGGTCTGGGATTTCCACCTTCCAGGGCTGGGAGTGCAGATCACCATTGCTGCCTCGCATTTTACGTGGCATGCAGGGTTCAAACTCAGGTTCTTACACTATGAGGCAGAGTCTTAACCCCTGAGCCATCTCTCTAGTCTAAGATTCACTTTCTTGATGGAAAAAAAATCAACTTCTTAACCACTGGCAGGAACTCCTAAAGACATCTCTTATGCTCAGAATGGTATTGTCAATTTTCTTTTGTTTCGTTCCGTAACTCAAACCACACCACACACATGGTGTGTGAAGAGCTAAGCCAGGCATTCCCTTTCCTTCTCTCCTCCAGCACCACTCCTTTGCATAGGAAATAAGACTTTACCATTGAACTAATTAGAATTTTCATGAATGGTGATGATAAAGAGATTGATTTTCACTGATTTTATTATTTATGTTTTAAAATTCTCTACGGTTAATATGATCACTTGCCCCTCCTCTGCCCTGGAGACATCTCATTGCTTTTTAACTGCTGCACCCCTTGTATACATTAGGTGGATTCAGAACTAACCTGGATTTTCAATGTGTTTTTGTTCAAGAACTCATTGGTTGGTCACCCCATATGCTTTGCCTTAGATGCTCTATCTGATTCCCTGCTGGTCCTTCTAGCAGCCCTGGAGAGAAAGCCCCAAGCCCATCTGGCACTTGACACACCTGCTCTCCTGCAATCTTAAGAAGGCCTCCGTAGGTTCTGCCTCTTTAGAGACCTCGACATCTGTGAGCCACAAACATTTTCCCCATCCAAGGAACTTGCTTATATTTCCCCACTCTGTAAGACTTTATCCAATATATCTACTGTTGCTGAGTCTCTCACCCTTTGTCTTGTCTCACTCTCCCATCCCCATACCTTACAACTGTGACATAACGCAGGAAGCCCAGATCTTTCTCATGCAGTCTCTTAAGCTACTTAGCGTGTGACCCTATTCTTTCTTCTATGAGTGATGAGAGAGAGCACATGAAGTACTTGTAGATGATTCCCAGGGTTGAGGATGCTGGTGGTATTCACCAGTGTTCAGAAACATGGCACACGTCACACAGAGCCTGGTACTGCCCAGCCTCCTCTATCGGTACCTTACAGGGGAGACTTTGACTTCTGTGCAAATTTCAGTGTCCCCATTTCATTTTATTCCTAACTTCACTCACTCCTGTCTACTTGCTCAAATAAACAGCTTTACTGCCTGCAGTAGACCTGCTGCCAACCATTCATGTCACATGAAATATTGGAAAGTGTAATTGAAATGAAGTTTCTTGTTCTTTATTCAAATTTTTTCCAGTGTTAATTCCCTTTAAATTCTCATGATCATAAACATTCATTAAAAACTATAACTTTTTGGTCATTTTAGGATTTGCAACAATTTCGTCTTTTTTAACTTAGCCGTTACTCTCTAGAACATCTAGATATAGCTTTCTCATTTTATAGATGAGATCTGGAAGTTCAGAGAGGCTACGATTACAGATGTCTGTTTTAGTTAGTAACTCTCAAGGAAAAGTGCACTTGCTACTCAGCCAAACAATCTTCTTTCACTCAAGTATTTTTAAGTCATTCTTATTTTATTAAGATTCATAGCAAGGAGGTGGTTGCATGACACAGTTCAAGGCCAGAAGATTCTTAAAAATGGACAGTGGTGGTGACTCCATTTTCTTTGTTCTTCCTGTCTTGATTAAAGCCTGCCTAAGTCTCCATGCCTGTTTCCTTGAATCAATTGTGCAAACATGCACACATATTTATGTAAGTATAAATGTATAGATGTATATGTGCAGATGTGTGTGTATATATACATATATAATTGTGTCTACTTATGTGTTAATAATAACAGAAGTTCTTTCACAGTTCTGAAGATCAGGAATGAAAATCATTGTGTTTTCTCTCTGACAACCTTCTAATGTATGTGTGGGGTGGGGATGGACTATCCTTCACTCTTCTAGTAACCAGTTGTGCAAACATTCCCTGATCTGTTGTCTCCATGTAGCCTTTTTCTTTCTTCTGTACTTTTTTTGCTCTCATAGAGGCACGTCACTGGACTTGAGAACCCCTCAGGTAGCTCCTTAGGATCCTATCTCCAGTTCCTGTACCTGCAAGACAAGTTTGCCATACAGATGCATAAGTGTGGGTTTTAGGCGTTAGGATGTGGACACCACTTTTGAAAACTTCCATTTTACCTAATGCACTGTGTCTATAAGTCAGTATTATTATTTGTCTGGAAACTCTGTAACAGATGACTGTGAACTTGGTGGATTAGAATGGCACACACACACTTCCCCAGAGTTCGGAGAATCAAGTCAAAGCACAGACTCCGTGGTCATTCTCTATTTCCAGAGGGGACAGGATTCCGTCCTCCCAATGCTACCTTGCTCCACTCCTCCCTCATCTCCGTCAGCGCATCTCCTACTGTTCAACAGATCCCTTCTAAATGCCTTGGGAATTTATTGAAAGCCCAGTGGAATCCAGAGTGATCTCACCATGTCAGTATCCTTACCACAATCACATTCAGAAAGTCCCTCTAATGGACATGTTCTCAGGCTTTGAGGATGAGGATGCAGATAGATTGAGGGCCCTCACTCACTGTATCGCAGGTCAAAAAAAACCCCATAAAATTGCACCGACTACATCCAAATGTGACTGATTAAGTTGCTGTACTACACCCAGTAAGGGTGAAGAATTAGGAAATGAAATAGATGAACCTTGATCTATGGATGGGACTAATGCTGGTAGACTGAGGGGCTCTTCCATCACCACCAAAAAAGCCAACCTGGAACTTTCAAGCTCTGGTTACTGCCCCCTGGGAGCTGCTTTCCTCTCCTCAGAGCAGTGGGTTTTAATTTGCTGTTCTCTCCCCACGGGGAGCTTAATGCTCTCAATGAACATGTGCCTTATTAATCTTCATAACACCTCCAAACACCCGTGATGCTATCAAAGGGCACAGGAAAGGACAGCAATAATTATCCCTATTCTGCAGACAGAGGAGATTATGACAGGAAGGTGGTTCCATTAAGCTTACTAATGAGTTGTAGGGAAAGACAGTAAAAGGACCAGACCCCTGGCTCTCTCAGCCATTCTCTAGCCTCTGAACCACCATTTCCGTTTTATAGCTTCCTTCTTAAGAACTTCTTTAAAAACATGGTCTGGGTTTTTTGGCAAGTGAGTTGGCAATAGAACACTTTTTTTCTTTGGAAAGGATATGTATCAAGTATGTTTGATGGTAACTCTCATAGTGTGAATCTCAAGGTAAATCCAGAATCAATCAACCCCAGTGGAAATTGTAACTAACTATAAAACCAAGTCTCTACAACAACATTTCTCCATGTGGAAGTTATTTGTAAATATCGTATTTTTTCCCAGTGGGTCAGAAGGGTCTCTTGAAGTCTGGAGTTTAAAGGAGTAAAAGGAACGAGGGGGTGATTACCTTCACCCAACTCTCCGAGATTCTCTGGGAACTCTGCTCTGCCTGGGCTCACCGTCAGACACACCTCTGTAACCCCGTGTCAAGGGAAATTCTTAGGGATCTTAAGTCTTCTCCCATGAGCAAAAATCAGACACTCACACTGACTCTAAAATCTGCACCTTTTTCCCTGTGCCACTTTTCTGCGAGGTTATAGGGTAATAGTGTCGCAGAAAACCTCACGAACTAAGGGCCACGATGTGAGCGCTGTGTAATATGATCCAGAAGAGGACCAGGCTCACATCAGCATCTGGTGTGTTGACTTCCCTGTCCACAGTGCCGGCAGGTGATCCTTTTGAATTCTGACCACCTGCAGCCTCGCAGTCTAAAGTGTATATAGTTCTCCCAGCATTTTCTCATTTGATTTCTTCTGTGTCGGATGTCCCTTTCACACTGACTTCTCCTCCCCGGTCCCAGGCACATGCCATCTTTACATGTTTTTTTTTCTGTTTAAGATTACACTAGATAGTTTAAAGAAAAGTTAATAAAGTATATTTCTATAGAATCAAACAATCAAATGAAAAGATAAATGATAGGCAATCCTTATCCAAGTAAGGTGCATCTATAAACTCTTTCCCGAGAATCTCATTTCTAGAAAACCTCTGAAGAAAACGAAATTCAGACAATAAAACTTGGACAAAAAGGTATTTATAGCAGTATAGTTTATAAACATAAAACACTGCAGTGTCAGGTTTCAAATACAGAAATAGGGATAGATGTTTTATTCATCATTAAAATTCTTCCCTGAAGACTAAAAATGACCACATGATAATGGTATTTTCTTGCTACACATAGCAGACATTTTAAAAAATAATGATCGCTAATACAAAAAATATACTATTTTTCACATATATTTCCAAATGATACTTATTTCCATGAACATTATTTTTGGGATTCTAAAATGAGGACAAGAGGATATTTAATTAAGCATTATGAAAATAGTAGTACTCCGTAAAATAATTTCTGGTATTATCAATGGCTCAAACATGTAAAGAATATATCTTAAAAACAAAGTAGTAGAAATATCAAATTGGATTTTGCAGGGTACAAATTAATCATTAGATAAAATAAAATAACGGCCTTATCTTTTTTTTGGTAGATCTCATGTATTTTTTTGTGCAGTTCAACTGGCAGTGGTTATTAAACAGTGTACAACAGGAAATCACTTAATTTGCTTTTAGTGGACATCTGTTATTTTTTCCTACCCTGCCAAGCCTCTTTGTTCTTTAGGAATGATTATGTCCTAACTTCTTTGACACCACTTGTGTCATATTTACTGACTCTGGGCTTCCGTGGGAACGTGCCCAGGATTCTGGTTGGTTAGCCATTGTATTACATTCTAGTCAATAGTAATAGATCCAGAGGTGGTGGGTCAAGAACTGAGCCAGAAAAAAAAAAAAAAAAAGAAAAGAAATGAGCCAGGTTTTCATCAACAGTCCAAATATTTTTATGAGTGCTCTAAGTGTGCACACTGACTGGGTTTCATGTGATATTTTCATTCATGTACATAATGTATTTTGATGTCCCTCACTTCCATTATGTTGCCTCGTTCCCTTCCCCTTCTTTCAATTATTCCCCTTTCTGGTCCCAAATGGTCTTTAATTTCAAACTTCCTCTTTAAAAAAAATCTAGATTCTACACATAGAAACATGCATACAATATTTTTGAGCCTGGCTTATTTAGCTTGTCATAATGATCTTCCATTTCATTCTCTTTCCTTGAAGAGCTTATTTTTTATGAATAAATTATGCTCTCTTACATCACATTCACTTACACCTTCATTCATTGATTTTCATTTGTGTTGCTACTCGTCTTCCTTGAGCAGTGCATTGATAATATAGCTGTGCAGGTATTCCTACCATATGCTGATGCTGAACCTTCCGGATATTTGTACCCAGGAGATGTACACCTTCATCGAGTGGTGGTTCTGCTTTTAGATGTTGAAAAATTTTCATATTTACTTCCATAGAAGTGTCACTAGATTAGATTTCTGCTAGAAGTGCTTAAGGGTTTGTATCCTGGCCATCATTTATAACTATTTGCTTTCTTGATGATGCCCAGTCTCATCAAGATGAAACAGATTCTACTATAGTTCTGATTTGTGTAATCCTGATGGCTTCAGGTCATTGAGAAACCCCATCCCCTCCGCCCCCGCCCCCGTTTTTTGCAGTCATTTGTACTTCTTTAAAAAAAAAACTGTGGATCTGTGTGTGTGCGTGCATGTGTGTGTGTGTCTGTGTGTGTGTGTATACATATGCATGCCACACTTGTAGGTGGAAATCAGAAGACAGTTTTTGGGAATCAGTTCTCTCCTTTCACTATAGGATCTGGGCACCCAATTCAGGTCATCATGTTTGCACTGCAAGCACTGCATCGGCTGATCCATCTCTACAGAGCTGTGAGATGCTTGCATGACTTCTGTTGAATTCGTTTCTCAGTTTTTGATTGGATTACTTGTCCTTTGGTGTTTAATTTTTGGAATACTTTGCAGACTATTCTGGTTAATCCCCAATCAGACAAACAGCTGAAAAAGATTTTCTCCAATTCCATGTCCTGACTTTTCACTCTGGTAATTGCTTCTTTCGTTCTATGAAAGTATTTCAAGTCTATGTAACCTCATTTGTCAGTTCTTGCTGCTGTACCCTGAGCTGCTGGAGTCCTGTAGTACGTTCCATGTTTCAGGTTATGCATTAAGGTCCTTAATCTATTTTGAATTGAATTCATATGGGGTTGTTGAAGCTTTCAAGAAAATGGAAATGCATTTCCTTAGGAGAGTCATTAGATCTGTGTACATTTGGTATAACTTGAAACTTTATTTTTGTTTTACGTAATTATTTATTTAGAGTGTATGTGTGTGTGCATGTGTGTGTGTGTGTGTGTGTGTGTGTGTGTGTGTGTGTGTGTGTATACCAAGAAGGAGTTAGAGTGTGTGTGCCTATGGAGGCCCAAGGATGACTTTGGAAATCATCTTGCATGCTTTATCTCTTTGCTGCTTTGCTCTGGGGTTTCCCAGGCTCGGCCTTCCAGGGTCAGAATTAGAGGCCTCTGCCATATCTGCCTTACATTTAAACATAGGATCTGGGTGTCGGGCGGAAGTGGGGGTGGCCTGTGTTTCTGGTCCTGGTAGGGCAGAGCCTGTGAATCCTGGGGCAAAGTAAACAAGGAGGAGGTGGAGGCGGTCCATGGTGGTTTCCGAATTCGCCCGTGGTTCTACACACACACATACATACACACACACACACATAAATTCACACACACACAATTGAATAAATAATTTAAAAATTAAAAAACAAACAGGATCTGGGGAGCCAACAAACTCAGGTCCTTTTGCTTTTGAGGTCAAGGCTTTAAACACTGAGCTTTCTCCCCAACACCTATTTTTTAGGTTTTTTTAAAATCTAAGTTTTGAAATGGTAGTCTCTTTCCTTTATCAAAAGACAAAAATCATCCCAATTTTGGTAGATGTACTTGGCTTCGCTTTGGACAGTATTTCATTACATGAAATAAGTGAGTTCTTTAATGATTATAGTAGCTGGATTTTAGGCAGAAAAACACTGAAAAGTGCAGAAATGAGAAATAAAATGCATATTGGTCATTTCAAAGTTACTTTCCTTATAAAGTAAAGATAGGACAATAGAAAATGAACTAATGAATTAGCATTAATGAATTCAGACTACATTTTGCAATGACTAAAGAATGTAAAAGTTTTAAAGATGGAAGATATTTTATACTCATGCCAATTGCACCTAGCCTATTTGGAAAATTCTGCTTTTTTTTTTTTTTTCTTACTTTTCACACACTCATATCAGCTTATTCTCAATTCTCATACAGTCAAGTTAGTTTTAGCTTGATGAAGTTGAGCTTTAATATGTGAGTGACTCTACTTTGATTTTTAGCCTTCTCCAGGGGAACATATTTGGAAAGTTCTTAAAATTCAAATGTAGTCCCGTGGGTCAACATAAGTGAAATAAATAAAACTATGAGATTATAAAAGAAAAGTTCTTACTTTTGATTTTGATTTTGTGCTGGTCTTCCATTGACTATGGCTTATGCATCCCTGTTGCTTTAGCTGTAACCATCACTAAGTTTCCAGAGCCACAAGTATACAGAGGCCACCACGATCTTCGAAAAGGTACTTGTGAGTGACATGTGGTATCCTTCCATGTACTACTAGCATTAAGGTTCAAAATAACACAAACAACCAGACACTGGGTGTAGGGAAAAGGCATTTCTGTAAGGCTATCTGTCAGTGATCATTACATTTGTTATTAACTATCATGGTCAAAGATTACTGCTTCATAATGTCTTTCTAGAATTTCCTTCATATTTGGTGTAAAGATTTGCAGGACATTGGTCTCTCTGTGCTGGTCTTCCATTGTCTATGGCTTATACATCCCTGTTGCTTTAGCTGTATTTACTTTAGCTTTGATTTTCTCCTGTTTTTTTTTCTGTTTTTTGTTTTGTTTGTTTTGTTTTGTTTTGTTTTGTTTTTTGTTTTGGTTTTGGTCTGGAAAGTTTAGAGGCTCACTTAGAAACAATGGTCGCTTCTTGTATTCAGTGTTTTTTTTGTCATTACCCTCAAGTATGGCTATCTCTCAATATTTTGCTCAGTAAATATTTTACTTTATTCATAGGCAGATATTGGGCCAATTTTATCGTTCTCCATCTTGCAATTCAACTCAGTCCCTCCACCCACATCCCCTTTCAGATCTCAGCTTCACCCAGTATTTCTACTTGACACATCTATAAATTACACTGTGCCCTGTATATTTTGACCATTTCCTAGAATGTTTCACACAATTCGGGAAAACAGCATGCAGTTACTGACTTAAAATTCAGATGTATTTGAAGGACACAAGCAAAAGAACAAATAAGGTACAAAAGGTAAGGTCCCAAGAGATCTTCAAGGAAGAGATTTCTATGCCTGTGGAGGGTTAGTTTTCCACCTTCCTGGCAAGTGTATACATTCTCCTTTACCTGGGACCTCCTCCTCAGAGTTTTATGAAACTTCCTGTTGCAGTTTGTCTGGATGCTGCCAATAAACTCATGATCGAAGAGCTTATGGAAACAAGGAGCTGTCAATAAACTCATGATCGAAGAGCTTATGAAAACAAGGGGTTTTATTCTGCCGTATGACTGTCTGGTCACAATTCTTAGTCCAGCTTGGAAGGAGAGCTCATACCCAGGCAGCTGGGCACATCATATCCACAGAGACTACAAGCCTGTCCAAGTATGTTGAAGTAAGCTGGACCACTGAACCTGTCCTCTTCATCTTATTCACCTGTCCGGAAGTGTTCCCATCTATAATAGGCTGTGTCTTTCTAAATCAGTTCTTCTCTTGAAAGTTTCCTCAGGGCTTGTCATAACACACACACACACACACACACACACACACACACACACACACACACAGACACAACCTACATATATAACTAGCATACTTCCCAATCTTCCATTTGCTGAGTAAATTTATCCTACAACCAACTTCAACTTGTATTTATTTTTGGATTTACCAAACTTAGCTTATTCACAAGATACAGCTCTGTGTGAAAAGGACTTGATTTCAATAAAAAGTTTTTACGTATTTCTTGCAAGGCATTTTAGAAACCAGGAACAAAGACAAAACAGCGTAATGACAAATACCCTTCCATGCTTGTCACTGAGGAGGTCCTACGTGTTTTAGGATTTTTCCCAGAGCCTGGACTATTCACAAAATAAGCAAACGTACTTTATAATTTTGCAGGGCCACAATATTATAAATTTCTATCATTTGTAATCTTTAAAAAACCTAATTGTAGCTTTCCCTTAAAGGTTTATCTGGATCATTCCTTTTTTCCTATCCATAAATGTAGCCATTCATTGAGAATTGTAAATGCTGCAACTAGAAAGTCATTGGGGGATCAGTGCACTCTGCTTAGTCCTAGATCACTGTATCACTAGGGTCTCTAATCATGTAAGTGACTCCGTAGTCCTTTCATCTCACAAGTTTAAATGCAAAGTACTCATTAAGTGTAAACATGTCTTCAATGTAGAATTTTAATGTTTTCATTATTTTTTCTTACATGAATTATATTGTATTCCTAATGGATCATTGAGTACTTTCTCCCAATAGTGTTAGCTTCTCATGATTAATAACGTAATGAAACATATGTACTTTCATGGATTTACTTTGAAATATTGTTTACCATCTTTTATTTTTCCATTTTTCACATGATGCATGTTTACATGTACTTAGGCACATGTATGGGCAAGTACAAGTGAGTGCATGCATATGTGTGTGTGTGTGTGTGTGTGTGTGTGTGTGTGTGTGTGCGTATAAGCCTAATATTGATATAAAAAGTCGTCCTCAGTCATTCTTCTACTTTATTCTTTTGAGACAGGGTCAGTTTTCTCTGAGAATTTTCAGTTTCTGCCTTCCAAGGATGTTCTTATAAATACATCCCATCATTATGTATTAGATCTGGGCACCCAAACTTGGATGTTTCTGCTTGTGTTACAAGTTCTTTAACCACTGAGCTGTCTCCTGAGCACTGTTCATCATCTTTTAAGTAGACTATTTTTATGTACATTAAAATCTTGTAAATTACTCATTTCTGTTACTTGCTATTGTCTTGAAAAATTAATTAATAAATTCTTTGCATAAATGAACACTAGAAAAATATTTTTTGTAAAACAAGTATCTTCATATTTATTTAAGTAGAACTATTGCATTCCAAGAATCAGAGGCCTCAAAATCTTTCTGCATAAACTTAAGGATACGATTTTATTCTCATAGATGACCAAGTGAGAATGAACATTGACTCATTTTGCTGGTAAGAAGTTTTCAGCAATCTAGGTCCTCAGAATGTGTGCCTTCTATGAAATTACTCAGCTATTGCTTGAAAATAGTATCATCTCAATGAAAAGCCAAATGCCAGATAAAGTTCCTGAAGAACTGTAACAAAACAAAAACAGTAAAGCATATTGGGAACATGCATAATACTAACATTTGGGAAGTTGGGTTAAGAGAGTCACAAGTAGGAAGCGACTAATGGATGGAAGGAAGGGAAGAAGATGGAAGGAAGGAAGGAAGGAAGGAAGGAAGGAAGGAAGGAAGGAAGGAAGGAAGGAAAAGAATAAAAAGGAAGGAAACAGAAGGAAAGAAGGAAAGGGAAGAAGAAAGGGGGAGGGAATAAGGAGAAAGAAAGGAGAGGGAGAGAGGGAGAGAGAGAGAGAGAGAGAGAGAGAGAGAGAGAGAGAGAGAGAGAGAGAGAGAAACAGACGAGACTGGGAAAAAGGAAAAGGAAATACAAATAACAAAACCCTTTCCCCTGGGACACTACTTGGAAAATAGTGTGGATGCTGCACCTGGGGTGAATAAGGCTAATAGAGTTTATAATAATTAAGTCAGAGCACTATTCTCGAGTGATCAAAGATGGAATCATATGCAAGTGTGGTTTTAATTTCCTCTTTTAAATGAAGTACAAGCAAAACGATAAATCACATATCCAATTCTGCCATAAATCTTATTTGTTCCATTGCCTGCTGACAGTCTGAAAGGAGCATTTTGTTCCATACATTTGTGGTTCATATCAGGTTCATGGCAGTTTGTTGTCTATAATAGACAAGACACACCCCCACTCTCAAGTGATAAGTGATTTCTCGATTTCATGCAGTGTATATACGTAGAACCAAGACCAAACACCCACTCTCAAGTGATTAACAGTGATTTCTCCGATGGTCCCCAGCACTGACAACGGCCACACTCAGATATGCCAGTGATACTGGTTTGTCTGTACATACTGATAGCTCTCTTCTAAGCAAAGCAATAGAATATGGAGAACATCTCCCAGTGATTTTTGGGTTGCAATTACTTAAAATTAAATTCTCTAATATCCTTTGTTCAGACAAAACACATTTATCTTTCATTTAAGAGTCCAAAATACATCCAGACAAATATTTTTCCTCATTGCTTTTCAGCACCCTACATTCGTTTATAGGAGTAATTGAAAAGAGTTAATGACCATGAGTATTTTGGGAAATGTCCAGAACCTTTATTTTTCCATCCTTAAGAAACCAAGATTTTTTACTAAGTCTCAGATGCTTCCTAAAAGTAAGGATTTAGCAAATTTTTTCAGATGCTTTCTTCTAATTCTGCTCTTTTTTTGTAGTCCTTCAGGCTTACAGATAGTTTCTATCCAGTATTACACTAGATAACACGGTTAATCTTTTGTTTTCAAAATAATAGGTTTGCCTGCATTATGCATTGATGTGATGTACTAGTGTTATAACGACCCAAAAATGCAATTATGTAAAATGTCACTCATCTTTTATGCTGATAGCATTATATAAGAAAAATACAAATTTGGGGATAGTATGGTAAAAATTACATTTTTTAGACCTGAATTTGTGACTAAAGTCATAGCTCCTCTTGGGTTTGTAAAGATGCATATTTGTTTAATAAAAGCTGGAGATTATCATTTTATAGGCAAAGAAGAATACTTCAGAAGATGAGTCTTGGTAGCAGTTATTGGTTTTATTTCTGAGTTGTCTGACTTATAGGACTCTTTGTATTTCCCTCAGAGAAATGGATGCTTCTTTCACATTTTCTCAAGGAAAATGTTGGACATCATAGGCAACTGTAGAGGTTTATTAAATGCAGTTTATTAAAACTAACTCCAAGTTCAGAATAGAATTGCATAAGTCAAATATGTAAATTTAATATACTTATTGCAAATGAGTTCATCGATAACTAGCATGTGTCTGGGTCTTTAATCTATGCAGTATAAAATGAGTTAGTTTAAGTAACGGGACACATTTCTTCATAATTATAATCAATGGTGACAAGTATTCTTGTTTTCTTATTCTATGACAAGTAGCCTGAGCCAAATGTGAATGTACAGGCACACGAATGCAACATAAAATATGCACTACTGGATCGCACAGAATGTAAACCAGGATGATAATGCCTTGCTGAAACCACAGGGAAAGAAAGCATCAATAGCTTCTACACCTCTCAGAATTCTCTTTCTTTCTCAGCAATGTTTTTTTATCTGTATTTTATGGATGAACAAACTTGAATCAAGGAGAATCACGAAGAATAATTTGGCCATGATCCCACAGCTAATCAGTATTCATATGAAACTTAGGGTATATGGACAGTTGGGCTATATAGCTAATATTTAAACTACAAGCTAAAGGATTAATTGTCCTCATTAAGCTGTGAGTGAGAGTCCAACATATTTATTAATGAAGTAAGTTCTTGCTTCTTTTTGAACAATCCGAAAGCCTGCTTTTCTACTATTGTACCTCTCCTTCAAAGCACAAGCATGGAAATTCTTTCCCATCAGTTCGTCTCCTTTACAAACACATTGGTCACTTCTCATGATATAGTCACAAGTTGGTGGACAGTTATCTGTGTGCTTTGGTTTATTGCAGCTCTTTCACTTCAGTCACAGGAAATGGACTCTCGTAGTTACTGTGCTGTAATTTCCTGAACAGCATTTGCTTTTTGTCCATGTGTGTTCTCTGGAAAGTTTTTCTGGGATACTCTTTGATATTTTAATTCTTATGGATTTGCAGTGGCTTTGTGATCTTTGAGAATGGAGCCGAGTTAAGAAGTCTGTGTTGACCACCTGTTTCCTTCTGTGGAGAAAAGAGAGACTTGAATGGTGATTATCAAGAATGGAACACATATTTTCCTGTTACATACAGGGAGACAAAGCATTAATTTTTTGGATAAGTTATATCTCAGAAGCATTATATTGTAAAATTGTAGGGAAAGAATAGCAGTTAGGAAGACCAAAGTGGAGAACGTATCAGGAAACCAAATATAACATGATAGTGAATAAAATGAGGCAATGGTTATGAGAATGGGAAAACTTACTGAATTTGAAACACATAGATTGGAGTAGTTGCTTTAACTATTCAGATTTTTGTATTTGAGGAATAAATGGAAGGGCATTCTCGAAGTGATGACTACATTTCTCTTTTTAAAGACCTCTTAAAGGTGCTGTTTGTATTTATTTAGTTATGAGAGAGAAACAGAGAAAGCAAGTGTGTGTGAGGGAGAGAGAGAGAGAGAGAGTGAGAGAGAGAAGAGAGAGAGAGAACAAATACGCCATGTGAGAAGGCACTTCACTCTTTGAGCTGCTTCACTGGTCCTGATGTCTACGTCCATACCTAGAGCTAGGCATACGGTGTGTGTACATATTTCTTAGCTTTCTTTGTATGTTAATATATGAAGCTGCAATAAATTCCTGTGAACATCGAACACCAGAAATCCCAGTGAAAGAATGCAAAGCCACATCAGAGAGGCAATAATAGGCCAACACTCATTGAAAGCAAAGAATATAGTTTAGGGAATCTACGAATATTAACTATATTTCTCATCCTAGATTTGTGAGGAGACACTATAAAATAAGTGACAAATGGCTCACTGTATGAAAAATTACAGCAGCATCAAAGTGGGTGAGGAAATGCTCTTCTTTTAGGAACCGAAAAGACAAACATCAATTATTACATAGCAATTAGTTACATCGATTATTACATTACAATTAGTTTTAAGTAAACTATTAATTTAATTGAACATTTCTTAGTCTAAAGTAGGCAATTTAACAATTTTATGCTTAGCATAAAAAATAAGAATTTGAGAAACATTAGTTATTGTAAAAACCTCTCCTTAATAGTCCAATAGAGCACTGTGTTTTCTGTTCTCACACAGGGACTGTCCAATCAGGGACGCCCTATCCCGACTCCCGAACACAGGAGGTCTGAGGTCTGGCCACAAGCCTGAACAAATTAGTACATACCCCGGACATGTCCCAATAGAGGAACCATGCAGAAAGAGGGATGAACAACCAATAGGAAGCGGCCATCTAACCTGCCTCTGCAATGGACACCTAATAAACAGATAAATGATTGGTGACTGTCTCCACCCCCCCACCCCCTCCAACAGAAAGATGGCAACACCTGATTGGACCCCGACTTTCTGCATCCTACGCACTCCATGGCAACCTATACGCGATTGAGGTTTATTGGTTCTGTAGAACTAGAAGTTCTCACTCGAAATTATTTTCTGGATGTTTGGAAGAAAAAGATGCATATTGATTCTACACATCTGTCAATTAAATGAGTCAATGCCTAGCGAAATGATGAAATCACTATCTCCTATGCTTCCAGAAATCAGGCCAATCTATGATTAGATGCTGCCTAGCAAGTATGTCAAAGTGAGACTAGGTAGGTGGATCCCGTTGGATGATTCGTGTTCATATCATCCAGGCAGGTTGGGTGACATGTGTTCAGAAAGAAGGGATCCATTTCCACTACTCTTTTTGCCTAAAGACAGGCTCTGAAAATCAATCAAGCAATCTGTGTGTGCGTGTGTGTGTGTGTGTGTAATGTGTGTGTGTGTGTCATGCCTGAGTTTATGCATGGAATTTAATTTTTATAGTAGTTCTTATAATATCGTATTTCTTGAATATATAATTTCTATACCAAAAAATAAAAATGTTTTCCAATAACCATGAGCATATATTACGACAAGCACATTAATTTTACTACACAGTTTTACTCTAACTCTGAAAACTGGTAATCTATGCATAAATTACTTCATTAATCATTGCATGTCCAGAACATAGTCCACATCTTGTCATATAAAAAGCACCAAAGAGTCACAGATTGCAACTCATTCATTCATTCATTCATTCATTCATTCTAGATGTGTTTGTTCATCATCTACTAGATGCTATGCACTATTCTGCAATTGCCATTTTCAGTTCTCTACTGCCTTCTAGAACTTAAATTTATTGATAAAATATCTCCTCACCATTATAATTTGTTAATTCTGTTTTGCTCACATTGTGTCCTGTGTTTGTGGTCTATGAAGGATCATACAATTTGTGGTCAGATGCCTGGTTTTTATCTCCCTGAAATACAGTATCAGGCTTCTGTTCATGTCATGTCCATATCTACCTTTGTGCTGTGATGACAGAGCTGAATTATTGAATAAGAACCACATGTTTTCATGTTGCTGTGACAAAAGTCCATAGAAAAGTGACTAAACATAAGGGAGATTTGGGGTATTTGTTTGCTTTCCAGTTTTTTCTTTTAAGCAAAGGAAGATGCAGCAATTCTCACCCATTTTTCCCTTTTCTTGACTAGAGTGAGTGGGGGTCCCCGGCCTAGACTTGAGCATAATGTGAGTCAGAAACAAAAACCAGTACAGTTAAGACAGGAGAAGGAGTGAAGAGATCAGGGGAGAGATGGCTTCCATGAGCAGCTGAAAATAAAGCAAACAAAAATTATCTACATCTAGAGACTTGCTACATGGCAATGTAGCCCCAGGTTTTTAAACTATTACTTGGCATTTTCTGTTACTTGGATACAAGAACACTCTGAGAAGTCACATGTCTTGTGAAATGAGTTCATGCTGAAAAGCTTGAGTGTCGCATATGGAATTCTGTATGATTGCATCAAGCAGAATTTTGGTCCTTTCATGTCAATCAAGCATCAGGCCTATTAAAAATGAGAAAGCAATCATGAAAACATTGTTTTATAAGCATTTTGGCTTATTAATTGAATACCTATGATGTTCATATCTCAAAACTTAAGTCTAAATTTAAAAAGAATGTAAAATCACCAGAAGAAAGAGATGACTCAGTAGTTAAAGGTGCTTGCTATTGTAACTCCTGATGATAAATTCAACTCTTTTCCCACTCACAACCTGAGCCCTCATGGTAGAGGGAGAATGTCATCTCCTCAAAGTTGTCTTCTGATCTCTGCACACATAGTATACGCTTCCTTTCAACAAAAATAAATGAACATAAAAAATGTTTAAAATAGCAAAACCTGGCATTTTACTGACAGTTCACTGTAAATGTTCCATTGTTTAGTTGAAATACTAACTAAATATACTCAATATATCAAATTTAATGTTATGTGTTAGACATTCCACTGACAGAAAATGGATGAAGATTTGGGCAACAATGATGATGCTTGAATGTGCTCATGCTTAAAGATCCTTCAGGGAATGAGTCTCCTATGAGAGTTTACTGAGATGACATATCTACCTCCTTCTCTTGGAAAAAGACAAAGAAAATAAAAACAAAAGAAAGGGAGCAACTGAGATACATTTAATTAGTTTATTTTTCTCTTTATATCCATTTTACAAAAACAGCAATTATACTCTCTGGTGTCAAAGAAGTGACACTGTCCTCTATAAATGTTTCAAGAAAACCTGGGAAATTTCTGCATTTTTTTTTGTTCTGGTAGAAACGTTGATCTGAGACTGGCAGTTATCAGAACTGGATTTGTGAATTAATGTGCAGTTTGTAATAATGTTTGTATTTAAGTTAAATAATTTTGTCAAGAAACAATTTTTAGATTATTTAGCCTTATAATGAGCATTTTATTCTTTGATTGACACAACATTATCAGAAACCCAATATATGGAAAAAAGTCTGTCTAAAGCACAGCATTAATTAAGGCCATTTGACGTCATGAAAAGGAAAGAACAATGCTGTTAACATCACTCTATCTTGAACCAGAAGCTCACTGTGGTCCCTCATGTTATGCGTGACCTCAGGACATTGAATGAAAACTTTGAGAACCTGTTCACTGCATAGTCCTTTAGCTTTAGAATAGTACAGATTTGGCAGGAAGATAATTCTTACTATCCTTCTTAGACCAGAGAGATTACATAAACATAGGTCACATTACTCTTCGGACCCTACAATCATGGGAAACGAACTTGATATGTATACCGATTTTGGACAGAGCATGTTGTGTGGGTAGAGACAGCATGTGGGGTAAAGGAGACATGAAAACTATGAGGAGAATTGAAGGAATTTTTATGTGAATAAAATGAGATACATTTTTTAGTCTCTGGGAGGGGGACTGCTTCCATGTCCCATAAGGCAGAACCACAATTTTCAACATCTTTTCCAACATTATTTTTACTTCAATCATCATTCATAATTTGAGTTGTTCATCATTACCTCACACTATTTTCTGTATCACTCAATTGAATCTCCTCTATCTGAATGTTGAAAAATTATTTTCAGGTTTTTTTCCATTGCTGTTTGGGTTAAGCAGGCATGAAAGTGTTGAATTCTTAATTCTTCATTATGAGAGAAAATTACATGATACTATACCAGTTTTACATTTAATCTGAAAATCTCCCCCCATTATTTAGTCATTAGCTTCACACTTTTCTAAAGAGCTCGATTCTTAGAATGATCAGTAAAGATTCACTCCAGCATTTTGTACAACAAATTAAATTCTTTAAGATGTCCCAGGTGCCTAACATGGGTCCAAGTATCCCAAATAGTTGGTTTGTATCCTTTAGCCTCTCCATGGTAACTGGCATATGTTAGATACTTAGTAACTATATTAAATATATTAGATACTCTGAAGGATACCAGCAGGAATAAGACTTTAAACATATAATGAACAATTATGAAAAGGCTGTTAGCGAGCTAATTGAAAACACCTGAAATTTCTATGTGTTTCATTAAGTACAGTAGCACAGGAGTTATTTGATCTAAATGGTAGATATTAGTAGCTAGTGAAAAATACAATTCTTGTTGAGTCTATTATTAGAAAAATGCTCTATAATTAGAGGATTGTGTTATGAAGACGGACATGTTGAATGCCTTGTGAATAATATATGTACATTAAAATGTTTTGTTTGATGAAATACAACATTACAAGATTCTAATTATAAAAATAGGAAATAATCCCCTACATGTTGCAAATGATAAATTTAGGTGGGATAGTTTGCAAATAATCATCATATAATCTCCTCAAAATAAAATCATTTCCTCCTGGAGATTGGAGTCTCATGAAAGTTAAGAAGCTAATGAATCTTACCAGGCCTAGTAAGATCATGTTTTCTATGTTCTGTTGGCACTTGATATGGGATGAATAGACATTTACTTACATGTCCCAGGAAAATTCATGCAACAACACACACTTCTAGATTGATTCACATGATCATTAACTATTATAAAAGATGGGTTCAACTAATAACGCTCATTTGCTGTCCACATTGTCCATTTTGTGATTTTTATATATAGTGACAGAGGATAGTTTTGCCCAATGTCATTTATGATGTCAATAAATATTATTGCAAAATTTTCACACAAATTAAATGAAACCTCATAAGCATAAGATATAGTATTTGTTATAAAAATGTAATTTCAAATTCAGACCTTAGCATTCTAACTACATAATTTAACCTTTTTGAGCCTACATTTCTGCATTGTAGTGTGGTAATAATAAACTTTAGCTTAGTGGTTATATTCAAATTAAATATAATTAAGTAAGAATACTTAACAAATTTCAGTTAGTACTTAAAGTTTTGAATATTTTTAAAATGCTTGATTTACAATTAGTTGTCATTCATTGCCAAATTAGCTTAAAGAATAAAATAATTCCTTATATTTAAATGAACAAATAGAAATATTTTAATTTGGATGACTAAGAAACATGAAAACATCAACAAGGCATCATTTCTTTCTTTCTGCTGTAATAATTCTCAGGAATTGGTGTCACACAGTGACAGGTTAGTTGTGGTTAACTTGTGGCAAAAGATGGCTACTCCATCATTTCTAGATATCACACCTAGGTGTTAAAATGGACAGGGGCATAGAATGACAATCTTTCCTAATTCCCTAATATTTAGATATTTTCTAGAATAATTCTAGTACCCATTTTTTTCTCTCTCCCTGTCAACCTTTGAATTGGTAGCAATAGCCTAGGAAATTAGAAAATTAGGCTTCATGAAGTTCATGAAAACCAGCATAGTGCCTTAGTCAATCCAGTACTTGGCAGCAGGTGCTTTATCAAGGTCATTTTGAGTTTTGCAGCAATTGAAGGACAGCCTGAGATATATGAGTCCCTCTACACACACACACACACACACACACACACACACACACACACACACACACAGTTGACATCAAGAGTAAGAATATATTTTCTGAGTATTATATAAATAAATTTACCAATGAAGTATTTCTCAAACATTTTTGCCACTTAATGAAGTGGCTGTTTTTTTAATTAGCAAAAATGTAGTCAATTATATTTACTCAATGGAGAAAAATCCTATAATCTTAGGAAACTTCAGGAGAACACTGAGAATGAAACTATCAAACTTGAATTCTCCACATACTTACCCATAAATTACAATGTCCTGGGGAAAATTCTTATTTTCAGAAAGTATCTGTGGACTCTTCCAAGTTATTTATATTTTGCATAGGTTTCTAATCATACTTGTATTTTTTTTGAAGTAATGTTCTGACACATGAAATTTCGTTTAACTAGATATGAGACACAGACTTGGATTGATCCCAAAGACTAAAGACTTCAGGTGAAAATAATTGCCTCAAAGGATCTTGGAGTGACTCAGAACCAGAAAACTGCACACACACTGTTTACATTCATTACCTGCTGCTCTTGTGACTGATAAAACTTCAGCATTATGAAAAAACTTAACTACAAAATAACACATGGGAAGTCACGATGCTGTATACATATTATTATCTTAAACTACAGCTTGCAATAAATACATGAAATTTTAAGAAGCATTTGACATTTTATGAGGAAAAAAACAATATATAAGCAAGAATGCTTCCATCTAGATTTTAGTGTTTCGGCCTATTTTTACCAGATGTTTTTGTTTTAGTGATATTTTGTTCCACACAAATGTCAACATTTTCTCCAACTGTAAAGAGAATGAATATTTGTAGAAAAATAAGTTGTGAAGCATTATATTTGGCCTTTCCATCCTATGCCAAGACTTGGTAATAAAGTCGAGAAGTTACAAATTATTGTTATGTTCATTCCATTAAATGACTATAGGGTTTTCCTTTTATGGATGAAATCTTTGCCTTTCTAATTTTATCTTTAATTTTTTTATGCATTGTGTCTCTATAAACCACATAAGCCACCCAAAACAGCTAATGGGTTTAATATTAGCCAGATGTTTAAAGTGTTCAGGAATAAATAAAGTAGCAAGACCAAATGATTAAGTCCTGGATCTTATGAAAAGGACTTTCATGGGTGGTTGCTTCTATTCATGCTTAGTAGCATATGCTTGGAGGCTATAAATTAACATTTGGAACATTTTACAACTGAGGATGTACCATGGTATTTTGAGACAAAGAATGAAGGCTAATTAAAAGATACTCATATGGAATAGCAGGTGAAGTAATCAGGTGGAAGAAAACTATACCTTGTGAATATCATTAACTACCCTTTAAATATTTGTAATTTTAAGTTGAGGCCATCGGGCAAATGGTAACTCTCTTCGATTCATGCTGGAACAAAAATATGTCTGATATTTACAAAATGAACTCTCTGGTAAATTTCTAATTCTACATTCCATTAGCTTGCTGTCTCTTAGCTATAATTTTCTTAGTATATAGAACTAGGAGATGACTATGATTTTTGTGAGGGATGGATGAGATCATGATGGTCAGTCATAGGATGAAAGGAAGGGCCTTAGTGTCCTTCTCAGGGTTGCAACTGTCGTAGAATTTGTTTCCTTCATAGCAATTAAACACTCAAGAGAAAGGGCCCTTGAAACCATATAACTAGTAAATTTGTGTAAACGCTCTTTCTCAATGACTGTCTTTCAGTAAGGGAGTTCACATCCCAGTGTGTAGTCCATGGGAAGCTGGGCTGTTCATTAGAATGCTGCTTGATACACAGAAACAAATCAAAGGCAAGCAATGACTTGGGTCAAGATGAGAAAGAACCACAGAAAACCAACTGGGAAATGTGTTTGTTCTTTGGACACTGATAGATAAACTTGCTTGTGTGAATCTTTGAGATACACTTGCCTACTTCCTGTAGACAACTATTTCTTTTCATTAGCAACCTTTTATACAATATGACACAAGTGCACACATATAGCTATGCCCGTCTTAGAGGACTTCCATTTCTTCCATGATCTTTCAGGGGTTCCCATGTCAAACCACCCAGTTACAATATCATGCTGCCATGGAATTCATCTAATGATGTTTAAGTACCACTTATTTATATCTATACTTTCAAAGAGTTCTCCACCTTTCTCCCTGAAAACCATCAGACTAACCCTTTTCTTTGATTTGTTTCTCATTGTTCTACGTTCATTTCAATACTTCTGACAGCAATGAAGATTCATTGCTTAATTACTAGTAAATGAAATATCACAAGAATGTTTTCACTGACAGATCTAGGGTCTGAAATCATTCTTCTATGACCCATATGTATTTGAATTAATCATTAACTAGATAACTGTCCTTAAAGTCAGACAAGAATATAACAGATGATTGCATGAAATAGTACATATATATACTGATGGTTAAAAAGGTATTACAATAAAATTCACATATTCAAATAGACTGGTGATGAAGGGGTCATGAATTATTTTCTACAGATTTATAGCAAGATTGGTACTTTCTATCCACTATGAGACCTCTATGGATGTAGCTTGGGTCACCAGGATTGATGGCAATCAAGTTTTTACCAACCAAACTCACTGACCATTAGTATATTCCTATACACATTATATGTGACTTAAATCCTTATTCACAAAATGATACCTTATATGTATTCCTTAAGCCTGGTGTTTGCATTTAAATAGACAATTGCAGTACTATTCTATGAAACATATTTATGGTGAGTGTGTACTCTTCCACACAATAAAGCCCCAAATTTGTTTAATCATTTCCATGTTGTTACGCCACTAGTTTTTTCCAATTGCAGATGACATTAGAAAGAGTACCTTTGATCTTAAACTTTTCTATGGTATAGAAAGTAAGGATACAAAGGTTCTTCCAAATGGAATTAATTTGTGAAGACAAGAATATATTTTAAGCCTACTGACACACATCATTTTGTCATCCAGAAGTTTTGGAGCATTTTGCCTCCCATCTTCAATGTATGAAATTTCTACTCAATGTACTCTCATCACCATTTGGAATTGAAATCTACAAACATTTCTGAATTGTATAGGCAGAAATAGCATCTTGCTTTAATTAGAAGTATAATGCAATTTTAAAATATTGAATTATAAGCATTATAGTAAGAAGAATTGCTCATCAGGAGCCAGCCTGTGATTGCAATGAATTTGTTATTCAACATTAACTTGTGCCACATTCACATTGTTTACTTTGGAGAGGAACATCTCCAAGATGGGCTGTAAGGAGTTTCTGCAGGTATAGTGTATTGACATTTCCAAATATCCTTTACTAAGGCTCTTTATGAATGAAACAGAAAGGACACGTGTTTAAAACCATTAGAAATAAGTGAGTTTGTGATGGATTACAGTAGCAAGGCTAGGGAAGTTTGAAAATTATTTTGAGTTGTTACAGTGACTAGAAGGTAGATAGTAGGTCGAGTCCAGTGACACCTCATGTGTTTCCTTCCATTCGATAGTTCTTCACAAACAGGACCCACCACCAAACCTTAATACACGCTCTTTGATAATCTATGAACTGTGAGGTGTAAATATTGTTCCCGTGTCAGGATAGATGATCCCGTACTCTCTGTGTCTTGCTCTGCTTTTGAGCTGCTGCATAATGGCTCATGAGGAAAATAAATTTGCTTCTTGTGGTGCTAGAATCTGGTTAGTCAGCAAAGTACCAGAATCAGGCTAATGTTTTCTGTCATCTGTGGTAGAAAGGGAGAGGAAAAGAGTGAAGAACGGGCAGGAGAGACTTGACTGGTGATAACCAATACTCACATGCAAGTCATCATCTCTGGGTTTCAACTTTCAATTCTGTTTCACTGGAGACTAAGTTCCCATCATAATAAATAACTTTATGGGACATGTTCAGATTATAGTTCTAGGGTTTCTCTCTCTCTCTCTTTCTCTCTCTCTATCTATCTATCTCTCTCTCTTTCTTACACACACACACATACAAATGAACACATATAAACACATACATCTACACACACATACAAATGAACACATATAAACACATACATCTACACACACATACACACACGCGCACACATGCATACATGCACAATTGAATAAATAATAAATAATAAAAAATTGAAAGAAACGTATTAAATTTTAACTGTGAACTCATCTAATACCTTAAATGGAGATAGCAAATCCTTATAATTTATATTCATGGGTTGGGGAAAAACGTTCAGGGGTTCAGAGGCCTTTGCAAAACACAAATTAAAGTTCCTGAAAGACCTAAGTTCAATCCCTGAGACCCCACAAAGTAAAATTCTGGGCAGAAATGGCAGTGACCTGTACTTCCATTCCTGGAAAGCAGAGTATGGGAAGCCCCGGAGCAAAGCAACATGAAGGTAAAGCAATCTAGGATGATTCCCAATGGCACCCTTGAGCTCTCACAGGCACACCACACTCAAGTACCTTCTTGTATACACATACATGCGTGTGCGCACACACACACACGTGGATGTAAAAATAAACAAATAAAAATACATAAATGGCAAGTAAGGAAATGTGAACAAATTTCTAAGATTGCAAATTCCAAGCAGATCGTGAAATATCAAAATAAAAAGTGAAATCCTATTTTCTTTTGCACATTCCAACACCTTCTTCCTCTCTGCTAGAACTCAGTTTATTCAAGTTTATATTGTCAGGGTTTGGATTAATTTTATTCACCTAGATTCTGTGTGCCTCGAGAGTAGACTGTGATCAGCTCAGCCTACATCCTGAAATACCTACATTACTTGTACCTAAGTAATTGCAATAGAATAAGTGAATGAACATGAGAAATTTGCATTCGTTCCTTACAAGGTCTCAGTCATTCAGAAAAATGATGCTGGTGAAAAGTATCAGTCAAGATTCAGAGAGGAAAAAAAGAAACCACTCCAAGTTTTTTAACAGGAAGAAATTTAAAGCAGGAATAGTCACTTAAAAAACAATTGAAAGTGTTCAGGGAGCAAGAGTCAGTGAGAACCTATTAGCTTCCAGGAAATGAGGAGGTAAGGTAATTGAGTGTAGACATTGCCAATAATCTGTGCTGCTGTCAGCAGCAAAGCAGGTGACTTGAAAAGTTCACTTAGAACCTGTTGAAAGCTTCTCTCCTCCATTCCCGGCTACATTTCTTCCCATTTGCAGTAGGAGAATGACATCTCCCATTGTAAGTCTCACACAAGTATTACTTACCAGCAGACTCTACCCTTAATTTACCTAGTCAAGATGTCTGGTAAATGCTTTTTTTGTTTTAGGTTTCAAGCTCCTGAAATCCAGTAAGATAGAAGGGATGGGAAAGGCACTGAGATTTCAAGAGTTATTTCTAAATTCTGGGCATTTGCACCTCATGTGTTTTACTACTTGAATAACCATAAGACTCTGGGATCTGTTTCAGCTCTTTTTTTTTTTTTCTCCTTCTTAATTATTTTGCACTTCAGGAAAAGGACTCTAAAAAAGCATCTTCTAGAGAGTGTACAATTCCAGAGCCAAGCTTGGACAGCGTAAGAAGCACATGGGGAGACCACAGCAGTAACCTGGTCCCTAAGCCCCTGGTCTTAGCAACATCAAACACCCCAGAGTTTAAGTACAAGGGGGATGCCGGAAGGCTGGGAAAGGGGAAGAATCAAAATAGAACAAAGCAAAAAAAAAAAAAAAATCCCAATAGATCCCAATAGCAGAGACTGGCTGGCTTGAGCGGTGCAGAATTCAGGGAGAGTGTGTAAATGGAAATTGCAGATGGGAGAAACAAAAGAGTCTTATTCAGGTGGTGTGGGCCACAGAAATGCTTTCAAAGTAGAGAGAGGTCAGGAAGAAGAAAGACATGCACGGGAAAGCTTGGAGATGCTTTTTGGTTCAACAATGCAGCCACAGCTGTCATGATTATGAATGACTTCACATCAGACATTGTTCTCCGTGGCTATAAGATTGCTACGCTGTAACAATCTCTCTTTCAGATTTTTCAGTATTTTGACTTTTTAAATGTAACTTATTTCTAACCCATTTCCCACTGAAACTCATAATTCCTTTCTCTAAAACAACTCCTAATTTCAAATGCCAGCACCCAGCTTGTGCTGAGTGGTGTTTGCCACAGAGAATAATTTACAAATTACCTCACCTAAAAATTCTGTGGATGAGGATACAGTTCATGATTACAACGAGAGATGTCAAATTGTTTACAATCTTTGGTCATTTTCTTTCTCTGATTCTTGGATGGCAATTTCCCACAAAGGAAATGTACATAGTTGTTTTTTTTTGGAGGAGAGGGGGTGACAATATATCATCTTATAGCTCCTCAAGTCTCACAAGAGTGTGCAAATAGCCAATATATAAATAAATGTGTGGATATATTCAATAAAATATTTTTTAAATCTGCAGTGATAATATCACATACTGTCCATACATCATAAAAATGTTATTTTTTTTGATTAATTCAGTTAAGTGACTGGACTTATCTAGTAAGCTATGGTTTGCAAAATCTTGTTTCAAATATTCATTATCGGTCAATATGATCAAAGTATATATTACATATTCAAATATAAAAATTTAATAATAGAACCTATTACTTGTACAATATATATAGCTGTCAAAAACATTTAGGAAAATCATGCACTTAAAATCACTTATATTACTAGTCCTTACATCCGGATGAATCTTGTGTCATTATGATCTATCTTCCCTCATCTATTTAATTTAATTTTTTAGTAAAGAAAAACATTCAAATTAAGTGCTTAGATGTTTTTGGAAAAACCTCAGTATGTAAATGTACATTCTAAATGCATACTTTATTACATGTGAAAAGCAAAATTTCTAACTGAAATTCATTATCAGAATTAATACATGATTAAAGCTATAAAATAAACACATTTTAAAAATTTAGTTTGAAAAATAATGTAAAATATGTCACTAATTTGTATATTGAATACATGTTGAAACAATTTAAATTTTGAATATATTAGTCCAATAAGATATATTATTAAAAACAATTTTATGTTCCCTTTTATGATATAATGTAAACTAGAAAATTTACAGTTGTATGTGTAACTCAAATTTCATGTCTTTTGGACAGATCTACTGTAGACACACAGCAAGGCTTCATTTCCTGGCTCCTGGTGCAATACTGTAGGCCAAGATGACTGAAGGACACTTACAAGTTTGGCCCAGTGAACATTCCCCAGCTTTCTGTTTTCATCATTCCAACTGAGTGCAGGGAGTCCAAAGGACGCCTTGGAGAGTTTAGAGCACACTGGCAAGGTAATAATAATACAAAGTCTGGGCACTCGGTCGACTTTGGCGCAGCTCACTGGGAGAACTCCACACCTTGCATTCCTGCTTTGAACTATAATGTGAACAAGAGGTAAATTTTTATTATGTAAGGAATTGAAATTTGTTCCTTTTTTTTTTTTTTGGCTTGTTTCCAGCAAATATTCCCTGAAAATGAATTCAAAAACCTTAAGAACCAAGCCAGTGGAACCAGGATAAAGAGCAAACACAAATTCGCCTTTTTGCTTTAAACACCTAAGCAACTGGAGAAAATATAAAGGATGACAATTTCAGTCTTAGAAAACGTGAAGAGTGGTGAAAGGAATCTAAGCACAGGGAAGGGAAGCAAACAAGGGAAGCCCTGTGTTTGCATGAGCACCTTGCCTGGAGGCAATCTGCAGATTACAGGGCACAGAAATGCAAACAATAGTGGGTGGCTTTGCTGAGTACAAGAGACACATAGACCAACATTCGGGAAGACAAGTACAGCTAAAATTTGAGAGTCAGTAAAGGTGGGGACATGAGGTAGAGAAGGGAGGGAAGAGAACGGCCACAGAGCTGAGGAAGGACCTCCTCATTACTCAGTGAACTGACTGATGCCCAGCAGAACCTTAGTTCAATGACTTCATCAGGACCAGATGGAGACAGAGAGTCTGGGCCCCTGGGAGCCCAGATGAATGTGCTTCTCCATCAGCTGCAGTGCACAACTGTTACCACAGATAAGATATTGATGTGGAAGTCTCAGAGATGCCTTAGTCATGGACGAATTAGCTAAAACACCTTCTTTTCTGAGCTTCTTCTAAAATTCCTGAAAGAATCAAAGTCATTACAAGAAAATTTAGCTGTAGTTGTTTTATTTAAACAAAATAAAATGTTCTTTTAGAAAGAATAAAGATCTATCCGTAGCAAGCAATATGAAAACTATAATTCCAGGATCTAATAAATAAAAAAAATTCTCAAATTCCTGCAAATAAGCAGGAAAATAATCAATTGTACAAAACCAAAAATCTAAGTAAATGATGGATTGAAAGACTCTTATAACTATTATGAATCCGGCTCTGAATGATACCTGTGTTTCACTAAATAGAAAGAAATATAAACATGGTGGGGAGAGAACTCTTATATATGAGAGACATTAAAGGAGAAACTCTAGGGAAGGAAAATAAAGTATTGAAAACAAAAAGCTTCCTAGAAAGTGAGCAACAGATTGGAGGCAGCAAAAGAATCCAGTTAGCAAGAAAATATTTGAAAAGAAACCAGAGGGAAGGGAAAAAAAAAAATGTGACCTGAGCCTGGATGAACCACAAACATCAAGAATTAAACAGTGGGAGATCAGGAACTGAAGGTGACTGCAGAAAACTGCCCAGACACAGCATGAAGAAACCTCAGGAAACAAGGGATGACTGTAAATTCTTATTCATAAAAAAGAACTAATGAGTTCATTACACACACAAGAATAAATATAAAACATATTTCTGGTCAAAATTATGCACACTGGGAGATTATGAAACGATATCTTAAATATGTGAATGTGTTACATCTACTTATATGTTTCTTATATGTTTAAATCGCCATATAGAGTTCATTATGGTATACTGATATCCTCCAAAATCAAAAGCTACCTGACTCTTCTAAAAAGGGAGTCAGAAAACTCATTGCTTGCAGACTACCCTGTGAAATGCAGAGGTAACCATGCAAAAATGTGTATCTACAGAGAGAAATGAACAGTGCTAAAACTGGTGAACGATTCTTTGTCCAAAAGCAAGATTTATTTTAAAAAAATGTAAGAAAAAGCTCAGGGAGAACATTGAAATATTATGGCATAATTTTCTAAAATTAAGACATATACTCAGAAAAGAAATCAACTGAAACACAGAACTTGCATTTTCTAAAGGAAACAAGGGATCTTATCTGCCCCTCCCCCAAGTAGGAAGCCAAGCAAAATTGTTGGGGAAGGGGGATAATCTTCCTTATCAGTGCTGCAAGCAAAAGAGAGAGAGACTCCCACAGGCACAAGAACTGGTTTCTTGTTCCACCAATGATTATGTTAGTATCTACCCTAAGAATTCTGATGATTTTCATTGTGGACTCAAATGCACAGGCATGAAATGAAATATTTCAAATTGTATGAATAAATAACTGCTCTAAAAGATTACTGCATTTAATGGGTTGTATTTTATTTTACTTATTTATATTTATTTATTTAGTCTGTGTGTGTGTGCATGTATCAGAGGGCACTCTGTGTTCTGTGTGGAGGACCAAAGATGACTCCAGGAATCATCTTGGATTGCTTCTAACTGCTTCTTGTTTCACTCTAGGATTTCCCAGGCTCTGCCCATCAGAGCTGGAAGTGCAGGTCCCAGCCTTTTCTGCCTGGTGTTTTTCACATGGGATCTGGGATTTAAACTCAGGACCTCCTACTTATGAGACAGAGTCTTAACCTCTGTGCCATTTCTCCAGCCCAATGTGCTGTTTTAAAGTCAACCCATTCAGATTCAGATTCTGTGCACAAACTAGAACAATTCACAAATGTTTCACATTGTAAAATATACTTACATGAGCTAGGTAGCTCTCAAAAGCAGCACAACAAAAATTTTTGGAAAAAATGTTTAAGCCTTAATCATCAGATAAATGCAGAACAAAATAATTTTGATATTCTATTTTGCTCCAATCAGAGCGACTGCTGTCAAGGACATAGACATCTACAAATATTGACAACAATATGAGAAAATAAAATTCTGATGTACTTTTGGGAATCTTAATTCCAGTCAGAATCAAAACCAGCATGATGGTCTTCAAATAGCTAAAGGTCAAACCCTCCAGAGAATCCACTATCCCCTTCTCAGCACTCCACAGCAATGTATACTCAAGTGAATCATGGCATTATTTAGTGGGCATGCTGTGGAAGCAAACTAAACGTCCACCAACAGATATAGATGATGGAAATATTGCATATGTTCCAGCATAAAGGACAATTGAATCGTGCCATCTGTGGGAAAATGGATTATCATGCTAACCAAAGAAATCCAGGCTCGAAGAGACAATATTTTATCTTTCTTGTATGCATAAAACCTACATAAAAAGAAAGGCATGAATGTAGAAAGAGGACTGTTGGGAGGTGGGACTACCCAGTAGGGAAGAGAGCAGAACGGGTCAAAAAGGATAAACATGCCAAGAGACATTGCATACCTTCATGAAATTACTATAATGCAACGAATATTTTGTAAAATGAATAATAGTGAAAGCAACAAGCTTAATTTCAAAAGATATTCCTTTCACATGATGGTTTAAAAAAGGTTTCTCTTAAAAAATAAATAGATAGGGGCTGGAGAGGAGGCTCAGGGGTTAAGCCTCCACCTTGTAGGGGGAAGGTCCTGAGTTCGGATCCTAGATCTCACGTATAGACGCCAGGCGGAAGCGGGGGTGGCCTGCGCTTCTGGTCCTGGTAGGGCGGAGCCTGTGAATCCCGGGGCAGAAGGAGGTGGAGGCGTCCATGTGGTTCGTGAATTCGTCCGTGGTTCTACACATACACAGACACACACACACGCACACACACACGCACATACACATGCATATGCATTCAGTTGAATAAATAATACTAATAAAAACTTTAAAAAAATAGATAAAGAAATAAATAAAAAGGTTGCTATTGTATCTCCTATTTGTGAGTCAAACTGAACTCATAATGCAGAATATTACTAGGATGACTGCAGATATTCAAGATGATCAATGTGTTATTAATATGATCTAACAATTTCAATCATTAGAATTCCAAATTGATAATGCTTAAAATTGAGAAAGCAAAATAAACTTAGAGGTGTAGTAACTGACAAAATAAAAGCATTTGGGCACCATATGAACTTTGCAAAATGCTTTAGAAAATGCTCACTCTGTAATACTTGCTCTATAAGTGATCTTTTGAAGGATATCTAGACCCCATAACAGAGGACAAATATCTTTCTTTGATGTTCTTTCTCTTAATATTTTAGAGGAAATGATATGTTTAAAATGTTTGTAATAATCATCATCTTTGATATTCATTGTCTTAATATTTTAGAGGAAAGGATGCAATCTAAAATGTTTTACAATAATAACCAAACTTGTTCGTCCACACTTTAGAAGACAGCTGAGGGGTGAAGTGCCCTGGTGACCACGTTGTTGCTTACTTGGAGGGAGGGGTGAACTAACTATTCCATGAGTCCCATTCTGTAGTAGAAAGAAAATGGTAACAGAACATAGATGCTTGATGGTGACAGTAAGCTTTGAATTTTCTCCTGATGCTAGTCTTGGAACTTTTTGCAGAATTGACAAGTGAATTTACCCATTATCCATGCCTACGTTTTCCTATGCACTTTTATCTTTGCAAGCCCCTCAGTGCCCACCTTTTCTTCTCTTTCACCTAGTGCCTAAATATCCTGGTTACATTGGCGGGCAGCAAGTTACTGCAGGTTTAAATAGCTATGCATATAGCAAAGAACTTTCCCTCCATGTAGGTTACCTTTGTCTCTATCCATTTTTATTGGATCCCATCTGTCTGTATTTGAAGAAATAGAAACTCTCTTCTCAGGTTGCAAGATCAGTGTTTAACTGGCCTTAAGCTAATTAGTCTACAGCATTCTTTGGCTTCAGTCACTGATTAAGAGCATGCATAACAAAAGTTAATCCTTCACATAGTGCTCATGGCTATTTTTCTAAGCTTCTTGCAATAAGGCTCCATCATTGGGGTTTGCTAGACATGACCTATATTCCATATGCCGTTCCACTCATGTTATCTTCAGAGGTAGTTTCCAGAAGGTCAGACAGCTTTAGGAAGTGAAGACCAAGTAACTAAAAATGAGAAAATCCTGATAATTTTGAGCTTCCAAACTGTTACATCACAGGCCAGGATTGATTTCTGTTTTTGCAGATATGCAAGACTCCCTTTTGTTTAAATCAATGTGAATTATTAGAACATTACCTATTGTATCAGAAAGTTCCTGAAATGTTATTTTCATCTGCATTCTGTGTCCTAGTATGGAAACAGCTTTGTACAATCTGTTCTATGCAATTTCTGCTGGAGATTGGCTATGAAAAACACACATGACAGGAACACTGACATTTAGTGTTGGTTCAATAAATAAGATACTTGCTTAGCAAGTCTGAGGACTGCAATTCAGATCCTCGGCGTAAACGTCAAATCATGTGCAATCTCAGTGCCATGGAGACAGGACCAGGCCAGCCAATGCAGACAAACTGTGAGCTACAGGTTTAATTAGACATGTTTTGTCAAAAAATAAGACAGGGAGTGACTGAAAAGGATCCTTAAGGTCAACTTCTGCCTTCCTTACATGTATTGCATGTGCACACACACACACACACACACGTGCACTTTCATATTGTTACACACACACACACACACACACTATGGAAATTTATAGTGAAGAAGAACTTACCTTTCAAACATTCTCCATGGCTGGTAAATAAGGCCTCTGTCAAGGAACAGACGTGAGCAGTTACTAGAAAAGATGATTTCTGCATCCTGAACTATCTTTCTGTGACCCAAGGCTAAACATCTGCAGAAACTAAGCCTTATGAGAAAATCTGTCCTCATTATTTTGTATTAGTTGCATTTTTTTTCCTGGCATTTGACTGACTTCTGGAGGTGTCCTCAAGGGACGAATGGGTGGCCAGCAAGTTTTACCTTTTAATGTGTTCTCATATCTCAATATACTTTTTTTATGGCTAGCTACATGATATTTTCTTTAATCTGTTTGATTAAGCAAGCCAGGAATTGGAAGCATAGTATTTTTCCAACTTCCTTTCTGATGAATAATAAATGTCACAAAGGAATTAGATAGCAGGAGGTAGTTTTGCCTGGGCCATCTGCTGCTTGTGGGAACAAAAGGAAGATATTCAACTTTAAATTAGGTATTGCTTCATAGATCTAAAAGATGAAAGGAAATCCACACTAAACTGGAAGATAATCATTGCTTCTTATCTGTCCTTATGTCTTTGAGGGGGTGATGGGGAAGGAACCAAACTCCGCCTCCATCACCACTTATTGGGTGGTACTGATTATAGGAAATCCATAATAATCGTGTCTTTTCTTCAGCTTAGGGATCTTTCTGCTTTTTATAAGTAAAATGTACAGCTTTCTTTTAAAACACACAAATGAAAAACATCTAAGGGAAAAGATAAAGATTATTTTTCTCAATATGTGTTACATACTAAGAAAGCCTCATTACCATGGCAACTATATCAAAGGTCAAAGGAGGAAAGTAAACATTTGTGGCTAAGTGCATTTACTCTAGAAATTATCCATGGAGTTCTGATTATGAACATAACAGTTCCCTACGATAAAGAAATAACCTTTATTACTTAATTTTTTCTATATTAAGTATCTATAATATTCATAAAATAAATGTCATTTAATGGTGAGAATTTTCTGTTGACTTGATTTGACTCTGGCTTAACAATTAGAGGAAAAAAGATGTTTTATAAGAGGAGTGTAAATACTTCAAAACAATTCATCAAAATAATTCAGAGTTGTTGATAGTATAACTACAAAGTCCAGCAAAGATTACAGGAAAGTTATATGATACTGAGAAAGCAATGAAATTCTTTAAGTCTCAATTCATTTTTCTTTAAAAAGGGAAAACAACATACCTCCTAAAAAAAAGTAAGGAAAGTAATGTAAGACAAAATATCTCAAAGCAGAACTGAGATTTATCTCAGTGTGAGATACTTGTAGAAATTGTGTGAAACCTTGGGTTCAGTCTCCAACATCACACACAGAGACATATACAAATAGACACGAACACAGAAAAACACACATATACACAGTCACACACTCCAATAACACACAGATACCCATAAAAATACACATATACACACAGATACACACATAGACATAGACACATACACACAGACATAGACATGCACACAAATACACAAGCATACATGAGCACACACACACATATACACTCACAGATGGATATACAAACACAGATACATGCACACACAAGAAATGGCAAATATTTCAAAATAAAACCATACATAAACAGCAAATGTCACTGAGAGATGACCACACTATATTATTTTAGAAGAAAAAATCAAGCAGAAAAAAAGCAGTGTGGTTATACATATGATTATATATTCATATAGTCACACTATATATTCTTAAAGAACTATGCTATGTTTCATGTAAAAAGGTAATGCCTACATTAGATTAGTTACAATAATATTTCATAACTGTTTGGCAGTATCCTTGGCAGAAAACAATGTGAAGTAATTATTGTAACTACTGTAAATTCTATTTAAAGTCAACATGCATGAATCAATAAAAGAACTCTGGTCATCTAGGCTAGAAATCAAACTTCAAATGAGAACAATTGCATGGAGATAAGGTTACCATGGGGATCTTTTCAGAGCATGAATTGTATTATTTTCCAAGAGAGTGTACAGTATTGAAATGTGAATTCTGCTTTTTCTTATGCTGTAGTAGATTAAATAGCAAAATGATTAAACTTTATCTTTTAATGTCTTTTGGAAAAATTGGAAATCAACAAGCTCCCTGTTCTTTCACATTCAAAATCCATGCCACTAAATACGAATGATATTGCATATTGTGGTGGGGGAAGAACTGGGGTTTTATACCCAGAGCCCAGCATACTGGACAGATGTGATAAAGATACAGGAAGATGGAGGTTGATGAGTCCAGGGGAGAAGAGAATATCTGAATGTCAATGGGATAGACTCACATTCTCAGAAAGAGAATGATGAGGGACTGGACTTGCCATGCTATCATATGTGCCCCTTTATCAACACCCAAAGTGACAGAGCAGCATCGAAAGAAACTGTGAACGGCTTGGAGACCAAATCCTTGGTGACGTAGCTTTGGAAGTAATGGTTTTGGAATATGTCGATGTATCAAATCAGTCTCCAAAGTAAACAGGCCTTAAGATCTTGGTGAATAAATCTTACTTAAAAACAACTACTTATGGACATCTTTGGACTGCCTACCTGCCACTTGTCTGACGCCTTTGGAAAGTGGGTGACTTTTCTCAGGCTCTCAGTGACTAAGATGACTTGTACATTAGAAAATGAGGTAAAATAGAAATATAGCTTGATTTATAAAAGCAACACAAAACTACCTATTGAGATATGAACTCTACACATATCCATTTCTTCTTTGTAGTTTGAAAATGTATTATATACATTCAGAGATGGTCAAATATATACATTCAGATATGAGTCAAATGTAAGTACAGGCATTATAGCATTTAAGAACAAAGAAGTCATTTGAAACGTCTTTTCCTGATTAAAAGAGAAGTAACTGAAATCTATCTCTAGTCATATACTTTGGAATATATATACTTCTTCCTCTCTGTCTCTGTCTCTGTCTCTGTCCTATCTATCTATCTATCATCTATCTATCTATCTATCTATCTATCTATCTATCTATCTATCTATCTATCTACCTATCTATCCATCCATCAAATTTGTAATATATTGTTATAAAAGAGAGCATTACTATACTTTAGACACTCATTATTAACATATACACAAGTATATGCATATTTAGCAATATGTTTAACAATTTTGCCATGTTTAATTAGAACAAAATTGGGCTTTAAATCTAGGAGACAATTCCTAGCAGCTTTTTCCTTGGGTGAGAAAATTCCAAATTCATCTCATCTTCTAAACAGTGCTAGACAGAATGCTGTTCTTTAAAAAGCATGCTGAGTTTTATGAGTTTGTATTAGTTATCCTTCTCAGAAAACACCTTTTGTTTATGAGTACAGTTATTCCACCAGGAATCCTCTGTTTTCACCTATGTTCACCTTATGGGAACAAGAGGTTTATTTCCTTATGACAGTCTGGTTACAGTTCTCAGTCCAGCTTGACAGGAAAGCACGCATCAACACCAGGGCGGAAGGAACTGGCCACACCATCACCACATAACGGCTGAGAGATGGACGATCCTTACTTGCCAGACCAGCATGTCTGGCCAAGTGAACAGAAGGATGCCCACTCTCTCAACTAGCTCTCCATGATTTATTCCAGAGCCTAATCCCACCCACCATGGGCTGGGCCTTCGTCATCAGCTAGACAATCTCCTGCAGGTTCGCTCTGGGTTCAACTCAACCTCTAATTTTCCACAAATGTGCCCAGAGCTCAAACCAACTGCCAAGTTTACACCTGTGCCTACGTGTGACATCTACTGACAAGTGCCTTTTTATCAGATGTTTGCTTTCTTGTTAAGTGGAGTGTCTAGGGATATCACTCTTCTTTCATATACTTGGGCCTATCTGTAGTCTCTATGGTTAAGATTCATTTCCCGCATTAGCTTGCAGAACCTCTGAGAGGCTCTTTTCTTCCCCTTGCTTTGCCTTCAATATCACTGAACTGAAATGATTATTTCCATTTCATTTCTTCTGGACTGTCCTAATTCATGTAAGAGAAATATGGTGGAGACAGTGAACTCACATGCATGCATTTGTTTTAGCCAAACACTCTCTTGCCCTCATCATGACTTCTGTGTATGATTGCTTCGCAAAGGCAGGAAGAATGGGCTAGAAGGAGCCACCGAAACTGAAGTTGGATCTTTTCTCATCTTTTGTCCAGTGTCTGCATATGCAGGAGGAAGCCCCGAGCAGGTTGGAGATTGTCTCTGCATCACATGCCAGGACACACCTCCCGCTATTATGAACACGGCAAGAAGTAAAAAGGTAGTGGAGTCATATTAGATGGATCAACTTAAAACTGTCGCTTTGTATTGGGGCCTTGTTTGTTTCTTCACCAAAGGCAGAAGTCTGCTAGCTCAAAAGCTCATCAATGTCAAATTCAAGAGATCCTCACCACCATGCTCCAGAGAGACACACAGAAACAGCCAAGTCTCCCAGACATGACCTTGCCTTTCTCCCCCCTGGATAGTGGCGGATCTGTCCTGGGTCTTTGGCAGGTGTCACATGAGGGCCTTTGTCTCACATGTAGCCTTCTTGCAAAGCCCTTGCAGAGCTGCTTCCTAGAAGACCACATCTGTTTCTTAGGTTAGAACTCAGATCCTTCCAAGATCTCCACAGACACCAGCCTCACTCTCTTTTCAAAATGATTAAGACAGATGCATTTATTTCTGGAAAGAACATGATTTTCAGTTATTTTTACATTATATCTTTGTGAATAAATGCAGTCATTAGTGAGTAGAAGAGGCACAAAATATTTATTATTTCTACTTTGTTCTATATATGTGCATAGTACATACACAAACATATATCTTCATGTGAAAACTTTCATTTTCTTCATACTTTTCTTCTCTTAAACCTTCTTGCTTTTAAAACAGTCTCATGGATTTTTCTTTTTTGTATTCTCTGAGTAATGAACAAATCTTAAACAGGTGTGCATATACTTGACACGTTGTGAGCGCTAAATGAGCAAAGAAAAATCACACTTCTGTGGAGCACGGTGTGCAAACATCTACCCCCATTCACAAGTTCCCCAGCCAAAAAATTGGCTGAGCAGGTTTTCTGTGACCTACACATTTGTTACAACTAGAATGTAAAGATTCCATAAACAGACCACACCTCTTAAATCGCTTTCACTCACCACCCGGACTGACTGCCCCACTTCCTAGCAACTCCAGCCCAATTCCTTAGTAACTTCAGAGGCCATGAAAGCAAGTCCCAGCCGAGGGGCTTGCTCGTTTCTTCTCTGCCTTCTCTGCTGCCTTCTCTCTTCAGACTTCTTCCTGCTCTGCTGTCCATAGCAGCTTCCTTCCTTTCTCCCGATTGTCCCCAATTTAAGCTGTCTTTTCTGCTTCAGTGACGTCCCATGGAGGGCTAAACTGCTTTCCTTGGTCATCAGGCGGTCATCCCTGACAGACTTGATTCCATAGGTGTCCCTTGTGTTAATTTCTCTTTTTCATGGACCTCTTTATGTGGCCCTTACATATTCTCTAGGGTACTCCTGATTTTGATTTATTTCTCCCTTATTTCTTACTAGGTTCACGCCAAACATGGTGAAATTCAAGTTGTAATGACTCCTCTTCCTTAATAGAGTTCTTTGAAAACTTATTTCATTTGCATCCTTAATACAGAAAACAAACAAACAAACAAACTAAAAACAGCTGATGCAGACTTTCTCCCAGGTCATCCTGCTCAGCTGTCAAGGATCCAGAGCTGGTCCGTTGAAGATGCTCTCGTGGAATGCTTCGATGGACACAGCTAGGGTTAACAGTGCCTTGGCCTGCCCTAAGCTTCATGTCTGCAGTTGTATTTGAGCCACAGCTTCCCTGCATCCTGCCACACACTGCATCAGGAAGGAAGCTCTTGCCTTTCATTTACCCTGATTATGCAGGTATGTGTTTTATGTGTTTCCCAGGTTGGTGGTGATTTCCCTGGCAGCTGGTCTCCCCCTGGCATGTATGTTCTGTCACCAAAAGAGCTTTTAAGTCTTCCTTTGCTACACATCCTTCATAATTCCTTGCTAGACAAAACAATTCCTTGAGAAATAGCCGCTGAGAAGGAGGTCAGGGGATGGGGCTCACAGGAACTGAAGAGGAGGAGCAAGAAGACACTTGAGCGATAGTTTCCCTTCTCTTCAAAGGTGTGAATTAAGTTGTTTCAATAAACTCTGTGAAGGAGGAATCCAGAGCTGGGAAAAGGGGGAACCAATTTATATCAAGAGCTTTATGTAGAGATAACATTGCAATTATACCCAGGTAGTTGACCAAATTATTGGCTAACTGTGCAAACCACTTCAGAACTAGTAATATGATAATTTCTAGTCATAGTTTTCTTCCTTATTGTGCCAAGGAGTAAACTGTATGAATGAATTCATCCAAGTTGCAATAACAGAGACTTTGCTTTGAGCCCTAACATCTACAGATTTCTTACCAATAGAAAGTTCGTTCACTTTTGGAAAAAAAATGTGAAATACATTACATACTTTGCTTTAAATGAAGATGAGATTTATTTTCTATTTATTTATGTCATTTACTTGTTTTAAAAACATCGTCTTACTTCTTAACTCAGGCTGGTCTTGAAGTTATGATCCTCTGCATTGTCATTCTCAAGTCCTAGTGTCATGCCGTGGATCCCAGGCCAGAGAGCACCTACAGGTTCTTGTGTCCTGCAACAAAGACTTGGGCCAAGGACACATGGATAGTGGTAGAAATAGAGACAGTTATTAAGGAAAAAAATATTCCTAAAGGTGAAGTGGGACAGAAAGCTGGGAAATATCAGAAGCTAAAAATCCCAGTAAAGATTCAAACTTTTATGGACCATTCACCCACCTTCTGCCATGTTTCTATATAACAGCTTTCCTCCTTCATGCTCTGCCCCTTGCATGTAGCTGTGGTGGGAGGTATTTCCAGCCTTTCATATTTCAGTCTTGATGCTTCTCTCTGAGAACCCTCCCCTCCTGCCACGCATGTGCAGTAAGGCCCTTTCAGAGCATAGAAAGGCTGTGTCACGTAGTCAGAGTGCAGGCGCACCCTATCAAAGGTTGCATGCCTAGGTCAACGGTTAGGCTCTCTGACAAGGATGATGCACATGTCCAATCTCACAACGTGTGGAATGTGTAATCACCGCAAACCGTGTTTCCTGGGTGTGACCAGACTGAGGCAACAGGACACCAGGACCTCAAGAGTGAAGTTCGTCTAACCAGGGAAGATTCAGGGGGACTTTTGTCCAAACCCTGGAGTGCCTTACCTGGTTACTGCCATTCTGGTTTTTATGTTTTGTGGTGACAAGATGGCTTGTGGGACATACTGGTAAGAACTGGTTGATGTCAGGGCTTCAGAGAATAGTTGGCTAAGAGTGGTCAGGAAAGAAAACTGCAAGGCAGGAAGTATCTCAGAAACAGATAAGCAGAGCCAGATAAAGAGTTCTGGCGAGGGGACCCTTTCACAAGTGCTGAGAAGCAGTATAAGACAGGTTAGGGCCTGTGCTAACTTTCAATTTGACTTTCATGTAGATAGGAAATTGCCATTTGCCTTTTAGAGGCTAAACAACCTTGGGGACATTAGAGTACATGACCTCTTTACAGTGAGAGACAAAGACACTGATTTATGAGGGGAAGCATTAAGGTTGCAATTTTCTTTCTTTGGTGCTCTGCCTTTGGGTAAAAACCCACAGAGGCTTGTGCTAGCACAAATAAAACTACTCCTTCAGAGACAGCTTTGGTGTCCTCCCTTCTATATGCAAATTTCCTGATATGATACAGTGATTGCAAATGTGCATCACCATGCCCCACTAAGACTTCCTCTGTGGGTTATGAACTGAAGGTTTTTGAAGAAACTTTATCTGTATGGAAGATAAAGGAAACTATTTGATTGACTGCAATCTAATGAGAAATGAAATATTTCAGATCAAAAATCAAAATTATCTTAGCTACTTTTAGTCCCTCCTCTTAATAACCTTTTACAAATAATCTGTATCTAAGCTAACATCTTTTCGATTAGTAGGTGAAAATTTCAAGTGTATTGTTTTAGAAACTCTCTAGCTGTCACTAACTTCGAATGTCATATCTGAAACCTATAGCTGCCATATAGTAGACCCCTGTACTGGTGGCTGCAGCATACCTGTGAAATGTTTGTATGTGCACATATATGGTAGATCCATTCAGTAATGACTTTTTTTCCTGTGACTGCTAAAGTTCTTTCACCTTCTTCTAGAGTGGAGTACATTAATCAGGGTTAGCTGAATCTGTGTTTCTGGTTTTCAGTCACTCATATCTGGCAAAAATTAGACTACAACCCTACATTAGTCACCTGGAACCAGACCAGCTAAATTTCTCCCCATCCTAAAGCTCAGGGAACCTTGCTAAAGAGAGGGCGGCAAGATTTTAAGAGCCTAAAGATGGGAAAGACCAATGATATGCAAGATACTCCTGCAGCAACTAGGATATAGCCACAACATGATTGGAGTTTGCCTAACTTGCACAATGGCTGACATGTCAATGATCCCCCAAAGTCTAGCACAGATCACAGGAGTGAAGGCTTCAGGCAGTAGGATCCTTAGAGGCAAGGAGTTAAACAGTCATAGTCGAGTCCTCATACTAGCAGGCATCCCAAGAAGGGGCCCCAAGTTATGCCACTGATTCCTGAACCCACTCACAGGGTAGATAGAGGACTCACAGGGTAGATAGAGGACTCACAGGGAAATTCAGCACCCACATAAATAGATGTTCTGGGAGATGGGAGGGAGAAAGTGGTAGGCATTGGGAGAGGGGGAGTGAGGGAGGGGGTAGGAGGGAGGGAGGAAGGAGGGAGAGTGCAATGGGGGACAACCGAGGTAAAGGAGGGGAGAGAGAGGAGGGAGGTACCTACTGCGCTTGCATGATTAAGCAAAAATAAGATATGTAATAAAAAAATAGACTGCATCTTACTTCTTTTGGTAGAAGAACTGTTATATCTTAACAGTGTATATGACTATATATACTTTCAAAGAAATAAAGATTTTCAAAACAGGGGATCTCAAACTTTCCAGCAACAATAGTATTAATTATTTTAGTTTTCAGTTGTGACCACAGGTACTTGGTAGAAATGTTGAGGTAAAGAAGAAAGAGGACAAAGGAATTAGCATGCCTACTGAATAAGGAGGAAAATGTTAAATTCTAAAAATGTTCTCAGGTTAGGATGCATTGTTATGTTATGGAGCCATTTGATACATGTGTTATGAGATCCATTTAGTTTTCATCGTGGCTTATATGAATTCTTTCATGTTCTCTCATAGGTGGATCAGATGTGACTTCAATTGAACAATACTTTTAATGTGTTCATAGGATCATTTATTTCTGTGTTAGTGGGCAAATCTAATGAGGTTTTAAGGATGCTGTCTACGGTCTTTAAGAAGACACATTTGTATCTCCACTCAAAACTCAAAATCACTCAAAGTGGTGAGACTAAGGGACTGATGGGCACAGAGTCTGTCACCCCACGAAGGCCCAGGGTCACCTCAGAAGAGAGAGTGGGAAGATTGTAAGAGTCAGAGGATGGAGAAGAGCACTACGTAACTGTGTTTTCTAGATACAACAGGACCATTACAGTCAAGAACACACGGTAACTATGGTTACTATGCAAGACCTGCACAGAAAAAACAAAGATGAGAAAGGGATGAGGGGACAATAGGGGTGACTAGCTAGGAAGAAGTGGACCAGTGGAAGTGGGGGGGCAAGGGAGTACATAATATGAGATTGTCAAAACCAATAACATTAATAATAACATAACAATAAGCATGCATCCATCCTTTCCTTTGTTCCCGTACAGCAAAGTCTATGTTCCTAGATATTTGTCATATCTTTGGTTCTTAGTAAGTAATGATGTTCAAAAGGAGAGAAACTTTATCATTACACTCTATCATTTTTGCAAATTTTTATCGGTGTTAAAGTAAGCAGTCTGAAAATCAAGAAGAATTAATTGGGCAAAGGTCAATTTATTGTGGGTAAAGTGTTCTGTGAAACCGACTAGCCAAAGGGAAGGAGTGGGATGTGTTAAGTGTGTTTTCCTTGCTGGCGCGATTCATTCTGCCCTCCAGGATGACTGCTACTGTGATTTGTCTACTAATTGCCTCTCATTTGGACATTAGAATGTAGATCAGCAGAGGGAGGAATGGGAAGGGACATGAAGGGTTTGATGTCCTGATTTCCTTCTTGCTGGCTGGATAACAGTGGATGTGCTCACAGATAATAAGCCCCAAGATCTGTCAGTTGATTCTCCATTCATTCACTACGTGCATACTTTGGCCAGGTCCCAAGGCTTGCCCTTAAGACCCAGTGTCTGTTGCCACTGGGTCCTGCAGCATTGCACCAATGCTGTCCTCTGGTCTCTGATTTTTTCCACGCACTATTTTGGACATCTTTTATTTTTCTCTAATAAAGGAAATTATGAAAATAATATATTCACACTTGAATGTAACTTACAGATTATCATTTGTATGGCAAGTATCTTCAATTAATATAACAATAAAATGACCAACGGGTGTATTTTCCTCAATAAAATCCCAAACTTTGAAATTCAACTTCTTAATGCATAGATTTTTCTGTATTGCCCTGAATAATTCTTTCCATTTTTTTATTCTTGTGCTACGACATTATGATCCGATGTTTTAACTGTGTTGGGCAGTGGAGCAGTTACTCTTCCTTTTCTTGTGAGGCAGCATTCAAACCCATGTAACTTTCAGGGAGAAAGGGGATATTTATTTGGCTTATAGTTTCACAGGGGGGAGACAGACTCTTTTGGTGGAAAAGTCATGGCTGACTGGCAGAGCTAGAGGAGGCTAAGTCATATCCATCGTGGAATCTAAGAGCGCGCTCACTGTAAACTGTAAAAGTAGACTTCTTGCAGAAGCAGAGTAGACCAGCCAACCTCAAGGTTTACACCCTGTGACATTCTTTTCTTCAGCAAGATTCACTCCCAAAGTTGCCACAAGCTTCTCAAACAACAACTAAGGATTCAGACACATGAATCCTGTGGGGGTAACTTATATTCAGACTATGACAAGCAGAGAACTCAGTGTGGTTACATAAAAATAAACAAAAATTTCAGTAAGAGTAGTGGAAAATTCAGCATTGTAGAAGCCACTATTACTACCACGGCCATTCACTTATGTACCCTCAGTCACACTCTTTAAAGACTTTACATTCCAGTTCTCAAAAACACTGTACACTTAAAGTGAACACAGAGAGAGGCCAGGAAGAATGCTTTCTAAACTTTAACTTCAGTTTTATGTAACTCTGCAACAGATATCTAGCTCTTTTTTTCCCTCAGTTGAATTTCCTGGATGCTTCCCAGTATGTAATAGATAAAAGCTGGAGAGTTTGTTTAAGATGCAAACCTTATGAATTTATTTAATATTTCGTTAAGTGAGAAAATAGGATGTTTGGATTGAAAATGAGTGGAAACTACATTCGAAAAAAGTAAAGGGAAGTTTTGAGTAAAGAAAACAGATACCATGCATTATATGCTCTCCACATCAACTGCCTAAAAGCAATGTTACATTGCACCTTTGCGAAAACATGGGCAGAAGAATAGCATGAAAAACGTATGTTTATGAATTAAAAACTTTAATTCAGGAACTCTTGATCTTTATTCACTTAAAGAAACAAACAAAAATCACTCCTGGTATCACTATTTCTACCTATTTTATGTGCCACTACTTTGACACTATAAAAGTTAACCCAGTATATCTATGCATCTACCTATCTGCATATATTATTAGGATAGGTTTTCAGTCTATAAATATCAAAGGAGAGATTTAATTTTCAGTACACAAGTAGCAAACTAAATTAAAGAATATATAATCATTTGATTTTTTGTTTTCTATTTCTGAAAAAAGAGTTATTTGTCACTGAATACTCAGGAAAAATTGAAAATTGTGAAACTTACTAAAACAAATGTTTATGCAATATTTACTAACAACTTTAAAATCATATTTATTTGAGAGCATCTTTCAGTTCCTAATTTAGGTCAGCTAATACTTAAGTGACAGAAAAAGGCTAAGATTCTAACAATACTTGTAGTCTAATGAAGAGAGGATTAACTATATGATATATTATTAAGAGCTACTAGGAGAGAACATCTATGGAAAGCTAATTAAAATATAGACACAATCATACAAATGCTAACAGTGGTGAAGACAGGATGTAATCAACAACCCTCAATTCACATCGATGTCACTTCCCACGCCACATTCTTTCTCCTATCGTGTGTGTGCGCGTGTGTGTGCATGCGTGTGTGTGTGTGTGTGCACGTGCTCACATGCACTTGTGATGCAGCCTGATATAGTTATAGATTCAGGGGCTTTTGCTAAGAGAGACTCAGTTTTGACATGCTGTAATGATCACCATGACAGAGAAAGGTACACACAAGAAATCTCCCTGAACTATAAAGTTCCAACAGGAAGTTTCTTCTCATATTTACACATTCAAACATATCAGGGTTAACGAGGAAGCACAATGTGTTCATCCCCACAGAATCAAAACTTTTGATGTATAATTAGTATAATTCCAGATACTCCATAGAGAAACTGCACCACTTTCAAAGGAGCTTCCAATATAGGAGGAAAGAATTTTCTGGTTTACTTCACTCAGACAACATTTTAATCTAAAATAAAATAAAATCATTTGAATCGTAACTCCCAATGCTTGAAGCGCAAGACCAGTACTATGACAGAATTTTTCAGTTTTTGTTGTTGTTGTGTTGTGAGTTCAGAGGAATCAAATTCACATCCTTGTATATAAAAACAAGTCAAGACACTTACCAACTGGAGTTTGGCTTCACTATCTTTTTAAAATAATTCATGATAATATATTCAAGTATGTCCTTATTAGTCAATATATTTAGGTACTGGAAATATTTTGGTGCATAAACATGGAAAGATTAGACACATGATGATTTGATTACTCTTTAAAAGTCTAAACATTCTTCTGATATTAAACTATTTTTCCCTTGGATGTCACTGTTTTTTAATTTAAAAATTTTTTTATTATTTATTCAATTGTGCATGTGTGCGTGTGTGCACGTGTGTGTATATGTATGTGTGTGTGTGTAGAACCACGGGCGAATTCAGGAACCACCATGGACCGCCTCCACCTCCTCCTTGTTTACTCTGCCCCGGGATTCACAGGCTCCGCCCACCAGGACCGCAAACGCAGGCCGCCCCCGCTTCCGCCCCGCGTCTATATGTGGGGTCTAGGATCCGAACTCATGACCTTCGGCCTGCAAGGCAGAGGCTTAACCCCTGAGGCACCTCTCCAGCCCCTTTTGGATGTCACTGTTGTGGTGGTAGATTGATATAGAATCCGTTGTAAATTTATAAACATGAACTGAATTAATTATTGAGAAATTAGGCTTTATATAATGTAAAATACTTTTTTCTTTTTTTAATCCCATGTCATATTTAACAATGCTACACTTTTTATTTTATAAGTGATTTTCATGAAATTTCTGGGTTTTTGTTTGTTTGTTTTAATGATTCAGCCTACTGGGATCCCTTCATTTAAAAAATGAGAAGAACACATATGTAAAATATTTTTTTTTCTCAGAAAACAGCAAATTCTATTTTGTTAGTGATAAATGAAATTGAATGATGGGAGAATGTCTTCCATAAAATTTAATGATAGTTCTGTAATATACTCTGGATCTAGGAAGTTCAATTTACTGGTCAATATTAAGAATCTTATTACATGCTAAATATCTATCTGAGAGCATTCATCTTCCGAAGCAGATTTGATAAATCATCTTAAGTTCAATATAAATTTTAAATATAATATATCACAAATGTTTTCATCTAAAACAACAGAATCATGATAAAATGTTGTAGTTTTATTTCTCTTTTTCTTTGGAAGATGATATTGGTCTATGAAACTTTCAGTAATATAGTCATACAAAGATTAACAAACCTGTTTTTTTTATTTCCTATCATTTAGAAAATGCTGCTACAATTTGTCCCAAAGAGTAAAATTGATGCCTGTCTCCAACTGAGTTTTCAGCTTTCCTTCTATATAAGTTCCATCTCTCATATTGTCATCCATTCCTTGGTTTCATTTCCTTCAACTACCTGCTTCTCTTCTCTCTAGTCAGACTATAATTTCCTGCCTGAATGTCTAGTCTTTAATTTTTCTTTGTTTGCTATTTTCAGTCTTCTGCGTGTACAGCTGCCATTCCTCTTTTATTTCAGTAAGATGTTGTGGATGATCATACATATTTCTTCGTTTAAAACAATCTTCGATTTACAGGGTACGGACTTTTAGATACACATAGATTAGGCTTATACAGTCCTAGAATATAAACAAATGATACATATTACTTTCATGCATAGTACAGATTAAAATTTGAGGTTCATAAATGTAACAATGATAATATAAAATAATTATAGCAGTCAATGTGTCTTTATATTCTAAATACCATGATGTATCTATAATAGCAATGATCTCATTTAATACCATCTTAGAGAATGGAATAAAATTTAAAAATATTATGCTACTGGCTTACAAAATTTGAAATTTTAATTATTTCTATAAAATAGTTCAAGATGCTACTCAAAATTGATTTATAGAAACATTAAATTTGTTATGAATATTTTAATAAATACTGATAGGTGAGCTGATTGGCCCAATTAGTTCACCATATCAGAAACAAGATTCAGCATGCAGTGTGTTGCTGGGACGTGATATGAAGGAAGAGACGTTGCCACAAGCCCTAACGACTGAGAGCATCACATTTTATCATCTGTTTTCAGCACAGTGAGACATGTCGTAGTTCAGTTTTCCTTATTAAAATGAATTTGTAAAATGGTTTATTTTGAAAGCTAGCACTTTTATAATGGACTTTTTCATAAGGAAAAATCATAGTGAAATAGCACTGAGAAACTTAAAAATATCTTTGCTGATGAGCTCCTTGCAGAGCGCTTATGAATATTGACAAACTTAGAGAAAGATAATGCAAATGATATTTCACATAAAATGCATAAATATTTCGACTTCCTGATTATTTCTATGAAGCCGTGGTAGATGAATTGTAACCATGTGATTTGTTGCATATCATGGCATGGATTCCATTGTGGGTAGATTGTGTTTTGCCAGTACAATCATATCTGACCTGGCTATGTGCTTTTCTTT